>CM055210.1:6158565-6168565 GCA_029224185.1 Karalla daura | reverse complement strand
AGAAATCACCATGGAAACACGGGCAGAGTCTCTTACCCAGAGGCACGACCAGGAAGCGCATGTGGTTGAGCCAGTCGGACGTCTTGTTGGCGAGCTGGGTGACAAAGAACTGCAGGATGGCTCCCAGGTAGCTCTGGCCGCCCACCGCCGCCACCTTCACCGCCCTGGGCATGGACGAGTTACAGTTGCAGCTGCAGGGACGGGGAGGGGGAGAGAGAGAGAGAGAGAGAGAGAGAGAGAGAGAGAGAGAGAGGGGTGAACTTCATCGCATCCTGCCTCATCCATCAACGTCTGTTAAAAAATACCAACAGAGACGCAAAAACAAATACAGCAGAGAGCCGGCCACGAGTCTCTGTACACCTGACGTCTCAGAAATAACCACAAAATGCATCGAATTTCTGTCTTGCACAGTGTAATCGTTGGGCAGATGTTCGGAACTGATATGACCATGAGTAGGAGATGCATTTAACCCAAGTTTCAGCTTGTTGTGCAGGTGGGGAGGTCATATGGAAAAAATAGGAACAAAATCAGAAAAAATTAGGCTTAGAATGGGCCATTATGATGAATTATCCTGCCAACTGTGAGCTGCTTTAACTCATATTCTTGTCTGTGTGTGTGCGTGTGTGTGTGTGTGTGCGTGCGTGTGTGTGTGTTTGAAAAGCACTCACAACTTCTGGATGCGAGTGAGCACGGCAGACAGCACCGCCTGGATCTCAGCGCCGAACACGTGCAGACCACGGGGGTGTCTCTGCACCTGAAGCTGCTCCGCCACGTACTGCGAACGCGCAGAAGAGAGGCAGATGTCGGGCCGACGAAAGACTTCAGAGACGTGCGCGTGTGTGTGCACAGACCTGCACACACACACACACACACACAGACAGACACGGAGGAGGTCAGCCTTACTGGCCCTGCCAGTCAGTGCGTTGACCAGGATGAGGCTCTCTGGGAGTGCAGAGTCCGACAGCAGGATCTGGTTGAGCTGGTCGTACACCACCTTCCTCAGGAGCTGTATACACACAGGTGCACACACACACACACACACACACACATATATACTGAGTACATAAAGCCCTCCACAGTGCTGCATTTACACTGCGGGCAACTCATCAGCACATTTTTAATTCATTTCTGAGCTCGGGCCGAGTGATTGATTAACAGGCCGTGTTCTTTGCTTTGTGAGAAGACAAGAGAGGTGGGGTGAGGGGGGGGGGGGGGGGGGGGGGGGGGGGGGGGGGGGGCACAGTGAGAGTGTAAATCCCCGTGTGGAGACGTTGGCCCTGGAAAAGTCTAGCCGTACCGGCGTGCTGTGTCCCAGCTCGGGGACCTCTCGGAGTCCGAGCTGTTGGTGCGCTCGCTCAGAGGCTTGGACAGCTGCCGCTCCTTCATGGGCGTGCTGACCCGCTTCTGTCTGGGGGTGTGGCCTCCGTCCAACCTGGGAGGGGCGGGGAACACACATTGAGCACCTAGAAACACCATGATGCCATACACAATCAACTCCCAGACAACCGAGTCGGGCTTTTAAAAGGGTGACCTCCGTTGTCGCCATCGTTCCTTTCCACTACGTGGTACGGGCTTGACCCCACTCGGGTACCGGGGTACTATTCCTGGGGAAGCGTTTCCATTACAGGATAATAACAACTTCAGAGAACAGCTCCTATAGCTCCTATGTTGTCTTCAACGCAACACAACTGAAGGTAAAAACTTAGGGAAAGAAAAAGAAGACAACGACCGGAACAATAAGAGGGAAAAGAACAAGGATGACAATGACGGGGACGACAAAGGTGACGATGACGGCAGTGATGACGACAACGACGTCATCAATAACGATGACAGCAGTGACGACGACAACGGCGATATTGAAGATGTCATGAAGGCGATGACCTTGACACCAATGACAACCGAGACGACGGTAATGACAACAGTGACGACGTTGACAGCAACGCAGTACATGATTCAGCTTCCTGGTCCCTTTGGACTACGTTTTCTTAAAATGACGAGGCACACGTTGATGACATGGTGCCAACGTTTACAAACAACAAAAGCAGGAGCAGGTACTACAAAAAAAAAAAAGAGTACCAGCTGCCAGATCCCAGGTACTCTGACGTAACTGAATCGCAAATACAGGCAGAGTCGAGTCGAGTCGAGGCCCTGTGGAGCCAGCACCATGGCGTGGCAACGTGCTTGTAGAAGCTATGGGAGGCCACAGGCGGCCTCTCAAGGCCCCCTCACGCAGTCCGAAGGTCTGCTCGTGACTTATGACAGATGACATGATGCGCACCGCCTCGCCCCGAGCCCGAGGAGACGAGGAGCGAGTCCCGAGGAAACACGCCGGCGACTGGGTTACCTGGGCGACGGCATGGCCTGGCTTTCACTTTTGCTGCTCTTCAGGGGCGTACGGGGTTTCTCAGGCCACCGACACCGTAATGCAGGGGCCCACCTCAGCGAACAGCTCCTGGTCCGTTAGCTCCTGCACGCACGCACACACGCACGCACGCACACGCGCGCAGGAAAAAGACAAGACTGTCAGGACGTGGAGATGGACAGCTCTCGCGCCGATCGTCCCCGGCGCTCCATCACGTCTGCTCGCCTCCCTCGTCCTCCCCTCCGTCTCGCTCAATCTGTCTCACTTGCAGCGCAGATGGCAGCGAATCCCCCTCGGAGCCATATCAACAAAGATACCGGACACACCATTAATTCTCGCTCCTCTCTCTCTCTCACACGCACACACGCACGCACACACACACACACGTACCAGGGTGTCGGTCTCAGACAGCGCCTCCTCCAGGTTGCGACTGCGGGAGGGCTTCATCTTCTCCAGAGGAGGCTGCTCCCCCTGCTGGGGGGACCAGGGAGCGGCGGTCAGTTTACAGCAGGACAATTTTGGATACCGATAGAAAAATGGGATGAAAACATCGAATAAAAACAGCTGTAAAATGCATATATAACATAAATATTAGAAACGGAAACAGATGCGTACCACGTATGTATCGTTTTCCCCCTCAAATCTGTTTGGTCAACCTCGGTTCTGATCATAACGATCTAATATTGAGTTGTTACATTTAATAAAAGGGTGTAACAGCTTTTTTTATAAATGTAAGTGGTTTGGAAATTGGAAAGTGTTCAAATATCAGTAGCAAAACTGTCTGTGACGCATTATTAGTTTTTGTGCAGTATCAGTCTTCCACTTCTCCATCATAATTTACTGTGAGTGGAGGTTTTCGTCCCACTGATTTGCACAGTCATCCCTAAAAGTAAATTAGGGGGCTTTTTTAACAGACTATGATTGACCTAACAAAACTTTTGAGATAAAACTTCAAAACTTCTTTGGCAAAAACTTTTGGCAACTCGAAAGTTACGGCCAAAACTGTGCGTGAGTGAAAAACGACCCCCACTGGATGAAAACTCCGGGACATCGGGGTTAATAAACCCTGAGTAGCAGCGGTTGTGATTCGACGCGATACTGCGTTTCACGCCGACAAATTGGCTCCATTCCACTGACTGAAGCGGAGCCCAGCGCCGTCCGCGACACTGAAAGGCTCGTTTTGAAAACGGAGGACTGCGAGGGGAGGGAGGCTTGCAGCGGCATCGACTCGGTTCAGCGAGATTAAACGCGCTTTTTATTGAGCAGACGGGGGGGGGGGGGGGGGGGCTCTGTCGAAGAGCTATTGGATTTTTGCTCCATTAAGGAAACGTTTCTGAAATTTCACATTTGCACGCGGCCTCCCCTGCGCGGCGATCTGCAGCCGATAGGAGGCACGCTGCCCCCGAGGGCGCTTTGCTCCCTCTGCGGCGCCGCCTTTGCCGTTTTGTATCGGCGGTTCAACGCAGTTTGCACACAGGGAGGTTGGAGGTTGAGGGGCTGCATGAAAAAAGTTACTGCACAACAAAACGGCTCATCAATACTGTTGAGGAATGTCACTTGAAAAGCGAAAACTTTGGTTGAAACCTAAAAAGATTTAGGATCAGACACCTGTAATTACACTGTCACGCTGAGGAAACACTCTTTTAATCTCCCAAATTCCATAATTTTACCCAAACTGGAGATGAGAGGATCCCTTTAATTCTTTGGAAGAAAATCCTGATACATTCTTTTAAAAAAGTCACTAGTTACAGCCTCTAAAGACCTGGAGAAGAGCCATTACGCAGTTGTAGTTTTTCCTCGCGCGGTATGTCAAAGTTTCCAGTAAAACCTTGTTTTGTCGGATGAATCCTGAGTTTCGCGAAGTCATAGTTGTGCATTGCACCTGTAACAGCCCCAGAGGTCAAATAACATCTGCTGTAAAAGCCAGACAAGCCTTTCCGGACGATTGACTTTTGCTGCATTGGGGGTCTCGGGGAGAGCGGTTGCGGGGGGGGGGGGGCTCGTGGGATTCCTGCTGACGCCGATGCAGACAGGAAACCCAGTTACTCACCGGACTGAAAGTGTCGCGACCCAGGCTGCCTTTGCTGTTCAGGCTGCCGATCTCCGTCTGGGAGCTGGACTGGGACATCCCTCGAAGAACGGCCTGGGAGGCACACGCACACGCACACACACACACAGCGAAATAATCAGGAATGCGGCGGGGGAAAAGCAGAACGAGAGCAGTCTCGCGTACATTCAAGTAGGTTTTGAAGTTTAATAGTGCTACATTGCGCACAAACACAGAGCAGCTCTTTCCTGTGTTCATCACGTCAATGGCCAAAAAATGAAAAAATTGGAAGTGCAAGAAACAACCAGGTGAAAAACAGGATTAAAGACGCACCCCACCTGCTATTATCAGACACTTACAATATGTTCTTATTTTGACCAATACAACATCTGACATAAATATGTGTTTCTTGATGTTGGACGTTGTTTCCGATCATTTCTGTTGGCACATAAATCTCCATTAACGTGAATGTAGGCGGGTGCAACGAGGGTTTCTAACCAGCAGAGGGCGCTCTGACTCATCGAAGGAGTGACAGTGAGTCGTGATTTCTACATGTGTCAAGATGTGCAGCCCCAGGTGCAGCATGTGCAGACATGTTCGGCTGGGTGAACGCTTTCGGTCAGACTGAGATCGCGTCTCAAATCTGTGATTGCATGTGCATGTATGTGTGTGTGCGTGTGGGCGTGTGTGTGTGTGTGTGTGTGTGTGTGTCCGCGCCGTTACCTCAGCTTCGGTTTGGGCGTGCTCAGGATGCTGTCGGTCTCCTCCATCTCGGGCCCGCTGTCGCTGGGGTTGTACATCTCCAGGCTGTCGTAGAGCTCGTCCAGGTCCTCCTCCACCTCCTGGATCTGTTCCCGGGGACACGTGCTCCAGGCCAAAACCCACCTAGACACAGGCGGCGAGCAGACAGGTGACCGACCCGCTCGCTTTGATCCTATCTGCGCGCACGTGAACAAGCATCAAAAGGCTGCCCACGAGTCCCTCAGAGAGACAGCGGAATGACATTTTTTGTAACGCCGATTCACGCGTTTGTTCCATAGGCGGTAATCGACCCCCGGAGGAACCAATTGGATTACCCATCAAACAATTTCCCAGTCCCGAGAGTGAGTCCGCGTGTCACGCAGAACGTGAGCAATAAATAGCATGATACATAACGCCGGGAACATTCAGAACCGATGTGGCGATGAGCAACACGCGCGGAGCAGGAGAACCAGTAAAGACAAGTCACCGTAATGGATGATGCGGATGTGCGTCCCGGGTTTTGACACACGCAGAGAGATAAACGTAAACATCAACACACAGTCGAACCGATTTCAATTCATGGTCCTCTTTTCTAAGTTTGAGAGGAAGTAAAGACGGCCACACAAAAGCCGGCCTGTCAGGTGGAAAACGCCCCAGACACACGCGCGGACGCGACACATCTCACATTTCGGCTGGCGCGCTCTGAGTGACCGAGCGGACGGCGCGCCCACCTCGTCGGTGACCTTAAACCTCTTCAGCAGGGCGACGAACTTCTGCTTGATGTTGGGTGCTGCGGAGAGACGGAAGACAGGGAGGGGTGAGGCAAAAGGAAGCAGGAAAAAGAGGCAGAAAAAGAGGAGAGTCGAGGATGAAGCGAGACGCTCGGGAGATGGATGCTCACATCTTGTGTGTGTGTGCGTGTGCGTGTGTGTGCGTGTGCGTGCGTGTGTGCGTGTGCGTGTGGGGCTTGCGATGGAGGGAGAGGGATGACAGGAGCGGGATAGAGCAGCAGATTTCCCGGCCTCTCTTTTCACGCCCAGTGGCTCCGGAACAACAGCGGTTAATGGGCGCCGCGGCGGCGTGAGAGGGGGGGGTGGGGGGAGGGGAGGGGGGCGTGTGGGGGGGTGTATCCGGCGCGCTACGTGAAAGCGCGGGTGCCATTCAGACGACGGGGCGGACGCCCTCCGCCGCAGATGTCCCGCCCGCGTTCGCCTAACAAGCCGCGCTTGGTCAAAGGGGAAGTCACGGCTCTCGCAAAATGCATCAAAGTCGAACTCCAAGTCCGCGTGCATCTGCAGGGCTACGAGTCTGTCTGTGAACCATTAAACCTCCATTCAGAGATCGTGTATGGTGCGTCACCAGTGTAAGGAAGCCCAATAAACGCCGTTTTAGCTCCATTTTTGGTCCCCACCATCCTCTTCTTCTGAGCGAAATGGATCGTACGCCCTCCTCGTTTGTGCTCCATTTTTACCATTTCCGTTTCATTTAACAAATCGTTCAGCATTTTTACACAATTTTTTGCACAGGTTTTTGCACAGATTTTGGCTCAAAGCGGGCTAAATTCCTTTTTGGGTTTTTTTTCTCAGGCCCTACTGCCCTTGTGTTTGTCCGGTTGGTAAAACAGTAACGATACAGCGGGCCACACAGTGGCTCGGCGGGTAGCGCTGGCAACTCACAGCAAGTGGGTTGCCAGTTCCTAGGCTGTACCAGTCGGACCGATTTCTGTGTGAAATCTGATCGTTTTCCCTGCGTTTTCAGGGATTTTCTCCAGGTGCTGTGGTACTTCCTCCCACAGCCAAATGGAGACTCTAAGGTATGAGTGAGAGAGTGAATACCTATTGAATTATCAATAAGTAACTAATAAGTAACACCCACACACCCATTCTTATACTGAGGCTCTATCTCTATTTATATAATACTACCAATGAATAGTAACTGGATGAGTGCCATCCTTGCACATGCAGCCAAAAGAAAGTGACCTTTACTAATTTTGGTGCCAGGGAGAAAGTTAGTGGCGAGCCTGATTTCTACTGACAGACTGACACATGAATTAACTGAACGCTCATAACTGGACATCGCCAGTCGCGTCCCGCCAGAGCCTATGCACGTGGGAAGACATTCTGAGTTGCTAATGACCTCATCCAATCTATTTTTGAGGCCTAGAAGGGGCAAATGAGTGAAACAATAGCACACGAAGAGCGGATACTTAGGTCTCAACACAGGTTTCATCATTGCATCGCCCAGATGAACATCTTTCTTCTAGAAGCTGAACACCTGAACGGCAATCCGCCTTTCACAACGTCAGGGTTTGTTTTTTTTTCGGAGCTAGTCGGCTTTGAGTGACACACAAGTGGGCGTCTGAGTGGCTGCGGAGCGCCGGAGTGTTTTGGAGGCTACGTCCCAATTTGCTGCTAGAAAGCGGAGAGGGTCGACTTCGTGCCGGACTCCCGGGGATGCCGTGTTTATTTGTGTTCTGTGGAAATTATAGACACCGTGCTAGTGTGCGTGTGTGTGTGCGTGTGCGTGTGTGCGTGTGTGGTGTCCACAGGTGGCGGAGCACTTCTCGGGGACCTCGGCAGAAACGCTCCATTGATAACCTGCCGAGGGGAGCTGCCGACCGATGGGACGCCGCGCTCCCCGCCTCAGGGAAGCGGCCCGGGGAGAGGCCGGGCGAGGCGAGGCCGGAGGCAGCCCCGTCGCATCAAATCTGTCTGAGGGGGGGGCTTGTTTTTCCCAAGGAGGTTTGCGGCAAATTGCTTCGCAGACCAAACAAACAGGTGGAGCGGGGGGGGGGGGGGGGGAGAAAAGCAGAGATAGGAAAAAGCCGAGATATAGGGAGGGAGGGTGAGGGGGAGGATGGATGGATGAGGTGAGAGAGAGAGAGAGAGAGAGAGGTCCTCTTCTTACTCTGGTGATGGCGGCGTTGGAAGGGAGCTTACGCCTCGGCTTCTTCTTCCTCACCTCCTCTTCTTCGTCGTATAGATACTGAGAGACCCGAGAGAGAGAGAGATAAAGAGGGAGATAGATAGAGAGAGAGAGAGGGGGGGGGGAAGTGTGATACGGTGAGTCATTTTGAAGATTTACATCTTAAGTAGGAGCCCGGCGCCACAGACAGGTCAGGGGGGAGGGGAGGGGAGGGGAGGGGGGGGTGCAGCAACGCAGACCGGAGCGTTGCTCATTTTCTTCCATTACTGAGATTCTAATTGGTCAAATTAGGAATTGTAATCTCGGACACCTACTGAAACAAACAGGCGGTAAAACCAACTGGAACTAATCGACGAATTGGCCGATCAACTAGTCGACGACTGCTTCCGCCATCGATTTATACGTTTAAGACAGAGATTTGAGCACAAAATGTGAATATTTTCTGGTTTCTTTCGTAGTCCGGGACAGAAAACTGAATGTCGCTGAGGTGAAGACAAAATGACGGCATTTATTTTCGCCTTTGTTACACAGTAATCAGCACATCAATGACTTGAACCGTTTTTGCGAAAAAATGTAAACCGATTACAAAAACAATCGTTTGTTGCGCGTGTTTGTGCTCGAAAACACTCGACATGTAAAGTAGAAATCCGTTTGGAAATAAGAATAAAATGGCTCGTTGGTTTTGACACTTTTTCTTGTTCCAGGACATTTTCAGTCCCACTTTGGTTTTCGGGTTGCAACAACATGGCAGACAACATCGCTTGGAGACGTCCGCTCCTCTACAATCGTACCTTGCATTTTGGACATTGACCCGGAACGCTTTGAATGGCGTGCCGTCTATGGCTCTCAGAGTTTTTTCTAGAAATGATGACACATTGACATCATTGCTGGTCGTTTTTCGAGGTTTTCCAGAGCGCTGGGGTGGATGTTTACGGCGGCGAGCTTTAAAACCCACGGACGCTTCGCGCCTCTCGTCGGCAGAACTTCAACGAAGACGCCTAATTATGAGTTGGGACTGTCCTCAAAGTTTAAAGCCAACATGAGCCGTGACAGATTTGCTCTTTTCCCCTTTATTCAGTCTCGTCTCAGTGCTCCTGTCCTGCAGCGCCGTCCCCCCCCTCCTCCTCCTCCTCTCCCACCGCTCCGCTCCCCTCCATCCCTCCTTTCAGCCTATTCAATCCGTCCTCCGAAGCCGTGTTGCTCGCCGCTTAGTCTCTCCCCGCTGTCTGCTCGCTCCTTTCACTCTCTCCACCAATCTCTCGCACCGCTGGGCGCGGATCCCCCCCTCGGCAGCCGCCGAGCACCCCCCCTCTCTCTCTCTCTCTCTCTCTCTCTCTCTCTCTCTCCTCTCTCTCTCTCTCTCTCTCTCTCTCTCTCTCTCCTCTCTCCTCTCTCTCCTCTCTCTCTCTCTCTCTCTCCTCTCTCTCTCTCTCCTCTCTCTCTCTCTCTCCTCTCTCTCTCCTCTCTCTCTCTCTCTCTCTCTCTCTCTCTCTCCTCTCATACCCCCCCAAAAAAGAGCGGGTGACACAATATATAGAGGCGGCTTCTTTGTGGCAGTGGCTGCAATATGGCCAAACACTGACTCCATTCGCTTTGACTGAGACAGTCACAGATTTCCTACACTCGACAGCCCATTTCGCAATCCCGATTAAGGACAAGTTCCCGTGCCGTGTGTCTCCTGCATCCTCCATCCCGCCACCTGTTGCCAATGAACCTGTTGAGCTAGGGAACGATCCGAACAGGTGTTTGCTACATCTAATAATCTAAAGAAGAAGACGAAGAAAAAGACACTGTTGAGATAAGAACCAGGTAAGACGGTGGATGGATGAGTATACGTATCTGCAGGTGTGTTTTCCATTACACCTACGTAACCTCAATATCTCAATGAGAAACTGGTGAGGGAAACGCCTCTTAAGTATCATCTA
>CM055210.1:5636769-6158465 GCA_029224185.1 Karalla daura | reverse complement strand
CATGGTAACAGGGTAATCTGATGTACTACATCTTAGTGTGTCATCAGGCGTCAATGATTACACGGAGCAAAGTAAACGGTGGTTATCTCGAGCCATAAATCACGGGCTATATTAAGCCGCACACACCTGTCCGTGAATGGGGTCATCGCTGCCTTCCTGCTCCGACGAGTAGCTCTCTTCCTCCTCTTCGGAGTAATTGTCGATGTCGGGGGAGCGATCTGGAGGGACAGAGGATTTATGACTGAAGGGGCCTCGGCGAGAGAGAGAGAGAGAGAGAGGGAGAGAGAGAGAGGGAGAGGGAGAGAGAGAGAGAGAGAGAGAGGGAGAGGAGGGACAGGCCTGATCTGGCCAAGACAACTCGCTCACCGGACATCTTTGCCTTGGGCCCCTCGTGGTCGATGGGCTGGCTGGACAGGGAGTAGACGCGGATCTCGGCCACGGGCACCGAGGCGTCCTTCAGCTGGCTGTGGAGCCCCAGGACCTGGGCCCCCTCGCTGGGGTGCTGCATCACCTGGACGTGGGGGAGAGACCAGCCGGGATCAGAGGGGGCTGCATGAAAACCACTAAGATTACTCACTCTGGCCAAATCCTCAGGTCCAGGCGTCCGGAGTACCATTGTGTTCTTAAAGGGGACCTAGAATGATTGATTGAGTATTTATTTATTTCCCCAGTGTTGACATAGAAGTTATGAGACAATGGTTTCATCAAAAATGCCTCAGATACAAACAATCAACGATTTTTACAATCTTGTTTTTAGATGCAGGAATTAGGGCTGCAACAATTACAACATTTCAAATAAGTCGAATAGAAAAAGTCATTGAGGCAGATTTTTTTGCAGGCAGCATTTTAAGTATGCATGTAACTGATAAATTTGATATATAAAGATGTTCAGGAATAAAGACCATTTCAATTTCAAGGACATACCTTTTTTTGTCCATCTGAAGTATCACTTCTACTCCAATACAATATTTATGCAATTATTCAATTAATTAATGAAATAAGCAACCCTGGTAGGAATTTCCATTTCAATATCTGAAATGTACGTAAAAAAGAGAAAGTGAGAATGTTGTTATCTTATTCACTCTGGCTCCCTCTGACATCGAACGGTATTGACGGGAATAATCAAGAAATGTCCTCCAACAGACCCTGAAGCCATGACTGAGGCGGATACTGATCAAAGTGTTTCCCGTTTTCAGCCTCCATCTGAACATGTGCTTTGGATTCAATCCTACTACGCCCCGAAGAGCGACTGCTTTCTTTGACACAATCCAAATGGGAAAGACGGAAAAAAAAGGCCGAAATAAAGAGGCAGAGGGACACACACACACACACGCACGCACACACAGGCTACACAGAGACAGCGAGAGAGGACGCGAGGACGGCCGTGAAGCAGATGTTGAGGAGAGGAGCGGTAATGGAGTGAGGGATGAAAAGGAGGCCGAGGGAGATAAACAAATGCAGCCTCCGGAGATTAACAAAGCCGGAGACGTTACGGGGGAGACGTGTCGGGCAAACGGCAGTACCGCGTCTCGTCTCTGCGTGCGTGCGTGTGCGTGTTCGTGCATCTGACTGGCATCGGGCCTCCCTCGGCAGTCTGGTCACACTCGGGAGACGTAACGAGGTCTGAGCAGCTCGTTACGGAGCCACACATCGAAGGGAGGTGTCGCCGCAGCGCGGCTGGAGTCCAGCGGACCCGGAGACAACGGCGCAGATCCGCCCAGCCGAGCGTCACGGGGGTGCCATGTACGTATTCGACGAGAAAGGGCGCCGTAATTTGCCCGTTTTCTTTGTCGCTTCTCGCCCGCGTGAAAGGACTAAATCCACCCACAGATTTGCAGCCGGTCCGGGCGCTGGAGCGGCTTTTTAAAACCCATTAAGCGGAGCTCACAGGAATAACACCGCCGCCTTGACTAATGTAATGCGTTACCGGCGGACTCCCTCTGAAACGCGCTCCGATCGGGGGGGAAAAAAACAACATTTTCAAAGTGTGTCTGCACCGCCATTACACGCGCCGGGCATGTGAGGCCGAGCTCGTTGAAGGGGCGAGGCAAAAGAAGGAAAAACAACGTCGAAAGGTACCCGAGTAATGAAGACAAGTGCAATCAGCGCCACGAGGGTCCGTTAGAGCCGAGGGCTCGGGAAGATGATTTGTCATAACTGAGGAAACGACTTGTACGGCCACTGATTGCAAAAGAAACAGAAATGAACAGCGAGGAGACGCCGAGTCGGGGTCAACTGTGCATATCGACTCGATCCTGTTCACTCTGCCTTGAAGCTGGATTTATGAGCAACACGAGGGCATGAACGGAGTCCTGCTGCAGACGGACAAGCGTGAATTTATCGCCGAGGGGTGACTTTTGGTGTAACATTGCCTTAGTAGCAAAGGAGAAAACTGCCACTTTTGTAACAGTAGTCTTACGGTCACATTTTATGATTCTAACTAAGTTGTTCTCACGCTCAGAAAACATGAGCAGCTAAACATTCGATCTCATACGGTACAGCGGCTATATCCCAGCAGTGGAGACACCAGTTCAGCTTGAGTGGAATTGCCATAATAAGGAAAGTTTGGCAGCTATTCTGGTGAACCAGTCATGGCAGAAACATAAGCTTCATAAACTTGACCATTTTTTGAAGGTAAATAAAGATCATGACTGTCTTTGGACTTTAAAGGGGACAAAAAACCCGCTTTTCACTGCTTTAGTTTATATATTTGTGTGCTTCCCGAAGCCTGAAGCACAAGTTTCGACAACAAAGTCAATGTTCGGCAAACTAAAACGAGCTGTTTTGATCTCAGTCTCCTTGGTTGATTTGCATAGCTCGGCCCTCGCTCCCCATAATACAGCCGCCGGAGCGAGGATCCACCATGTTCTCATCACGTTCCTCACGGACTGTGCTCAATCTTTCTCAAGCCTGTTGCCAACGTTGCTTTTAGACATCAAGGAGCCATGTCAAAGAGGGAGAAATGAGCATAATATGTCTCCTTTAAAGAAGTGACTGAAGTTCTGAGAGTCATTTTCACCACTACTTTTCCCAAGCAGATCAAGTAGAAATATCCTCTTTAGTTGCGCCCCTGCCCTTCCCATTTACATATATTAATTCAGAGACACTATATATAAAGAGGGTTTCAGGGGGATACTGGCGGTTAGCGCTATTGCTTCACAGCAAGAAGGCCCTTGGCTTCAATCTCAGGACAGAACGAGGGCCTCCTTGTGGTTTGTGGAGTTGTGCTTGTTCCCTCTGATGATTTTTCTCTTACAGTCCAAAAACTGGTGGGTGAGTTGTATGTGATGGACTGGATACCGCCTTCACCCTACGAAACTGTGACGTACTTTCAAAGTCGAGTGTGTTTTTTCTCCTTTTGCAGTGCATGCTGGGGCAAGGGACACCACCTGTCATGCCGGAGGAGCAAAGGGCCATCGAGATGGCATTTTGGTAAGGCTGAACGAGCAGAGTGTGTGTCGCCTCCCGTAGCACATTATTTCCCTGACACGTGCACCCGGGGATCTGTGGGCCGAATGAATGCGGTGGCAGAGAGTTCACCCCGCAGAGACATTCACTGTGTCTGCGGAGGGAACGAGCTCCGTCCCATCATGCGTACCGGTCACTAGTGGTGTCCTTTGCCCCGCGAAGCGCTTTGCCGGCGAACCCGTCTGCGGAGAGCGACTCATGAATAAAACTCGACTTTCATTTCACACGCAGAGGCAGCCGCAGAAAGCCAGCAGGCATCACAGGGACTCCAGCAACACGCCGTTTCGGATTCTCTAAGAAGGCTGCAGGTTCGGCTCTGAGAGATCAGACAATGCAATATCAGCTTCCTCCACGCCGATATCTCAGATCTGTAGCGTCCTGGAGATGAAATCTACCTCTCGACTGAGTCTTTATTTATGCCCTCTTCTGTTGATAAAGTCTTTTGTTTGTTCGAGGGACTTTACAATGTAAATAACTCGGATTTCCAGAGATTCTGAAAGTATAAAGTACAGCCACCACATGTGCAGCCGCAGACCCGGTCACGCAGCCATTAATCACAGGGCCTTTTATAAAGGTTTCACATTGCGAGGGACACAGAACGCAAGGCGCTTTTGGCAGAAGAAGCGAGCATTTAATTGGATGTTTGATTTATGGCGACATTTATGGCGGCCGAGTGGAGGACGCCGGGCCAAAAGACCAAAATCTGGCTTTGATTTCAAAAGTGCACTTCCCTGAAACGAGACGAAGAAGGTTAAGTGAAGGTTGGCGCTAAATAAGAGAAAGAGTTTCCAACTGATAATGGGACTGTAGAGGTGGGGAGGGGGGGGGTGGGGGGGACATCATTCCCGCTATTCCACCAAGGAATGACAGATATGACCCGGAATGAGGCCGAGATTGGGAGGAAGGAGGAGGCAGAGGTTGTGCGTTTAGGGAAATTAGCCTGTGACCGGCGCTTTGTTGGGCGGGCGGCTCGCATCAGCTGGGACAGTCGTCTGGGTTAAGAGGGTGAGGCTCTGCTGACTCGACAGCTCACAGCTGACGTGCCCTCAAACGCGCAGCTCAGCCTCCATCTGCCCCAGTCTGAGCTGCCCTGTGCTGAAAATACACAAAAATGGGCAAAGGGGAGAGCTCCAGGCCATGAATATAGCCTCCATTAGTTTGAGAAAAAGCTGCGGAGGTGTTGATACTCTCTGCTTCTCACTCAGCGCGGATAATGCCAGCAAATTAATTCATTTCTGTTATTTATATAGCAGATTATATGAACTTTCGGATTCTGTGTCAAAGTGGATTTACTAGCACAATGTACAAATGTTTGTCGTACATTACAGTGAATGGAAAATGTGGCGTTTCCTCTCATTCGCGAGATGAAATAGCTTGGCCCAAAAAAAGCGACATGACTTATGAAGATAGCCGCCGTCATAAGAGACGATTAAAAGGTCAGGTTGGCGCCGCAAATGGGATTTTTAAAATTAGCCCCACTGCATCGACCCTCTTGGAAATGCTAAGATGGGGGAATAATCGGCATGTCGGAGATACGGCATATTACATTTCGGAACAACTGTCCTCCGCTCAGCACTGGAAAAACCTCGCTTGCTCTCGGGGACGCTTTGAAGCCTTTTCTTAGCGCTTAAACGTGACAAGAACAAAACGACACTCTGAAGGCGTCACGCGTCGAGCGAGGTACCGGGCGAGGCGGAGGGAAAACGGGGAACAAGCACGGGCCGCTCCAGGTCACGGAGCGCCTCCTGAGCGGGGCTGAACGCCGCCGGCTGGGGAGTTGGGGCAAATGGGTTTTCGGTGTTTGGGCCGCGGAGGAGTCGAGGCGGGGTGGCGCTACCTCTGCCATGTTGATGAGTCCCAGGGCCAGGGTCTTGTAGCCCAGGATGGTCCTGTTTTTGTAGCGCTTCCGTCGCTGCAGCATGATCTGAAGCTTGTTGGCGTCCCTCTTCAGGAAATGCGGGTACTGCGGGTAAACGCAAAAGCAAAAAGAAGAAACACACATATAAGGCTGGTCACAAAGTTAAAAAGTTATAAACTCAAAGTTCTAAAGAAATGCTGTGAGGGAACAAACTGGTTTTTCATCATTTCATTGGTCAGAAATCTTACATCGATATTGAACAAATGAATTGAAAGATGCTAACGTCACACACGGTGCTTTGCTAGCAATGACTGACAGTTTCTGGTCTCGCCCACTCACTCACAGTTGTGAACGGTCATGAGTGATGCTTGATTGGACACGGCATGACTTACGCCTCCAGTTAGCCGTGTACAGCAGTTGTGTAAGTGGCTAAATCAATTCGCTCCGTGGCTCAAACCCCTCACTGCCGAACTCGGACGCTCGTTTCGTCCCGCATCCTTCTCGTGCTTAACCATTCGATCTTCGGACCGGCTCCTCCAAACGAGCCAGGCCTGGATCGCAGCCTAGATCTGCATGCCCCAAAGATACCTGGCGGCCGGGTTGGGGCCGGTCGGCGACGGAGCGAGGTCGCCGTAATGAGGCCGAGCTAACTGGCTCGTTGCGTAAGGAGTTCACACCCGCCGACCTGTCTGCGGCGTCCTGAAGTGTCGGGCCACTTTGTCGCATCCGAACTGTGACATAACCCGTCATTAAGAGTCTCACCGGCCGCACTATAAATGGAACAAAGGCGACTCCTGTAGCAGCGTTCACAGCCGTGGAATCGCTCCACCGCTCGGCTTTAATAGGCTGCCTCTCCGCAGCCGTAGGAACGCTGAATGTATAATGCATAATGTCTGGCTCGCAGCACTCGGTGAGACCCAGGGAGAGAAACTCCCTGACCTTTTAGCAGCATTTAGAAACATGGAAATTGGAAAGGATAAATTAGAGCAGAAGAACCCCACTGGGAGTAACGTTAACCATGTTCTGCCGGGACGCACAGAGGCAGAGATGCGTGCGTGGGTCCGCGGCTGGTTAGGTGTATCTGGGCCTCCCTGCACTCTGCCAACGTAGCGGTCGACCCGCTTTATGATCGACGGGGATGCTTTACGGTCACATTAAGAATGTGGATCGTCCCAGGGTTGAGTCAAAAATAGCTCAAGCCTAAAACCATGTTTTGAAAAACCAGGGTCCAGGACTTTTCCAGCTACCTAGAGTACGGCAGACAAGGAGACGTCGTACATTATGTGCTTCGAGCTTCCTTCTGCCCCAGAAGTCTAATGTAAAAGACGTGTAGTCTATGACTTTAATTTATCTAGGAAAAAAAACCTCTAGAAATGATGACTAATTCATAGGCCAGCTATGAGCAAACCTTGTAAAATATGTGTGCTAACAGGGCAGCAAGAGACAGAAGAGAGGAAATGAAAACTCCAGGAATTTTTTACTTTCTCTTCCATCTTGGAGAATGTTCTCCGTGACTGGAAACTTGGTCACTCATTTCCCAGGTTTTCCAGGATGCATGGGAACCCTGAAGAGTGTCACACTTCACAGCTTCAACTGACTGGCCCCTTGACTCATTTTACCCTGGTCAGCAATACACATCTTATTTATATTTACTACAGTATAGCTCAGGTGTCCTACACATTCGTGTTATGTTCATCTTACCTTTTCTTTCTGTCTTTTCTATTTTATTGTAGTTTATTCTTGCAGGAGCAAATGATCTCTCTTTTCTCTAATGTACTCAGAGTCTCGTGGCATTTCAGTTTGATGTTTTTTTATGATTGACAGTTACATTTTCCTGCTTTTTCTGCACTACCCTGTGCTTTTAAAACCCAAGCCATCGGTAAAAATCGTTCTTCGATGAACTCGCGGGGTCCATCAACATGTTGGCCTGACATTTAATTCAAAGTGCTGCTGCGCCAAAGCAGACTCGGCTTGTTTTCCCAGCCTGACATCACAACTGTGAACTGTGCATCATTTATCTGTTGTGACATTTCCATTTTTAGACGGAGCGCGTTTTTTCGTCCGTGTGCATACAGCCATTCATCGAGGGGAGACATTAAAACGCGGGCTTGTTTGTGATTCTCAGGCAACAGTGGCTGGGGCGAAAGGCACGGGATCAGCATCCTTGTTTGCTCCTCAGCCTTGGTCTTTACCTGCAGGGAGAAGGTGAGCTGTAGGTCGGTCTCTGTCAGCCCTGCTGAGGACAGCAGGATCTCGTTGGAGCGAAGGATCCGCTTGGAGCCCTGAGTAGGCGACAGGGGGAGGAGAAACAGAGAGAGGGGGACAAAAGAGAGGATGTCACCGGAGCTGAGGAAACGATGGAAAGATTACTATTAGCAGGCCCCGGCCGAATCCAGCAGCGTCAAAACAATGAACTCTCATCAACCGCATGCGGCGGGAGAAGCGTGGGAGCAGAGGAGGTCGGAAAGGAGGGAGGGAGGGAGGAGACGAGGAGGAAATTGACTGATGGGAAGGAGCAGGGGGGGGGTGATTGAGCAAGTGGCAGCAGTGGTGGTGTGTGTGGTGGCAGAATTACAACCACTTGAAGTGTATTATGTGCTAGAAATAGTGGAGAATTTAGTAGTTTACTTAGATAGAACACAACACGCAGAGATAGAGAGGAGGAGAAACTGCTAGTGGAACCACTGGGTTTAGGAGGAATTAAAGCGGCGTAAATCGCATAGTGCCTTCACAAAGAAGGCACTGGTCAAACAAACCAGAGGAGGTCCAACTCTTGACAATTTGAAATGCATGATGAATACCAGACCAATAAACAGAACTCAGTTCTGCTCACTAATAATGATCTCTCAGTTAAATGAAGTGAATTGTGTGGTATAACACGTTAAGTTGCGGTAGCAGCTTAGCTAGTGAAATTTTAGTCCATAGACGTTCTGCATCGGACAGTTTCTCAATAAACACAGCGCCCTAACCGAGCAAACTAAGCAGCCAGGGCACACAGCTTACTGTTAGCTCATTTATTCAACGCAAATAGCTCATTTGCATCTCTTGTTTCGGTCCACCACACATTACTGCGACGCGCCCGCGCACCAGATAGCCGCTAGCTGCTAGCTGCTGGCGCTAGCTGTGAATTTAGCTTCTGACTTAGCGCCGTCTTTTGTCAGAAGTGCCCGCTAACGCTAATGGGAAATGTTAAATGGGGTTCGGGCCCGAATGTAATTCAGCACAATGTAATTCAGAGCGCACAAGGGTGGGGGTGTTCGGAGGCTGCGTTGGCTGTAAACAAAGAGGAAGAAGTGAGGCCCGATCCAGGAACCTGACTCGACAAAACAACAAAACAAAACAACCTTCCATTTGTGGTGCATCATTCAGCAGCGGGTCAACACCATCCTGTTTGCCACACTTAATGAAAGAGCAATTCATTCCCCAGGGTTTTTGTTTTTTTCCCCACACGATCTTAGATTATTTTTCCATGCCACAACATCCATTTAGGTTAGTGGGAATTGATGGATACCTCCTTGAACCTGTCCACGGCACCTGCCTATGAGTTAGTTTTGTTTCCATCTGATTGACTGCCGTATCGTACCTGGGTTTTTTTTTGTTTGTCATTAATATTTAATTTGACGAAAATCAAGCTGAGGAGGCTCTAGAATATCAGTACTGTGCACATACAGCTTTATACATAAAGAATGGAAGATTAAAATGTCTAAAAAACACTATTATGCAGATAAACCACATAAAATCTGGTCAAATACTTAAACATGGAGAGCCACTTGGACCAAAAATACCACTTTGACTAATTTGAATGAAATTTTCTCCAAATTTTTACTATTATACACTGTATTAATCCCCTTTTTAGCACTTTTTTTAAACACTGCCCATGTGCACTCTCCTAAATTGCCAGGGGGTATGGTTTTAAAATTCAACTTGGATCTTCATCTTAAAAATACTGTCGTGGACAGTTTTCTAAAATTAGTCTACAAATGGACAAATGCAAAATATGAAGAAGCCTAGCTATTGCACAACCACATGATCTCCAGCACGCTGACTGCTTGGAGTTTTTAACTGGGCTAGAGAGGAACGAGTCATGTTTTTCCAGTTGAACAAAAAGAGAGAACTTATTGTTCATCGCTGCTGTCTGCAAATCCTTTTTCGTTCTTCATGAGTTATTCAGAAACTTCCTCCTGCTTCCCAGTTTGGTAAAAGTGTTGTCTGCTTTAACATTTTGGAGAACAACTTATAAGTTGGATATTATTCTTAGTATGTGCTTTTTTTACCATTTAAATTTGGTCATCAAAATTTCCTTCCAATGATTTCTCAGGTTAGTTGGTACGCAAAATAGTCCTGATTTCGAGTATGAGCCGTACCTGGAGCTTGACTGCGATGACCACAGAGGTGAGGTCTTTGTCCAGCTCCTTCAGCATGATGAGCTTCTTCAGGGTCAGGTTGAACAGCCTGCAACACAAGCACCAACAGGACTTGATCAGTAGACGTCACTGGGCTTCTCAAAACACGGCCGACAACCCAAAACCAGTTTGCTCAATCTGTAATGGGCCGAGCAACAAGGTTTGCCCAATGAGGGGACAGTATTGGAAATCAACACACACTCATTATTGCGCCCTCCTCATTCTCCAATTCACATAATCCTAATTTAGCCCGGATGAGGAGAAGTCAAACCGTGTCAGCCCGCCGCGATTGAATCAACGTAACTGATATGAAGATCCTGTGGGTTGTACAGTGCACACGCATCTCTGCAAGAGGTTTCTAAAACTCCAACTGCAGCATGAGTCAGTAAATAAAACCTGGCGTCTCCCATGTCGGCGCACGTAGCGTGGTTGATGAGATTCAATTCAGCCCGCGAGCCAAAATGGGTTTTCTGTTTTTGTATAATTGTTCATTTTCTGGCTGGAGTCAACGCTCGCTGAACAAGCCAGAGATTGTGTGTTCAATTTGCACCTGAGCCACAAGCTTCCTGCCGCTTAGTACAAATAAAAAGCATAAAAATGCCCACAGACAGGAATACTGAATATACCAAAAAGAGAAAGGCACAGGGAAAAGACACAGCACACACCACACCCAAACAGCAGCTGTGCAGCCAGGGGTCAGCCTGTTCAATAATTCATCTACAGAGGCCTGAGAGACAGAAAGTAAAACCACTAAAATAGACCTGCTGGGGCCGCCCGCAGGGAACGGGGGAGATAACGAAAAAACAAAGGAAAAATACAAAGACAGAGACTATTATGTCAAAGAACGATGGGCAGGGGAAGAAGGCAAAGACATGCAAGCTGGCAAAGGGGGGGGGGGACGGAGAAGAAACACAAAGGGAGGTGAACGCAGAGATAAATGGAAAAGAGATGCTGGAGGGAGCAGACAATGGAGGAGACGGGGGTGGGGGGGGCGAGAAAAATGAAAAGTGAAAGAGAGGAGAGATGTGGAAGTGACAGACGGCAACAAGGGGTTGTAAAAGAGATTAACTGGTTGACACATCCGCACACACGCGCACAAAATCACAACACGTTCGGTGTTTTAATTGAACATTTTTTAATTATGATTTCAATAATGTGAGATAACAATGGGGAACGGGCACTGGAGAAATCCTATTCCCTGGTCCAAATCATTAGCGACTCCGCAAATGGAGAATCGGCGGGAGAATGGAAATGGAAAGATGAGCGAGTGAAAAAGGAATTAAAGTCAATATCATCATTTGTAACTTCACTAATGTGATGATTTGCTGATTTCCCATGTTTCATAATATTCTGGGTGTTGGGAGCAGAAAAACAAGAATTATCGAGGTTGCTTTGGGATCATGCAAAATGTGCCGCCCCCCCCCCTTTCTCTAATCACTAATTAATGTAACCAAGACCATAAACTGGTGCTTTACTGTGCTACTGTTCTCATATACTGTAGCGTATAGTGCATCCGGCATGACATTTGCTATAAGCTTTAAGCACTAAGTGCTATGCTCTCCTTTACGATCTGCAGCAGTGTCTAAAAGCCCCCTCTTTACATCGCATGGTATACACTTCACCTCTGGTACAGTCAGCTGGGACGGGTGGGTGGAGGGGGTATAATCACCAATCAATCGATAGAAAGGAAAGAAATAGTCAGTATGAGGCAGTGTCTAGGCTGAAATCTGATCAGAAAATTCAGAAATCCTTTGATCATAGATCATGTGAGATTCCGATACATTTTTTCATTTGAGTGTTAAGGTTGAAGTAAGAGCAATATTACTCATTATTCTACATGTAAGGACAATAGGGAATAGTTTGTAGAATTAAGGGTTAGGGTTATTAATATTTTGGATCAAAGTCCGCTAGGTTTAATGCATTCTCTTTGTTGAGAGACTGGGGGGAAACTTTCTGAAGTGCATGGTCATTCCAATTAGCGCCCTCAGGGGGTGGAGCCAAAGCAGGGCAAATTCAATTTTGTGAACCGAATGAAGGCCGATCCCGAAATGATCCATTATGCACAGCCCTGGTCCAGACAGCACATCAGGAAACACCTGACAATACACACGCGTACGCACTCAAACTTCAAATGCTCCTTCAGTGGCAGCTGCTAAGATTAAAGGCAGACAGATGGGACAGAGGAATTGCTCTCCTGTTCCAAACGCACCTCTCCACCCTCAGCTCCCTCTCATCTCACCTGAGCCGTCCCTCCAGACAGGCCGTACTTTACTTGCCTTTCATCTTTCTTTCAGCTCTCCGGTCCCGACGCTGGTCTGGACGACCGGCCCGAGAGCTGACGCAACCGCCGCTAACGGCCTGCGACAAACACCGAGAGGCCGGCCTGCCTCGCTCCCGAGGCTCTCTGGGCCAGATCAAAGTGGCCAAGAGAGGCCAAACCTATGAATAAAGACGAATCAATTTTTTTCCCTCCGACTGAGGAGCCAGCTAAGTGCAGCTTCTGCTTACACCTGCTGGATCTGAGCGGGGCGAGTCAAGGTGGAGAGGAGGCAAGAGGGGACCGGGTGCCAGGGTTCGATTTGGGATGGGGGGGGGGTGATGCTCCTGAAGAAGGCCATTAAGGGGGAAGAGATGGGGTTGCAGCTTCAGAGCTGCTCCAGACTACATTTCACATTGATTTGGAGACACAGACTGGCTTTATACAAGTTTAAAGAAAATTCTCAAGTCTACAAGAGTGAGGCACTGTGAAGACTGGCTCTTAAATGATTTTGTAGTCCACACAAACTCCCTCACGTTCTTCACGCTCGTGTCAGTCCAGGGGTGTCCAACTCATTCCACAAAGGGCCGTGTGGCTGCAGGTTTTTGTTCCAACCAAGCAGCAACACACCTGACTTGACTCTTTCAATGAACTGATCTCATCCTTCAGACAGCTGATTGGTCAGACTGTGAACTCTTGATGGGTTGGAACAAAAACCTGCAGCCACTCGGCCCTTTGTGGAATGAGTTGGACACCCCTGTGTTAGTCGATTCAAACTCTGTTCAAAATCATCCCACATATAGTCTCTGTTGTTCAGGGACGCATTCAAAAAGCGCAATAAGAGTATCTCCTTCCTGAAATCATAACGTGGTTCCTGCAAGTCCTTGTGACTCCCGCCTCCACCAAGCTGAACGCTATCCGGCACCGTTTGTTTGTCCGCCGTCAGCCCGGCCATGTCTCAGGTGAAACCGGAATGACTCCAGGTCGTCTCAGGCGTGCGTCAGAGGCGGAGCGGCGCCCTACCTGGCCGCGCCCCCCCCCCCCCCCCCCGTAAATGTTTACGATCCCGCCGGGGGCCTCCGTCGCGGCCGCGGGTTATGGCTTTTTGAGGGTCCTAGCGCTCCCCCCCGATGCCGAGCGCCATGAATCATCCCTCAAAACGAGATGTCACGGCGGTGATTCAGCGCCTCGGGCCGCGGAGAGAGACGTCTCAATTCGCCGCAGTAATGAGGCGCAGCACGGCACCAACGCCGGCCCCTTAATCAACCGCTCAGCGGATCATAACTTGCATCATAAAGCGGCCGGACAGATTCAGAATTCCCCTCGAGGAAGACTCGCGGTAAATGGCCGAGGTGCACTCCATCGCCGCGCAGTGAGTGGAGGCGAGCGCCGGAGGGATTTCCATCAGAGCGCCCTGCGCAACCTTCGTTCACTCGAGTCGGCCCAGGCCCAGGATCACACACCCTCTTGACAAAGGAAACGGCAGACGGCAGACCTGAACGCAGCTGCCACTGCCACTCCGGCTCCTGCACGACTGTGAGGAGAAGCACGGTCCCGAGTTGCTGTCCTCCCTTGCCTCCTTTACCAGACTTCTGCGAAACTGCCCCGGATGAAGCAATCAGTCAGGTAGCGCTAACGGTTAGCGTGTTTGCGATCCCGCCCGATGAAGGGGAGCCGCAAGGTAGAGGTCAAAACAGTCTGCTTCCTCTCCGGCTCACCCCCCGCTCCCCCGGCCCGTCTCCTCGCGACACCTCGGCAGTCGCCGCAAATGACCGTCAAGCTCGGCTGAGGCACAGTGGGGCCGGCGAGTGATGAAGAGCCGCGCCGCCGCCGGCAGGGGAAATTACCTGTGGCAGCGTCCTTCTCGCACAAAGTAATTACCAACCCGCTGCCGCCCTGTAACAGCTGGCGTATGATTATTCGCTGCAATGCATCATGGAGAGAAGAAAAAAAAACACACAAAAAAAACTATTTTTCTTTCAGGGTGTCGCGCAAAGTCAGGGATTTGATTCATTCGCAATAGGGGCCGAGTCTCGGGAACGCAAATTGTTTCTTTTCGTAATGACACCTTCGGGCTTCAACGAAATGACAAATTGGGAGGGGGGGGGGGCAGACACGTCGTTATAAATTCAATATTTCGTAGGCCCTCTTTCTTTCTCGAGTGTTTTCTGCGAGTGAAGTCTGCTGAAAACTTCTAGCGATGCGTAAACGAGCTCTCGCTGTTCGCAGGAGTCAGGTACGTTTTCAAGTTTTCAGGATTTACTAAGGGGATTACTTTCCCCCGCTGGGCCGTGAACAAAACAAAAATGGAAAAAATTTTCTCCCTCTCTTGTCTGATCAGCAGACCAAACCCACGAAATTGACCCGAAGGGAGCAAATGTTCGCTCGAGAATTTGACAACACAAACTGGTCACAAAATCGCTCGCAGGCAACGTGTTCTCTTCCGATCACTTCACTGCCTTAACTGAATGCGACGTGTAAAGCTGTCGGCACGGAGGCCACAGGCCTGATTTCCCATGTTGTAACACACGGGCCGACAAGCTCCATACGAAGGCTGCGTAACTTTCAGGGGCTCCGCTTCGGCTGAGTGCTGAAGCAGCCGTTACTCAAATGTGTACTCTGAAAAGCCTTTCCGTGGCTGTCTAAACTTCCTGACAGCCATTGTGTCACATACAGCAGCTCGGCTCCGCCCTTTCGACACCCGCCGGGGATCAACCAGGCTGTAAAATATCCACTTTCTTAAGAATGTGACATCAAAGAAGCCCCCCCCCCCCTGCCTTCCTCCTCCAGTTAGAGCGAGCCGGAGGTCACGTGATCGATACATCAAAGGGACACACTCCGATGTTTTGACTGCAGCGTCAGCAGAGTCTGGACTGAGCCGCGAGTCGAACTCAAACGCTGATGTGGAACCGCCACAGGTTGCACTTCCTCTAATGGCTCCTGCTGGGCACGAGGCATTACTTCTGTTCCGGCGAGAGGCATGTCGACACCATTTTTCCTTGCAACACGCCACTCTCGCTTCCTTAATGTGGATCTTGGCAACCTGACAGCCGAAGGTCCAGCTGAAGACAAGAGTACGAGTGTCAGGGCGCTTGGCTAGGGGTGTTTGACTGACAGGTATCGCAACACAAACAAGCTTTTTATTGGGCTGTAAACACCTGGGAAGAGGACACAGACGTTGAGCAAACCAGAGAGAGAGAGAGAGAGAGAGAGATTCAGAACTGAAGAAGCCTCATGGATGAGACTCTACCACGACTCCACAACACCTTGGATCTACTTAAAGATTTCCACATTTTGCAAGTCCAAGCTGTTTTCTTGGTATTCACGGCTAATAAAGCACCTGATATCTTACTCATAGGTATCTGGAGAACAATTTTGAGGCTGTGTGGCAGAGCCTGAACTTGGCCTTTTCAAATGTGGAAATTAGCTGTAGAAAAAAAGATGTTCTTTTTGGATCTGCAACATATAGTATAAACAAGGTGATATAGATGGGGAGATGGCGTCATAATACGTGGTCTATGGGAACTGACACCCTTTTCGAAGCTTGAGGTCATCTGAGAAACTGCAGTTTTTGGCACATCGGCATCGCACACGGCACTTTCATTTGTGCCCTTGTCCCGTGTGAAACTATCCGTCCTGCCTTGTTAGAGATTATGTAATAAAAGACAAGGCAGACCGGTCTGCAGGGCGTGTGTTCGTTTGCATCCTCAGTGGATTACCGAGTGCGTCTGTTTTGTCACAGCGAGACTCTAGCACGGGTCAAGGTTGTACGGTGCAAACTCGGAGAAGACTTCCCCGTCTGACTCACTTGCATTTAACACACCGTTTAAAGCCTCGAGCTTTTCCAGCAGTCATAGTTGGTTCTTTGTGGATAAACGACGGCATGGGTGGATGAAAGGAGAGAGCTGACAGAGGTAGAGAACAGCTCGATAATGTCTGTGGGAAGACTGACCCCTGACATTCAGGAACGGCCAGTCGCTGATGGAGAGCGTCTGACAGGAAGACAGAGCAAGTCTTACATCAACACGGAGACAAACACATTCCTTTAGGGTTCATTTAGCTGTTTCGGCCCGAACTGGACAACTTAAAGCCGAGTAAGGAGAGAAAAGCTGTGCAAGGTGACATCAGTGAAATGAATGCTTTGTTCAAAACTCAAGAGATTCAGCATACACTGTTGAATGAAAGAGAAGGATTTGCACTGTTGTGTTGGGCCAGCACAAACCCTAAAGAATGACGAGCCTGCACCAAGAAATCTGAAGTACCTCTAGAAGGAAAAGCAGAACAGAAAATCTGCACCAGCACCAACAAATAAACAAGGCCTTAGCAACACTCGATGTGTTCAGGGATGTAAACTGTGTCCGTCTTATAAGATAAACACTTAAAGTACGGTACCTACTGCCTGTTTTAAACTACAGCGCCCAATGATGGTATCCTAATACCTCTCAATGCCAAGCAACAAATCCATGAATTGACCGATGATTTTAGCACCAGCTCAGGTTTTACGACAACCCACATGATGGGAACGAGTATGGATTAGAAGCCGAAGCGTGAAACGATTGAGACGCGTGTCAGAGGAGTTTCAGCGGCGAGACTGAGCGTGAGGGTACGTCTAGCTCTGCGAGGCCCTGTGACTTTAAGAGGAGGGTGCATATAGTTCCCTTGACGACAGTCCATCACGGGAGGTATGACCTTGCCGTGTCATACAAGCAAAACAACATGTTAAGTACACAGTGCAGTGCGGGGGGAAAACAGTCCCGACACTGACCTGTACTCCCCTTCACTTCACCGCTTTTAATTTCTCACCCTTCTTAACCTTCACACTCCCCACTCATCCTTAAGGCCTCTCTCGTCCTCTGCATGATTTTCCGTTCACGCCCTCTTCCTCCTGCTTTCCTCCTCTCATCAGTGCCTGGTCGCCTCCCTCCTTTTAAGGACACCTCCCCGCCGTCGACCTCCCCCCACGTAACGGTTACTCAACTCCTCTCCTCCCCCCTCGGCGGCCACTTCACCCCACCTCCTCTCTTAAGTGACGCGGCGTCCCCTCCTCCTTGCTTCGGTAATTGTGATCAATGGCGGGGCCGCCTGCCTTTGCTGACAGAAAGAGCGAGAGTCCTGCCCTTCTTCTTTATGAACTACCCCTGCTCCTCTCCTCCGAACTCATTATCATTCCATAACATGGATAGTACTACGTCTCATACATAGTTCATTTTTCCCCACACTGCGCAAAAATTCCCCTGAGTGCACCAGGAAGACTTTTCGAGGAAACGTCTCCTCTTAACCACGATACCACAGAGCAAATTCCCCGACAAAGCAGGTACAAAAGCAGGCATGTTGTTTGATGTCTGATGGATTGCCTGCAGTCGATCGAGCCAGGTTTTGAGGCAAGAACAGCCGTTGAAACTTTGTCGTCTAAAGCAGGAAGAACAATGACTCACGACGTGTTCATCAGTCTAAACTTTCATTGTATGTGATTCAGAGGAAAATGAGGGACAAATAAAAGCCTCTCTGGAAGTTAAACTGACTGACAGGACTACATGACTAAACACTTTATACAAAACCTGATTTCCTTATTTCAGGTTTGCCCTAAATAACTTTAATAAATGGCCCATTAAAAATGTGGACTGTGAGCTGTATTGTGTTGATGACACAATAAACCAAATGAAGGATGGCATCATTTATCTCATTATATGAGCGGGCGACACGGTGGCCCGGTACCAAGGAAGGAAACTGACAAATGGGTATCATAGTTAAAAAGATGAAACACTCGCTCATCAAATAAAAACACTTGCTAAAGGCGCAGCTAACCGTGTAACACACACAAATGCAGGGATATCACAAGCACTGGAGTGTGAACAGTGCTGGTGTTTGTGTGCGTTGCAGTGTGAGAACTTGGGAACGAAGTCAGCCAAACCCTATTTTCCTTCATCCACTTTTTGCCACCTTTCCAGAGCTGCTTTGATCCTGGCAGATTTATGAGCGGGCTTAGCGGGCTTCACACACAGATACACAGGCGTACGTGAACACACACACACACACACACACACACACACACACACACACACTTGCACTTTGGTAAAAAAGAAAAAAAAGACGAGGGGGTGGGGGATAACAGATAGACAGGACACAGTTTTCATGGTGTGCAAAAAAGGCCATATTGCAGGTGATCCAAAACAAACTTTAAACCTTGATCTTTGGATGTTGGTGTGCATAAGTGTGTGTGTGAGAGAGAGAGAGAGAGAGAGAGAGAGACAGAGAGAGAGAGAGAGAGAGAGAGAGAGAGAGAGAGAATTGAAGTGGTGAAGTGAAGTGGTGGGAGCTGGTGTTGCTTAAAAACCACATAAATCACACAGAGAGTTTTTGATCCTCAAGTCCTCTGTAGGCTTATCGGCTTTCCACACACACACACACACACACACACACACACACACACACACACACACACACACACACACACACACACACACACACACACACACACACACACACACACACACACACATACTGTACAAAATATATATACACACAAACACACAGAGGCACAAAAGACAAATATGCTTATACAAATTAAATTGTGTGTAGAATCCCGAGCACACACAAGGCATAGGCAAACACCGAGTAAAGACTGAGGCCGATCGAGATAGGGAATGAATGGAAGGAAGAGAGCCAACAATATCTTGTAGTGTGGACGCTCGCAGGCAGCAAAAATAACAAGCATTTGGTTTCTCACTAACAACAGTCTTAAAATAGCTCGCGGCTGAGTGGAGACAGCCTGTAAAGATGTCAACCGTTTGGCAGAGCAGCGATGCATCGTCTCTTATTTTCCTCCCGCTTTTCATACGAGGACGCAAACAGAATAATTCATCTGAAAACACGTCGCGCGCTCTCAACATGCATTATCACAAGAGACGACGGGTGACGGGCACAGCGTGTGCACAAAATCACGGCGCAACGCTGACTTTCAATTAGCAATGAGCCGATCGTGTTGCAGCGCTGGGAACAGCCGTGCAGGGTAGGAAAACCCGAGCTCGACAAAAACCGGGATCAGACGCCGTCGAGCAACGAAACGCTTTGCATGAAATATGAGTCCGAGCCGTTAGAGCTGCCTCTGTTTTACAGTCAAATGCCTCCCCACCCCCCCCCCCCCCAATCAAATTTTTTGGTTGTTTAACACTTCACATTCAGGTCTTATCTAAGTCAGTTAAAGCTTGGATCGAGGGATAAGAATCTAGTTATATCCTGCCACATTCAAGCAAACAACGTTAGCATCGATTTTCACTCCTGAGCTGATGAAAACAAAAACAAGTGGCGGTTGTTGGA
Organism: Karalla daura; assembly: GCA_029224185.1. Lineage (NCBI taxonomy): Eukaryota > Metazoa > Chordata > Actinopteri > Chaetodontiformes > Leiognathidae > Karalla > Karalla daura. The sequence goes on along the minus strand of CM055210.1, from coordinate 6,139,162 downwards.
GGCGAGTTCGTACCTTCGTCCAGATTTTCTCGCGGCCTTAACCCCGCGGACCCGTTTCTTTCGCAAAACCACTTGTAATATAACGCACCATTTGGGGGGGGGGTGTATCGTGGTCTTCGCTAACATCACACTGTGATGTAGGTGCCACAGTGGATTAGTGAAAAGTGCTGTTCCCCTCACATCGATAGGCTGACCCGTTTGCATCCCAGTCAGACTTTCAGTGTGGGGTTTGCATGCGTTCATGTCCGCGAAGCTTGCACGTTTAAGTCAGACGTTCCCCACTTGGTCTGAGCGTGAGCATGCATGATGTGTGTTTGTGTGTGCATGTGTGCGTGTGTCCTGTGACGAACTGGGGACCTGTCCTGTGTTTCCTGCCCTCACCCTACATAATGCGTGTTGGCTCCAGCAGATCCCCACGACGCAGCTGGGTACAAAATGTTGAAGATAAAGAATGAATGAGCGCCATTATTCAATGTTAGTTTATCCCAGTTATAAATGTAATTACAGAGGCGTCTATAAACTGGTGCTGTAAGAGCCCCTGGCAACAACACAGTTCAATTTGTAAACACAGTAAAATCCTCCATATTAACATATTATGCTGTGGAGGGTAACGGAACAACAAAATGTAATTAATGCAGCTCTTAAATAAGAGAATAAAGAACTAAAGATCTACCTCGGTTACTGATTTACATTTCTTCAAATGCGTAGCCCAAAGAAAATAGGTAAAATTTTCTATTACCTTGTGTGACACAAGGAAAAGGATTGGATACAAACCAGCTTGTGGCAATCCTTGAGGGCTACCGAGTCATAAAACTGAGACATTTTCCTGCTGTTCTCATTCCACCACTGAAGGAGAATACAGCGCGCTTATAACTCTGACAGCCAACAGCATTTTCCACCAACATGGGGGCTTCTTGGTGGAATTCATTGACCTAACAGCGTCTTCAAGGTCACCCCATCTCCAAATGTTCCCCACAAGAGATTCGCCAGAGCTTCCAGAGCTCGACGGGGTGGAGAACGAGAGAACATGAGCTCACCGAGGAGCTGGGCACCTTCAGGGCGGCTTTCTTTGATCTCGGGCCTCTGTCTGTGGGAGCGCAAACCTGCCCGCAGACCGGGGTGAGTCATAAAGCTCTGCAGTCTGCTCTGCTTCTCATCCACGACCCTCCGATAGCTCTGAGACGACGGCCAATGAGCCGCGCCATGAGGCGGAGCCTACGGGGGGGAGGACGGGGTGGGGCGTGGCTTGGGTTGCCAAGGTATCAATCACGGGGCAGAGAAATTGTGTTAAGTCTTGATGCGACTGAGGCTAAATTGAAAGCGGTGCTCCGACAGCGTCTACGTGCTCCGTAGGTGTGCGTGTGCGTATAGAGACTGAATCCCCTCCGGCCTCGTTTTAAACACAATGAGCATGCTGGTCACATCAGTAGTCAGACTCCGGCGTGGCTGAGGCCTCCTCGCCCCCACGGTGCCGCAGCAGACCGACGCGCCTCCAACATGACAACAAATAGGCAATAAAGCAGAACGGATGAACACTATCAGAGAGGGCTGAATGGGATGCTCTAGACATGTTGTGTTCGCCGATGCATGAAGGACTATTAGTGCGTGTGTGTGTGTGTGTGCGTGAGTGGGAAAGGAAATGATTCGGGAGGCAGAAATTTCTTCATAAAAACAAAAAGGTGAGGAGAGTTTTTTTGTTTTTTGTTTTATCTGGTCCACTAGGTCAGGTTTTGTTTGGCCTTGGATCAAGATCAACTGCATGTTCCAAAAAAAAGCCGCCATGATCCGCCTCCGGCCATATCTTCCCCAGTCGGAGTCAATGGTGGCAATGAGCCAAACATATCTCAGCTTGAGGCTACAGCCCTGAGGCCACATTAGCCGCTACCATCGTAGCTAGCACTTATGATGAAGTTTGCGTTGTGGTTGATGAAGGTGACTGAACATGCTTGAAATAAAAATGAAGATACCTCTGTTTCTGCTGCATCGAGTTTGTACATCTCATGATGCATCTTGAATGTGGTAACCTTATAGGGGTACAGTGCCCAGTCACTAGGAAGGGGTCTAGAATGGTTGAATGGAGTGTGTATCCTTGTTCTTTGGTGTTACCTTGGAAGCTATAGATCTTAAGATCTAGTTTACTAGTTACTAGTTTACAAGCCATTTTTTGACCCCAACTTCCCATGTGGGAACCTGTCATCTGATTGGCTGTCTTGCCTACAGCTCACATACGCAATCATGTGACTTTCCGCAACATCTTTCTGAACTAAGTGGTAACTAAAGCAATACAGCTACAGAACTATGAGGAGACATCAGATATTAACGAGAGAGTATATTTTTTGGGTATATGCCACTTATTTTAGAGGTGGTAGGCGGTATGGTTTGCATAAATGAGGACGAATGAGGACAATGTCATGATTCAACCCGGCCGAGGCAACAGCTTTATTCATTCTCGGTCTCCTTTAGGGTCTCTTTAAAATGAGGCACTCCGAGTCGGGGTTTAGCTCTTTAAATCATACTGTGCCGTGTCAAATGAAACGCGCGCTTCAAGATTAGGGACGCATAAAAGTGAGTCACGTTTTGGAAAAAAGAAAACCTCGCTTAAAATTCCAGGTGCATCAAACGGCCAGAGCACATCAGCCACTATCCCCATCCGACCCCGTCATCGGCGGGTACCACATCACCACACATGAAACGTGATTCAGGGGATTCGTCATCGACTTTGGTGCGGCCATTCCTCGCGCCCCCGCGGAGGCCGAGCGGTCGGGCCCTCAAGAGGTTGTAATTGGCAGGTCTCCGTGGGTGACTTACCCCTCCAAAATAAAACAGAAAAAAAAAGTTATATCCACGAAAGCAAATGTCAGCGGAAAGTGGGAGGCATCGCATTCAAGCGCCGTCTGACTCATGCGGTAGGAGATGATGCGGTTTCACGCGCTGAACAATTTGTTCGCCGTGAGAGCCACAGCTGCACCTGTGTGTGTGGCCGTGCTTTATTTTATTTTTTTTTTTTTAATGAGTCATTTAAGAGAGGTGCCAGCAACACTCGGAGGCTTATCACACCATCCAGAGCCAAACACAGTGCACTTCGGTTGTTTTTTTTTTTTCCCCCACGCATTTTATTAATTGTATCTCCCGCCACATGTTCGAGGGCTCAACAAAAGGCTTTTCAAGTGCGCTCCTTTTAGATCAACACCGCCGTCTCGCTCTGAGATTGCGAGCCTCTATAAAAGGGGCTCGTTGTCTTTGGCGTTCTCGTCAGGCTATTCTTGTCGCTGGGATGAGTATTTTCGAGAAAAAAAGGCTGGAGAGAGGATCAGGTGCGTGATGGATGAGCGGGGCCCGAGTTTGACTCCCGGTCGGACCCAAGGTAGAACGTCGTTCCATGACTCCTAGAAACCTGAATATCACGGAAAAAAACGGCTAAAAATCAAAAAACCTCCCAAATGTCACAAATCATATTTGCGCTCTCATGGGGTGGTTACTCAGCAAAAATCCATCTGTCTCAAAGTGGAGTCCTGCCGGATGAGATTTTACGGATATTATGGGACGTCGGCCTGACACCTGTCACATTTGTACTTTGTTGAAATCCCAGAAATATCTCATTTATTTTTAGAGGAACTAGAATGAATACGCACCTCCTGTTGTACATCAACAGGAGGTGCGATAACAGACGGATGGCAAGCAGATCATTTGTTGTTGTTTTTTTTCCGCTTTCCACCGCATGTCTTGATTTCTATCAGCAGGAAGAGTTAGATTTGTGACACGGGCGCCTTTTTGACCGAATCTGTTCCTTCCTTCTGTCGACAATTTGTCTGTCAAGCCAAACTTCTCTGTCCCAAATCGTTAGCGTCACCGGAGTAAAAAGGGCGATGACGTCCGCCGATGTTTTTCCGAGACTTCCACCGGAATGAAAACGCACATCAATCCCAGCTCACACACACACACACACACACACACACACACACACACACACACACACACACACACACACACACACACACACACACACGTTTGGGGACGAATGTAAATGAATGCAGATCCGGTTCGGGAAGTTCTGCTAAGGCGATTCACTGTTTCGTGTCACGATTGCACAGCTCTCTGCAAATGCTTAAAAAAACAAAAAAAAACCCCACTGTGGCCATATTAGTATTCTGATGCAGTCCTGCTCAGTGGCAGCACTTTCTAATCGGAGTCATGGGGAAACCTCTGGATGATGTGCCGTGAGTCAACACACACACACACACACACACACACACACACACACACACACACACACACACACACACACCGCCTCTTATAGTCGCTGCAGACTTGTTCCCGATTCGAATCTTATCAATGTTTGTCCAAACCGGCACCCAATCCCGCCGACACGCATCAGAGAGGGGCGACGGCTCCGGCGCCGAGCAGGGAGGCAGACAAGCGTGTACACAGAGGAGGCTAATTGTGGTCGGGCTGATCAATATGCATGAACGCCTCGCTATCCGCTCTGACAGGGGGAGATAGAGGGAGGCGGAGAAGCGGAGGGCGACGGAGAGAAAGAAAGGGGGGGGGGGGCGCAGCGCAGCGCAGCGGCGCTAATCCGCTGGCTTTTAATGTGGCGCGCGCGTCGAGCCGGAGTCTGTCCGCCAGCGTGGGTCGCGTTTACGTGACCAGTGCATATTATTTGGCTACGGATGCGTCATAGCTAAAGTTAAAATCGATCAAGATTTTACACCCGCTGGATCAAGTCGAAGTGAGGAAGCAGGTGATGAATTGCGACCGGGAGGTGCATCAAAATAGTTTGAAATTGGCCCCAAATTAGCATTAGCATTAGCGTCAGAAACATTAGCATTAGCGGCAGCGGCTAATTCAAAATACACGTCCACATGATCAGAACTTTTACTACTTTTTACATTTCTACCTTTCGTGGTTTCATGCCCTCTCGTACACAGAGAGGCCACTGGAGGCACGTTTCATTTAAATGTGCTTCCACTTGACTTTTTACCGGATTTATTTAGCCTCTAGCGGGGCGCCAGGCTTTTAAGCTTTGACTTGCGGTTGGTCCCGCATAAGAGGAAGCTTCCATTTTAGGAATACTCCAAATGTCATCCGTTTACTTCAGCAGAAATGTGGCGCATCATAGTCGGGCTGGGCGTGTCCCATCTTGATGTTTTTTTTAGCTGAACAGCAGAACGCCACGCACAGCAAGACTCCTTCGATGAAGTAGTTTGTCTTAAACGTTTTACCTGAATTCGTTTTCACTTCCAAAATCAGAATGCATGCATAGATTTATTAGAAATACTCTGTGAATAATCAGAAAGGGTGAGTCAATGCAAGAAACATACATTTACATTGCAAAACGAGATCAAATGACGCAAACAACATTGTCTTGCTTGAAAATATATGGAGAATATCTTGAAATATACAATATATTGCTCAGCCATGACGCAGTGCTTATAGGTCCAAAACCAGCAGTCCCATGTGGCTGTCACAGTACGATGTGGGATTAACCGGGGTAAAATGTCAATTCACAGCCATCAATGTGACTTTCTTCTAAATGCTGCGGCTGCCCTCAGGCTCTGCCACAGCCTGTTGTGTTTCGCCCCGGGCGCCTGTCTGTGATCCGCGTCCCCCCCCCTCCCCGAGGTCCCGGCAGACGGTCTTTGCATCACTAAGTCCGGCCGCACCTGGACAGTGCTTCCACAGTCCACTTAGAATTCAGCTGGCCCCATTTCTCCCCTCGCTCCCACCTTCGCATCACGTACGGGTATTTATCGCTCATTTCCGACAAACGACACTGAAATCTCGCCCGTCCACTCCTTGTCATTTGTCTCGCATCGCTCTCGCACATTCGCCGTCCTCCCTCTTGAGAGGCGGTGGGAAGGACGTGAGCGAGTGACACCTCAAAAGCAAACAAAGCAACAAAAACAAAAAAAAAAAACAATCGTCTGCCGCGTCAAATGGAATTTGTCTAAAAATGCGCTCTCGGATGCCTGTCCCCGGCCGGACGCTCTGTCCTCCCCCTGTTCAGATCCAAAGGAGCGTTCAGATTACATAAAAGCATAACAATAATAGATCCAAAGCTCACCTTGCCACACAAGGTGAGTCTCCATAAATGACAGCCGAGGCCGACGTAACACCGGGCCGTCTCTCATCAGCTAATGGCGCGGCGATGCGGCGGCCTCCTAATCTTTCCGCCCGCGTCTGTTGTTTTGGTTTTCCGGGGGCTTTCGTGACAGCCGAGGAGCGAGGAGCTCTTTGCGGGTGAGGGTGAAACCAGCGGCGAGACCTGGGCGTCGGGCGGCGGTGATGAAAGAGATGTTTGGCTTTCGCCGGGACTATTCTGTTCGGGGAGATTAGACGTGAAATGGAGCTGACCCGCTGTCTGTTCCTCATCGCTGACATTTTCCTTCTCCTCGCTCCGTGTGTGTGTGTGTGTGTGTGTGTGTGTGTGTGTGTGTGTGTGTGTGTGTTAGACAGTCAGCATTTACAAACTGAACCTATAAATAATTCTACCAGCAGGTACCTGACATTCTGCGTGATTCAGTAAACATCTCATGACCGTCACCTGCGTCAGATGATGACAGGGGAGGGAGGGGAGGGGGGGGTCGCGGTCCGGCTGACTCTGAGCAGCGGGACCTGTTAAAATGTTGTTTTTTTCTCCTTTCTCTCCGGCACCATCCCGTTTCCTCATCTCTCCCAGCAACACGAGCTGTCCGACGCCGTCCGGCAACAAAGAGCAGAGCCGTCCCCGCCTCCTGCATCACATCTGCTGCCCACTCCCTCCTCTTCGTTCAGCCTTTCTCCAGTTCCTCCTCTGGCAGTATGCGATTCTCCATCCTCCCCATCTGCCTGATCTGATAGGAACCCCCCATCCCCATCCCCATCCCCATCCCATCGCCCCGATCAGCCCTCTACTACCCGTCAACCCCGCTCCACTCTGCAGAATTGGATCTAATTGGCATGCTGCTCCATCTTTTTAACCATGTTTTTTTTTCCCCCTTTCGATCCATATCTCTGCTTTCCCCTATCTGCCTCCAACACAGGATTTGGATTGATTTTGCGTTGTTTTAGTCCGGTCTGCCCTCTCCGTGTTCTGTGTCTCTCCTTGACATCTGTCTAAATGATGCTCGTCCAGACCCTCCACTAACAGACATTCAGTTGCTGTTTTTTTAATACTTTTAATCAGAATTTTTTAAGCACCAGCCATAAAGGCACATTCAGCTCTTGAATCCCAGCGAATAACTTGTATCTGTAGTGCGAGATAACCATCCTCTTCGTCACGCAGTGTCACCAACGGTTCTTTCAGTTCCTTCAGTTAATGTAAAGGAAGTGAAAACCTCCCCATGGCCTAGTTGCCTGATGGAGGCTTTGAGTATCAAGACACGTCCGTTTGGGTTTGTTCTCTCAATTCCAGTCTTAATCTACAATGAAAACACCCTCAAAACTGGACTCACTTACACACTCACACAGTCTGTCGAATTGACACATGCAGAGCTTTGACGAGGACGAGAGTCGGTCGACCTGAAATAATGACCACACACACTTCCCAATGTTGGCTTACATGTTCCACCCTAGAAGCTCACGGCAAATCATACTAATTAATACTGATGCATATGTAGGCCAACAGCTGAGGGGAGGGAGAAAAGGTCTGAGGTCAGTCCGACAGCGTCTACATAGTTTGTAAAGGGTTGACATTTGGTGAGCCCCATTTTTAACAATGATCGAGCATCTGAATGGGACTCAAAGGGCAACGGGAAGGCTTTAAATTCTCTGAAGTGTTCGTTCAAGCCTTGAGGCCACGGTTTGGTGCCCAGATCGATCATCGAGCGAGGTGTGTCGGGGTCTGTCTGATTCAGCTCAGGAGCTGACAGTGACTAATTCCACGCGCCACCCACTGGCACTGGTTGATTTCTAACCCTGAAAGAGACGCACGGTGCGCCGACAAAAAAAAAACCCGGCCCACATCACGATCTAAGTGCCACGAAGGGTACCGTCGAGCTGGAAAACTGTCGAAACCAGAAAAGTTCTGTGACCTTTATCTGAAAAAGGCCCGACACTTCGCCCCCATGCGTCACGCGTCATGTGACTTCTTTATTTTCCCCTCTCGCTCTCTCTCTGGCTATACCACGTACCTACTAATGACGCCAAGATCTCCCACGCAGGCATGTTATGCTCGCGCTAATGAGTGAGCACATCCGCCCGTCGGCACGTGTGTGCGAGTGTGTGGAAGGGAGAGATGCGTGGGAGAACGCGGTAGGAGTGGGTGAGCGTACGATGGCATAAGTAGGTTACAGGTAATTTGTAACATGGATGCAGGGAGAGTGTGTGTGTGTGTGTGTGTGTGTGTGCGCTCGTATACAGTGTGTGCCCCATGGACTAAATGTACTATATGCCTCAGTGGGCCTGCAGTATGTGGCTTTCCCATACCGCTACAAGGCAGCCAGTGTGTTTGTTTCTCGCGCTCTGACTCATATCGAATGTGAAGGCTGGGCAGAAGTGGTTCCTCTGCAGAAGAATATATACATGTATGTTTGTTTGTGTGTGTGTGTGTGTGTGTGTGTGTGTGTGTTTGTGCGTGCAAGACCCATTGCTCACCACAGCGCTCATCTAGACCAAATCATGACATGGCTCTACGCCGTGTGCTCTAGCCCACAGCAGGGGAGCTATTTGAGCGTGTGACTGCATGTAGGTGGGTGGGCACTTCATTTTTTTGTTTTTTGTTTTTTTTTGACGTCGTTATACACTGAGCTATCCATCTAGTGTGCGTATCGGTACGTGGGCGGCTGCGGCCTCCTTTTGGAAGGCATGGCAGTAAACCGTGCCGTGTGTGTGTGTGTGTGTGTGTGTGTGTGTGTGTGTGTGTGTGTGTGTGTGCGTTGCAAGCCATTAATCAAATCCACAGAGGAACTCGAAATTGAGAGAGATGAGGGGGAAGGAGAGCGGGGAAGAGGGAGCAAAGCGAAAACGACAGACCCACCCCCCCAACCCACCCCCCTCAAAAATGGTTCGGGACGGTCGCGTCCGGCCTCAGCGCTCCTCTGCCTAACGCGGAGCGACAGAGAGGCGGCGGCCGGCGCGGAGCGAAAACCTCGAACCATATTCGCCGGGCGCGCTGAGAGACGGAGGGAGACGGAGCGATAAAAAAAGCAACGGACGGCAAACAAGTGATAGAGAGCGGAGCTGAAGGCGTTGAGTCACATAGTGCGAACGAGAACAGAGGAGGGCTGGTGTGGAGGTAAGGAGGAGGCAAGTCACTCGTAGGGCTGAATAAATGTGTGTGTGTGTGTGTGTGTGTGTGTGAGTGTGTGTGTGTGTGTGTGTGTGTGGTTCCCTTGGGCTAAGGCTGCCAGCTGCACAGTAACATGTAGCGCTGCTGTACATCTGGACCTGGACAGAAAATAAATAGAAAAAAAAATGTCGAAAATGGTTCAGTGATTGCATCCACACACACACACACACACACACACACACAGGCGTACATCCACGGTAATACACTTATCAGCCGGTTATGTAACCCTTTGAACAAATGGCTCGCAGGAAACGTCATGAAATGCAATGGTACTGTAACAAACAGCAGCCGATGGCCTGAGCTCAGCCCGTCAAACAGACAGACATGGGATCTTATGGTGCCTTCCAGAGGCGTTCAGTTTCCCGCTTCAGAGGACCGTTCTGTCGTGTTCTCAGTGGTTGCGACGAACCAGGACTTCCCCGCGCAGCATCAGCACGGTTCCCCCCTTCACACCACCGAGACAGAGCAATCTGGAAATTTAAGAAAAAAGGTATCTGTCCCATTTTGGACTTCTGGGGACTTTCAGAGAGACGGACGCTCATAGCCAGGTGATGTCACCAGCATGCGACAGACTGGCTGCGTTTCCATCCATTATCTTACCCAGTCTGCGCCGCACTACAATGAATAAACACCTCTTTTGTTTCTGCAGAGCTGGGGAATATGCTCCGTGGCTCTCATCCTGTCTTAAAGAAAAGTGCATATATTTTTCAATGACAGGTTTGAGACACGATCACGATTGCGCCGTTTTCAGCAGGACTAAAAGCCGCCGCGGACTGTCTGGAAGCTTCCTTCGAATCTTTCCCTGTCACAGGAGTGGGAGGGCCTCCCCGTCTAAAAATGACAAAGAAATCAAGGGCTTTTGTTCGCCGAACACAGTATTCCCCAGAACCAGCACGCCGCCAGTTATTTTCTTTGGAATCGCTAAAATCCGACAACTCCTACACGCAGCATATTAACTAGATGCATTGTCTCCGGAAAAAGTTAGAAACCGTACACATCCCACCTTTCAGAGCCTATTTTCGTCCGCGGCACGGGCACAAGAATATATGTCCAATCTGAATGAAACGAAGATACAAAAGGATGCATGTCGATTTGATATTAGGCCAGTTGCAGCTTTCAATGTCATTACCCACACTGCAGTGAGTGGTGTGCTTGTGTTTCTTTTTTGCGTCTTATGTTGAACCGTTTCATTACACCTTTAATTCAGGCCTTGGCCCAGAGAAGGACGCGTGTTAAATCGCAGAGACTTTGGGGCAAAAACGGTGCTTAAAATTGCAAAAAACAAAATATGCCATTTTTCATTTTCATTTGCATTTAAATCCACCCGGAAGCCTGGGGCGGTTGCAAAATGACGCAGCAGGACTGAAATAGTCTAAGACGGTCATATTGGTACCGAATTATTGACAGTGGGTGATCCTGCGCCGGCTCAGACAGCCTTAAAGAAGAGTGGAAAACTGCCTTTACCTTTGGGTTTGTTCAGGCTTGTTGGGATTTCAGATTTGAATATTGCAGAGCTACATCCTTAAGGGGGGAACGTAAAGTCATGCGATCATTCGTATGAGTGGCAGGCGAGACGAGCCTACATGTGGTTGCCAAATAAACACGGGATGGATGAACGCAGACCTGAACACAACAAGAATAGGGTTTTGAAGAGGGCTCGTCCAATCAGAGCATAGCCTAGACGTGGTTGCCAGATGCACATAAACAGGCACTCTGAACACCTAAAAATAGGACTCTAAAGAGGCACCGGAGGCGTTTCTGATTAAAATGATGCTTAAAACGATATTCTGTAGCCTTCATGTCAAACACCAGAGAACAGGACTCCATTCAGCCATTCTGGGTCCCCATAAATGGCACCTTCGGTCCTTGCCTGCTCCACCAACAGTTGGCGGCATAGGGCCAAGCGCGCTCGCTGGCAGATCCATCACAGCTGCTGGAGGATGGAGGATGCGACCGCGGGGCACAGATGTAATGGTGCCACTGGGAGGAAGCAGGCCGGCGGGGGACGGGGGGGGGGATCAGAGGGCTGAGTTATAGACAAGACTGGGGCAGTGCCCATGACAAAAGAGCTTAGATTTAAGTGGCACGCCGGCATCCACTGTGAAGTATGACTCTGTGGAGTGAGGGAGAAGGGGGGGGCGGGGTAAAGGAGAAGGTGAAAACGCAAGGAGAGGAGACGGATGCGGAGGAAGCGTGAGGGGGAAAATTGAGCGAGGATGAGGAGTGGGGGGGGCGGAGGAAGCATGTGGCAGAGCCTAATTCCTTCATCTGCTCACATCTCTGTGCCGTATCGCCTCCTCGTGAACCAGCTGCGCCCCTTTCCCATTCACCAACCCTCGCCGGCTTTGATGTCATCGCTTTTCTGAAAAGCCTCCCCTTCCTCATCAGCCTCTCCTCCTCCTCCGCCCCCTACTTCTCACCTTCATCCACTCCAGCCCGTTTTCTCCCTTTCACAGCCTAATCTGTTTTTTTTTTCCTCTTTCCACCGCTCTCAGCGCTACCCTCCCCCTTGACTTCTCGGAGCGTGGGGCGGGGGCCGCTCCTCCTCTCCCTTCCCTGCATCCGTCTTGTTTCATGAACCCTGCACGACGCAGACGCTTTCTGCCCTGCTTTACCATACCTTGACATTCATGCCATGTTGTTACCGCTCCATTACTCACTTCAGGGACACGGTTTTGATTTTGCCCCGACAGATCGCCCCTGTTACGTATTTCTCACTCCCTCGCTTTCAGCTGCGTTATCACGTGCACATTTAGGTTAACGGATTATGACAGGAGATATTGTAAATTAGCCCAAATGTGTGACTTACCGCACAGACATTCCAGGACGAGAAAGCGGGCTGAGAACTATGTCTGTTTATACTGCATGATAATTTCAATTAGCTTACACATCACTCACATTTTTTTCACAATTTTACAGTTTCACATCTATGAATGCAGAAATTGTAGCGTGCCGCATAGGCAAATGCTCAACCTCCAGTCCCTTAAAAGTGAATCTTTGATACTCGTTCTGTTTAGTAACGGTAAATGTTTGTTTGCAACAGCAACCGCTAGCTGTTGCTAGCCGCTAACCGCTAACACCAAACACCAAAAAATATCAACATTTCTCTATAGCTTCTCTAAAAGGAATCTAAAGGAAGAGGGTGATGTCACGATAACTCATGAAGGATGGAGAAGGATGTGGAAATGTGGACAGCTGTGGTGAACAACAAGTTCTGAATTTGGAGGGAATTCAGCTGGAGAAACATGACTCAGTTCTCAAAGACCGTCCTCTCCAAGCGGCTGTGCAGCAGCTAAACTGCTTTCATATTATCCGGAGTTCGGAAAAGCAATCCATGGGGTCCCCGCGGAAGCAGTTCTTGTGATGAGAATCCAGATTTAATTTTGAGACCCGTGTACCTCTGCAATTTAGCAGAGCGTCGACGGGCAAGGTCAGAAAACCTGCAAGAAAAGCGTTGAGCAAAAAGTGGAAGGGAAACGGAAGTAGCGACTATCCATCCGTCCATTATCTTACCCGATTTGTATCTAGTGGTGCCAGCTGGGATTTGTCAGCCAATGTGGGGCCTAGCTTGAATGTAAGAATGCAAAACATATTTTTGCATGAGCATTTATATGCAAAGCTGGATATGCATGACGTTAGTCTCCCAGTTTCTCCCCCTGGTTTGTTCTTATGACGTGCGTTTTGAATGAAAACAAAAAAAGTCTCATAAAAAGCGATAATTAGCCGCGGCCCTGGATTAAACTGTCAACTGTGTCTTACTGACCAGTGTAATCAGGCTGATTATTCATAGCAAGGGTCCAAAGAGGCTAACTTGCTCCTCCGTCCAACAGTCATCTACTTGAGCAACCCCAGGCTTTTGTGTGTGGGTGTGTGCGTGTTTTTAATATATATATTATTTTCAAATTGCTGACAAACCAAAGATGTGGGACCAGGTCAGGGGTCTGGAACCAGGCCAATGTCAACCTTCACTTCCTAATTTCCTCTGCTATGGTGCCCTGAAGACGCTCCCTCCCTCCCCCCGTCCCTCTCGCTCTCTTTCCTCATTTCCCTCTCGCCTCCTCGTCTTCCTTTTCTTTGCCTCTGCAGAGAGCAACAGTCACCCTGCTGTCATGAGCTGACACTTGGCCCGGAGAAAGAACACCCTGCCAAGACCCCCCCGCACACACGCACACACACACAGAGACCCACACACAGGGCATAGCGCTGTTTGATGCGAGTCGCTAGGTGAGGCGGGACCAGATTTGCACTCCGTGAAGCATACGATGATACTTGCAGGCACGAACGCAGCGCTGCCGAGCAGCGTTTAAGCGCAAGGTCAGCCGGGACACGGAGTTAAGTGCTGCCAAACGTATAATGAAAATGACACCGCTAAAGGCAGCCGCCGAATGTGAAAACACAGCCTGAACAAGCAGTGACACACACACACGCAGGCAGGCAGGCAGGCAGGCAGACACACACACAACCACCCACACTCACGCCTGCAAAACCGCTATTCCATTTAATGCGCAGGTGAGAGAGGCCGGATCCGAAGATGACACTTAAAAGCAGCAATCGGCGTGAAAACACGTATTCACACGGAGGGAGAGGTGAGGCGAGAAGCAGACGCAGTGAAAACAGGAGGCGCGCACACACACACACACACACACTCTGATAGATAAACATCCTTTCCATTGAGGTGTGACAGATGTTGCTCCGAGTGGGGAGCGCGCAGAAACACGAGCGAGGCGCGGAAGATAAAGTAACGGGGCCAGATGCACTTTCGGAGTTTCTGTGGTCGGACGACCGCGAGGATGTGGCGAGAGCGGCGCCGCCTGAATGCGGGGCTGTCAACAGGGAGGCCTGCGCTCCGTGCATGTTGGTGCGATGTAAATGGCTGGGCAAACATAGCCAACGCGCACGCGGGGGGGAACGCGGTTTTGTCCCGAGTCACCCCGGCTGAGTAGCTGCACGGGTGGAGACGGATGACGAAATGTGATCCAGGAGCAGTGAATTCAGGAGTTCAGATGCAGAAACGGGGTGCATTACAGTATCCGCCTTTTCTTAATCCCTTTGTACATAATGGTGTCTTAAAATGGGTCTCCTGGCGCCTGTCACCAAGGTGAAACACACCCTGGCTAGGTCATCCGTCCATCATAGAAGACACACCATTCACTCCCATACCCCCCTTTGGGGAAATTGGGAGTCTCCAGTCCACCTAAACATGCATGTTCTGGGACCATGGAGGGAACCCAAGTACTTGGAAGCAAACCTGGGGAAACTTGCAGATGCAGGATTCAAACCAAGAATCTTTCTGATGAAAGGTGACAGTGCTATCCAGTCATTTCATCAGTTGTCAACGTTGTACCGATAACCCACTTGTGTTTGGAAGTATTTGACTGTATTGATTGTAAGTATTTGATTGGCCGACACAATACCTCTTTGAATACAGCACTGTGTGGCAGCACAAGTGGCACTGTTCACCTATTGTTACTTTCAATGACACTGAGCACTTTGTGGTTTTATATTCGGGAACAAGTTCTTAAGCACACATTGGTATGAGCGTAAAGCTAAATGCACGGTCTTGTTTGGAAGTGCCGAGTCTGTTCTTTTCTTTTATACAAACTTTTGGGAGCCTGTCTCCTAACAGTCTGCTGCATCTTGTGCACAGAGAATCCTGGATCCTGAATCTTGGCGCGACTTCCTCCCCACAGCATTTCCTCCCCAGAGATCCCACAGCGCTGTTGCAGAGGGACAACAGAAAGGAATGAGAGGGCATCATTTTTTCCTTATCGAGAACCAGGTTGGAACATGCTTCTCGAGTTTGCATGTAATCTCAGGCTCCTCGAAGGGGATCTCTGGAGGTGTTTGCGCTGAGAGTTAATTATATACTACCTTATCCTAAAATAATTTCAGCAAGGAAGCAATAACCTTGCATTATACTTGCTTGACGTGCTGAGAATGACATTTCATTCATTGCATAGTTATTTGAAGCTTTATATATGTTATGACCATAGACTGTATATAAAAAATGGATATAGTCTTCTGGTCTGCAGAAGTGGCCGTACTTGCAGCACCACAGAGATCCACTAGGGCTGGCTCCGAAAAAACTTCCCTCCAGCACCGCCCTCTCTCATCCAAATACGGTTTCATTTGGCTCCAAAGATTCAAGATGGCGGCGCCCTGCGAGCCAAACCCCGGGTTTCAAAACCTGCCCTTCGTTAACCAATGGGTGATGTCACTGGCTTGTGTACATCATCGTTTGTAGACAGGACAACTTTCATCCCCAATAGACCTTAACATTTTCGGTCTATGAAATGCAACCAGAGTACGCAGAACCTTCTTACCATGAGACGACAGTGCTAGCCATGCATCTGTGTGGCCATGGGCACCATTAACACACATTTACATGATGCTGCTCTCTCTATGCAAGTCTACGCTTGATTCCCAGCTTTAAGGTTACCTCATAGTGACCAATCTCAACATTATAGAATTCAGTTGTCCTTTAGGTCCCTAAGGTGTTATATTGCCCCCAATATGGCGGTGTCAAAACATGTCAGCGTCAAAAACCGTGGTGTCGTGCCCTCGTGTTATGTCGCTCGCCTTTTTCTGAATTCTTTCCATCGTCCTCCTCTCCTGGTGCCTCTGTCAAACTCTCCCTCTCTCTCTCTCTCTCTTCATCTCACGTCTTGCTCTATTTCCCACAGCCACAGGCAAGGACACACCGAGGCCTCCTAAAGGAGGGCAGAATCAACCTTTACACGCAAACACACACACACACACAGGCCAAACTCTCTCGCTCTGTCAAAATGTATCCATCGCATATGTCCAATGTCAAAAAAAGCACGAGTGTGACAAATCGAGGTTAGCCCGTGTTGCACTCCGAGCACGAGTTATCATCGTTGGCAAGTTTGCTAATCATGTTTTCGCCGGTTTGCACTTTGTTATCCAGAGCACGGGGCTGTTGTTTTGCCTCTCCCCCCCTCGCCGAGGCCTGCAAGACTGAGCATGTGACCTGCAGTCTGAGTGAGTGAGTGTGTGTGTGTGTGAGTGTGTGTGTGAGTGTGTGTGTCTGCCAGAGAAGAGATAAGATAGCGCTTGCGCCGGGAGAAAGTGGAAAATGTTTGTTTGCAGACCTTTTCTGGGGGCAGGCGCCTGCGCTTGATTGAATACACGTACATTTACAATGAAACAGGAATACTAACCAGCGTCGCCTCATACACACACACACACACACACACACACACAGACACACGAGTGCACACGTAATATAATTGACCCTTCATTAAAGCGATTACAGATTAATGAGCTGAGCACCCGCCTAATCCAGTTTAATTCGAGGTGGGGAGACAATGCCATCGGAGCTCGCTGTCTGCCTTCCTGAGCAGCCGGGGAACAGGAAACCTCTATCTGAATGAGCAATCGTATTAGCTTCCTGGTTATCAGCCAATCGAAGCCTCCGCTGCTGCACTGACGCGGCCGTCAGAACGGGCCGGGAGTATCAGAGTGACGGTGCGGGTCGAGGAGCCACGAGCCGACCAGAACGACGGCTGAGAATCTGTTTTCACATGGTGTGGCTGTTTATTTGGTGGTACCCTTGCTGCGGTACCTGGTTCGTGTCTTTTGCTTGGGTTTGATTTGATTATACATATTGCAATGGTTGCTTAACATATGCGTTAGATGTCTCCGCCTTGGTGCTTTTTCAGCACTTATCCGGGTCCGGGTCCTCTACTCCGGAAGCACCTCCCTAAGGCCAGACCCCGGAACCTCCACAGCTCACTCCTGTCAATACTGAGGAGCGGCTGCACTACTTTGAGCCTCTCCTGGATGTCCGAGACCCTCAGTCAATCTGAAGAAGAAAGTTCCGACTGGTTTTAATTTGCTGTGATAGTTGAAAACAGATGGCATAATGCGGGTCCTGTTACAAAGAAGCTGAGGACTAGGGTCAGATTAATTGCTGAGGGAAACATCACATGCCATTGTGGTGGCATGTGATGCCAAATAACTGAACTGGGCAGCTACACTGTACACCGAGTTTCCACTATAGCGTCAACTATATATTTCTATTTTAAGCAATGCAATTTCCCTCTGGGTATCAATCGCGTTTGCTGAATTTGATATGCTTTGCAGCCAAGAATAAGTCCAGATGTTCGTTCACTTAAACTATATTTTGCTGTTCTAGTACATTCTAGAGTTCTAAATACAACAAATCAGGCAGATTTTTATCAATGAGCAGTTTGTGCTACTTTTCGGCCCTGGAGCCAAGTTAGCCATGTTTCCAAAGTTGTAGTGCCCATGTCTGGGATGTAGCCTCCTATTTAAACCGATATCCGCCTCGAAAATGAAGCACGCATAAATTCCCCCCACTGTGGGCTGCCAATTATTCAAAAAAGCCACGCTTCAATTTCATGTACTTTTTGCCATCATTTAATAATTTGGGAAATGGCAATGGCAATTTCAAAATTGGTTTCAGTTAGTGCTGCTACGTTATTGCATTAGTGCTTATGTAACACAGCTCAAAATTCTAATTATGTATTGAAAGAGGTTTCAGGCCCCGACAGCAAACACAATTTTTCCGTCAATGTAAAATCTGCTGCACACTGTCTCCCCTTCCCTCCCATTAGTATGCATGCATGCATGGCACACAGCTCCTCATTTCAAAAGGTGCATACTGCTTAATCAGAGGACATAGAGGTCAGAGAAACACCTCGAGAAAACTAGGATCTCTGCATTGTCCCTCTAAGAAGGAGAACAAAAAGTGAAAATATTCACCACAAACCAGAAAAGCAGATTATCGGGCGGTTGTAAACACTGTCGGCCGACCAGCTCTGAGCCGAACAGTTAACAAATCTTGGCCAACGAGGGAGCTGCAAACGGCTGCAGAAATGAGGAAATGTCAATAAGTTATTGTCAGTGAGCCTTAAACACAGGCACCGTGTCAAGGTCAATCTGTGTTAAGTGCATTACAAGCTTGTGTTATCACACAGGTGAAACAGTTTGTAACCTGAGCCGGAGAGGATTACAGACGTGTGCACGCGTTATTTGCATGCACATGAGGATATGCGGCCGCGGCATGGGGACACAAACGCGGGCAGTATTGTGTTGCTCGTGACCCGGGTTCCTTTTACCCGTTAATTCTGCGCCTTTGGACGCATTACCGACCGCAATTTACTGCCCATCTACTCGATAGATGCAGGCAATTTGAACAGTCTTCGGTATGCTGTGAAGGAAGGGGGGATATTTTTAGCTCATAATTCAAATTAAAGAACGAAATAAGAAATTATCGACAAAGGCAGTGGTCGCAACATGATTCTAGGTGTGTTTTAGTCTGTGTGTGATGCACGTGTCAGCATGATTTGTGTGAGCCCCGCCACATGTCCTTTCCTGCGACTGGGTGCCAGGGTGTCCTTGTTTATTTACACGTTAGATGAAAACGAAGCATATGTCAGTGACATTGTCCGTGAAGAGGTGTCACTGCACCTTAGAAATGGAAATCCGTGTGTGTGTGTGTGTGTCCTGTCTACCAGATGGGAGTCTATGGCATCCACAGCAGGGGGATGATCGCCAGGAGACATAAGAAAGAAACACACACACACACACACACACAAACCTTGCAATACCGCAACAAAGGCCTGCTCAGACCACAGCAGCTTTACAGCCACAGGCGACCGCAACGTCTACACTGCAACAGAGGAAGCAGCAGCAGAGAGAGGAGGACGATCACTTCTCCGCTGCACTACCTGCAGTACATTCCCCTTGCTACTTCCGGCACGAAACCCCACGTTAGACTAATAACAACAAGCCAAATCATTCCGCCCTTGCTCTCCTTACAGAGCCTCTCATCACTAGGCAGGCTCCGCTATCAGACTCCTGACCGTCTGCTAAAGTAAAGGCCGTCGCTGGCCTGAGTTCAAGAGGATTTCTTTGAAAAAAATGGCGTCTGCTCCATCAGCACGGCTTGGTGTTCGATTCTAGGTTGTTTTAAGCGCTTCTGGTGAGCTAGCCCTCAAGCTAGCCAGCCCGCTTAGTCAGGCACAGAGACTCAGACAGCCCATGTAACATCATCAATGTCATCAACAAACATCAAAAGGAGCGCTAAAAGATAAAACGCTTTCACCTTGGCTTTGTTGAATAACAACAGTCCATACTCTAGCCAACTACATAGAAATATAGCACCTTGCATCTCAGATCTCAAACAAATGGTTCACATTTGTTGGAAGATAAGAACAATTAGTCAAAATAAACAGATATAATAAATTAAAAGACGTTAAAATTAAGTAAAAAGTGAAAAATCAGAAACTGGTGGATTATACCAGAGCCTGGGGGCAGAAACTGAGACGGCACGGTCACATGTAAGGCTGGATGTGTACACGCTCCATAGCTGTACCGCTCCAGTAACCACTTCGGTCGGGGAAAGTTTCCTACATTATGTAATTTAGCGAGAAGCGCTAAGTCACATGATCGTTCATGTGTGGGGCAGCCAATCAGTGTAAAGCCCACGTGTAGTTGCCATACGTACTGACTGCAGCATTCACGACACAAAAATGGGATTTTTGCAGCACCTGAGGCAATTCTGACGAAACCAGAGTTCCATAGCTTCTACGTTAATACCAGAGAGCGTGGATAAAAACTCCGCTCAACCTTTCTGGGTCACCTTTGAAGTGTTATGGCAGCACTTTTGAGCGGCTTAGCAGCTTTTTCAACCCCGGTTGAGAGACGTCTTGTCTTGCTGGAGGGTCTCACCCTGTGCGTCAGCATCTGCGCGAACACCGCTGCTATAAAAACCGCCGCCTTTGTCTTTCCGAAGCCACCAGATAAGGAGACCATTACGGCCAATAATGGCTATGTATGTCATCATCTCCCATCTCTCCCCGAGGCTCGAAGTCAGACTTCTATTATCGCAATTAGCGAATAATCACGGAAAGTTGGGGTGAGGAGGAAGGAGGTCTGCACTTACGCCATCCATCTCTCCTCGTCTCCAAATGGGCGAGCTGAGCCGCGGAGGAAACTTCAGACCTCTCGGCAGCCGCTCAGCTGCCTGGAAGAACGAGCAGCGCCAGTGCGAGTGGCACAGCCAAAGCTTCTTAATGAACACCACAGCTCCGGCTGTGTCTATGTGTGTGTGTGTGTGTGTGATGGCCTTAAGGCACTCTCTGCATCTCGTGTGTGTGTGTGTGTGTGTGTGTGTGTGTGTGTGTTCCAGGGTGGGGTGGTCGGGTTGGATAATGACACTCGAGGAACGTGTGCCGACCCGCTATTGTGTTGCGGAGCAATTAGCAAACCAGTCCAACAAACGCGCGATGTATAATTCAGAACGTGCTGCGTTTCTGCGCCACACTTATACAAACAGTATTCATTACCAGGCCAGTGGATAAGCATTTATTTTTAATGCGGCGACCCTGCTGATTTCACTTATTTATTTATGCGTATTTTTAGCTCTAAATTGTTAGGCCTTTCAGCTGTCGGCCCCCTCGAGAATCCTGCAAACATCTCAAACACAGGCCCGGCCCAAATGACTCGAATCAGTGACATATTATGCAACTTAAATTGAACTACTCAGGCGGCCCTGACAATACATGCTACAACTAGTGTGTCACAAATAGAAGACAGTGGCATCAGACATAATACAAATGAGGAGAACTATGAATGATTCATTTTTTTCGGGACACAAATCCAGGGTCTGATAACCTGCACTGAAGAGTGTGGAAAAAAAGGAAGAATAGAATGCATGACCTCTGGCCTCAACAGTATCTACCTCCTTCTCTAATTCGAGCAAACAAAGCAAGACCAAAACATAATCTCCTCCGTTTTTGGAAACAAATATATGATCGTATACATACAATAATCCTAACCTGTATGGATAAATCTCCTCTCCTTATCCACCTCCATCAGCACCATCCTGAGACATAATCTCTCCGGCGTGTCCTGGGGTCTACCCCAGGGCCTCCTCTAAGGCGGACATGCCCAGAGCATCTCCCCAGGAAAGCATCCGGGAAGCATCCTGGCCAGATGCCATAACTACCGCAGCTGGTTCCTATTGATGTGGGGGAGCAGTGACTCTACTTTGGGCCTCTCCTGGAGCTCTTCATCCCACCTTTAAGGCTGAGCCCGGCCACACAGAGTTAATAACACATTTCAGGTATTTGCAACCCCTCTTGTTCATCACAACGGACCAGTAATTGTGATCAGATTTGCGGTAACCAAGGTCGATTGCATAAGCAGGGCTGAAAGACAGAAATAAGTATTTCTGAGGCAGTATTTTCACCTTCGTCTCAGCTACGTTTCCTGTGGATTTGAGGTTGCTCTACGAGAGAGATTCTCCCCGCGCTCATGACTCGATAGCCACAGTGAGGGCCCAGCATCCACCTCGGCACCCGAGGCATGGGACTTTCCTCTCAGCTCTTTACGGGGACCTTTAATAATGCAGAGGCGATGAGCTCGGTGACAGGGCTCATTCCTGGAATGCCTGACACTGATGAGCCGCAGAGGGGAAGGCCTCGACTAAACTCTGCTGGATGCCGGAATCCGAACCATGTGCGGAGTGAACTCGGGCAGCCTCCATCGACATTCCACCTGACAGGAGCGCTAAATACACCCGAGAACTGCTAATCGTTATTCACTTCAGCCTCTGCAAGAGCGCGGCCGGGCTTCTGGAGCCTGGGAGGGGAGATACCGTGCTCATCAGTGGGATTATTTGGCTGCCAGAAAATGAAGGTTTCATCCCCCGAGGTGAGGGAGAAGAGCCGATGAACCGAGCTGAGGGGATAGTACCGAGTATGTGTGTGTGCGTGCGTGCGTGTGTGTGTGTGTGTGTGTGTGTGTTGATGACACTGCAGAGCCCAGAAGAGAAAGCAAAGACAGGAATCACCTCCTATACTGCACTGAGAGAGCTGCTTTGGAGTGCCTAGAAAGTGATTCATTTTTCTACAGTAAAGAACAGAACCGAGGGTCAGGAAGGCCGAGGGCGGGAATGACCTCCTCCGATAATGTGTTGACGGACATGAGGAAGGGTGGAGCTGATGTCAGGCCACTTCTCTGGCCTTCAAAACAAACATTCGCGGTATCCCGCCTGCTCGCAGTTGAAGGCCTATACGGCGAGCTTGCAAAACCTTTGCCTCGCGACTGCCCAGATGTGACGTCACATCTCATTTTTGGAATATTTCCTGCTCCTCCCCGAAGAACGGGATCATAGAGGCCACATAAACAAACGGCGTCTGATGGATACGTTTCTGTGCTTTCATTCACGCCGTGCAGCAAATCACTCGAGCGGGAACGTGAATGCATGTTTGTGGCTGCAAGGGGGGGGGGGTTCGATGCGGAGCATTGCATAAACAACGTACCAAGTGGCATTTCGGGTAGACAGGAAGAGGTTAGAGCGGCAACACCTCGGCGAGAAAGCGGGAAGTTCGGTCCTTCTCGTTGCAGCAAAGATTAAGCAACCAGAGAATAGACTACATTCTGCTGACTGCAAAAAAGCATGGACAGATCTCAGTTTTCTGGAGATGGAGGTTCTTCTGGCGCTACAGGACTGCGCTATGGATTAGTTGTCAGCAGCCTTTCCCAGGACTTTCCTCCCGCCTGCGAGGAAATCCTATTTAAATGTAGATGACGGATCCATCGCGCCTTCGCCCAGCCTCTCTCCATCCCCCTTCTCCTGGCTCTGCGAGTCTGCCTCGGCCGCCGCGACTGCAGCGCAATCGAAGAGACGCGACGGACCGTGACGGCGACCGAAGGCGGAAAAATAAATAAATAAAGGCGAAAAACGTCCACAAATCGCATTCCCCGGCCCAAATATTCCAAATCTGCCGCGGATATTAGCGCACAAACGCAAAGGAGGTAATAATCCGCATCTCAAAAGAAAGGTCAGCAGGAAAGATATTCACAATGTAGGCTAACAATGGATGTTTTATTCATGTGAGCCCTTCCAAAATATAGATTCAGGACTGTATCATTTATTCACAAGAACAGAGTGCACGCTCTCTCTCTCTCTCTCTCACACACACACACACACACATACACATTGCCAAAATGTTAAGAAGCAAAGCATACCCTTGAGGCTTTGCTTCTAACCCAGTAAAGCCCCAAAGCATTTTGGAAAGCAGGATTAAGATGTCAGCATGTGAGCTTTGTATGATGCTTTTACCAGCGTGCTTTATTCTCATTAATTGCTTTCCGTAACCGAAAGCGCCGAGCGCCACTGGAATGCTGCAACTCGGCCTCTCGGACCAGCCAACGGTGACACGGTTAGAGGTGGGGCGGAAAGCGGCAAGGTTTTCCAGGCTGACACTGCAATAAAACCCCCGGCCACGCGACATCACTGCACTTTCAGTTTCTCCTTATCAGTATTGTTTACCGCGAAACGAACCAACCCTCGTACGCTGAGCCGTGGTTGTGAATCACATGAGCAGCACTACAGTCGCGGCGGTTAACCTTTGACCTTGAATCTAACTCATGGCCGCGGCTGTTGCTACTCTGCCATCATAAATACAAGGAGCCAGACGTCCACTTCATCGTGTCACGCGTGTTTCTCCTCTCACAAATGAAGCCATCACGGGCCCAATCGACCGGCTGAATCCCCCCCCCCCTCTTGCAGCCTTTCAGACAAACAAAGGAGTCTACCTGCTGTCTTTGTTCCCAGGCTGAGCTCAGGTGGATAGGGTGTCTTGCCTGCTGCGCCCCCTGCTCCATTACCCACACGCTCTCGACTCTCATTGCATCACGGTCAAGGAAACGGACGGGAGACGTGAGCAAAAATGATTCACTCTCGACTGAGACATCGCTCCCGTGTTCCTCTTCCCCGACAAACCGACAAATCACAGCGCCTGGTCGCACAGCCGGCTCGCATATGGCAACAAAACGCCCTTCTGTGGTTGCAGTGACAGCGTGCAGCCCAGTGCCCCGTCACTCTGCATTGATCGGGTGAACAGCGATAGCTGAGGTTGTCTGGGGGAAGGCTGGCAACACTAATGATCCTCGAAAATGAGTGGGCGCTGTGAGGTTAGTGGAAAAGCTGGAAAAACTGTTTGTTTTTTAGGTTAAATTGGGTCGAGCACCTATGGCAGTTTAGAATGAAGGCTGCAACCGTCCCCAACACAGATGATCCTGAAAACCAGGGGGAGGGTGCGCTGCAATCTCCAGCATTAGGATAAGCGGGAAAAGCTGGAAAAGCTGGTGTTTATTTGGGTGAAATTGGGTAGGACCTCAGAGGATCCTGGAGGGTCATATCGGGTAAATATCCCATGCAAAATGTGTTGATCCCCTTTCAACAGGCACGTATGGCTTCTGGATGGAACTGTTCCCAACACATGATCCTCAAAACTAGGAGGGTGTTACTGCAGCCTGCAAAATTAGGAAGTGGGGGAAAAGCTTGAGTTTATTTGGGCGAAACCTGGTAGGACCTCGGGGTCATATCAGGTAAATATCCCTATAAAAATGTGTCGAAGCAACCTCCTCATGGCCCAGAAACCTGTGCCTATGGCTGTTTTGAATGAGGATGAAGGTGATCCTCTAACCCAGGGGGTAGTTGTTGTTGCAGATTGCAGCTGCAACATTAAGATAAGTAGAAAAAGCTAGAAAAAGCTGGACAAGCCCACGTTTTGGACCTCAGAGGACTCCTGGAGGCTCTGCATATCAAAAATCCCAAGAAAAATGTGTTGACTTCCTTACAAGCAGCCTTCCCAGACGGGCTGTTTTGAATTCCCCAGTGTAAACACGCACGTACGCGCGCGCACACGCACGCACACACACACATACATACAGATCGTGTCATTTCTCATTTCCAGATCCACACACACACGCATAACACACCTCTAAGGAGCTGTGCTTTCACCTACCTGGGCACACAGCTGGGGGAGGACCGGTCCACCTCCCAGGTCGCGTACAGGTTCATGTGGACCGGCCGGTTGGAGGTGATGCTGACCGGCTTGGAGGGCTGCATGTGCGGGGAAGGGACGCCCCCAGTCCGCGGGAGCCCTCCTCGCTCCGACATCCTGGAGGCTGAAAACAGGAGGCTTTCAGACGGAGATGGTGGTGCCGGTAGTAAGCCTGGATCCCCCTCCGTGTATTGTTTCTCCTATGTCGTCTTCTCGAGCTCCGGCTGCTGCTGCTGGTTGTGACAAACGCGTGAGATCGCCAGCGGAAAGTTGCTCAGCTACTCGCCGCCTGGCAGAGACCACATTGCGGAGGATCGGTGGACCCCCCTCCTCCCTGCTCCCTCCCTTTCTCCTCCTCCTCCTCCTCCCCAGATATAGTAAGGCGGTAAATCCTCGGTTCGGCTCGTCCGTCAGTCCGGGCGTCCCTCCCCAGCGCGGCTTGCTGCTGGGTCGTTGTTTTGTGTCCGTGGAGGAAGCGGAAATTTCTCTCGCCGGAGTCGCACAATGAGCTCAGAGCAGCGAGAGGCAGCAGCAACGCCTCTTCAGAGAGAGAGAGGGAGGGAGAGAGAGGGAGAGAGAGAGAGAGAGAGAGAGAGAGGGAGGGAGGGAGAGGGAGAGAGAGAGGGACGGGGGCTGGCCAATAGTGAGCTGCGCTTATGATGGTGTTTTTTAAAATGCTAGTCGCATATGTTCATATACACACACGCATATGTAAATGTATCTAAATGTATGTGCATTATATATACATTTTTGCATGCATATATACATGAACTTATGCATAAACGTATTACAAACATACGTTCATAAACTATGTATGGGTATGTATATAAATATGTACTTTACATGTACTTAGTTGTGTAAGTTGATATATCTGTATTGTATACACGTATGCAGATGCCTATTATGCTAGGATCCATATATGATGTTTGGAAGGTTTTAAACACATATACTGTACTGTATGTGCCTACTACCTATACAAATTCATATACTTACTTGTACATGAATTAAGCATTACGAATCTGTATCTGTATACATATTATTATCTGTATCTGTATCATATTATTCCACATATTGCAGGGTTACCTTTAACATACTACTTATATGTATTCATATACTTATTCATAAAGACGCAACATTTTCAGGGTGTTTATAAATATACATGTCAATGAATATGAGTACAAATTCATGCATATGAAAATTCATACATGTGAACTTGTGAATTACTGTCGCTAGGGCCCATGTGGCACTAGGGCTTGAGTCTCAGGTGTTACTGAAATAATTCCCATTAGTCATACACACGTGCCAGCTCATGCACACCCGCACACACCCATGCACACACACACACATACACACACATACAGAGACACAAACACACCCTTTCCTGTCTCAAAGAACCAAGGCGTTAAACCGGTTACAGTCTGCAAATTCAGCTTTCATTTCATGGTGTGCACTAGTCAGTGCTGTCATATAGGGGTATGTCAACAAGACAAGTCGAGACAAAACCCATCTATTAATATTCGGGGAAGAATTTTGCTTGCTTTTACGGGCTGAAATTGTAGCAAGAGTGAGGAGTGTGGAAGCTGCAATTTTTGAGGATCTAATAATAAAAACATCCACAAACACCTGTCTGCTATTTCCCCACTTGCACTTACCCTATAATTACCAAACAATCAGCACTCTTTCCCACTCCACGCTGCAGCCCTCTGTGTGCCTGGCCTGTGTGAAACAGGTGCGGTGTTTGCAACCAGGTCGGGTGACAAAGGCACGGCCATGATTGCAATCTCTGAATCTGAATACGAATCAGCTGGGGATCTAATCAAGCCACCGGCGTCACAGCATGGCTGGCTGCCACCGCGCTGACGCTCCTCTATAGGTAGATTATCACAGCTGCCATCGGGGTCAAAGACGACATAATGCGCCGCTAATGTTGCTGGATGCTTTGCAGACATGTTTACCGCAGGGTGTAAATGATGTAACAATGCAAACAACCAAAAGGTATCGTGCGTTAGTACAAAGTGTTTCTTCTGCAAAGTCTGGCGTGTGTTTGTCTACAGCACACACCCACTTAGGCAGCACTGGTGAGAATGTTTTCACTCCAGCAGTGAGGTTCCAGCATTTAACATGCCCTGTCTTTTGCATGTCCTCCCCTTGTGTCCACGGGTGTGGACCGGGCACCCCAGTTTTCTTCTCATTGTCTGGAAACTTGTATGTTTGGGCCTCTAGGTGTGAGTGTGAAAGTTGATGGTGTGTATGTCTCCTGTGATGGACTGGACACCTTCCTAGGGCATATTCCCTGCCTCGCCTCTATGTAGGCTGAAGACAGGCATCAGCAGGCCCCCACGACACCACTGCATACATCAATCCATGATCTGCATGTATGATGGCCCTCATCATACATGCAGATCATGGATTGATGGATGGCTAGGTTGACCTGCTGGGTAACCCCAGGAGCACAGGCGTACAAATGAGCCCCTGCCACGCCCCATTTCTATATATGATGTGTGTTCCATCTTGCAAATCTTTTGTTTTGTTTATTTTTGTAAGAATTCCTTTTTTTAATTATATACGCAACTGAAAGATTGTCAGTGTCAATTTACAAGACTTCAAAGAGAAACTCAGGATCAAAGCCTGTGCACCGATCTTAGGGAGGTTTACTGCCTCTGTGAGAGAGGCTGCACAAAGCCTTTGTGACAAGCTCATGAGGCGCCCCTTGAGACAAAGACAAAGATGCACTTTCCAGGATCTTGCAGCTCACTGGTGTTCACATACACCTGCACCAAAAACTGTAGCACTAGCACAGCTCGTAATCTCTTGAGAACAACAAGGTCGTTCTTTCAGCAGCAACAGGTTCCTCTTGTGAGTCATTGCTATTTTCTCCTGTGTTCCTCGTTCTTAAGCTACGTGACACAGAGATTTGCACCTGATCGCTAATGTCAAACAAAACATTTCGGAAAGTGGCAGGGAGACAAATGAATTGGAGAAATACTCTGAGTGAGTTAATGAAACCCCATAGATTAGATCAAGTGCGGCTAACACGAGCGGTCGATGTCGTTAGACGTGCGGTCACATTTACAACCTTGTTCTAATCGGCAGCATTTATAAAGACACCTTTTAAAAAGATGCATTGCTTTATAATGACTTACAGATCTCACCTAATAAATCAGTGCATGTCTGTAGGTGATAGACTAGCTTGTTGGGCCAATTTGGTCACAGCAGGATCTGCACCTGCCAGCGGCTATGGGGTGTTAATGGTGTGCAGCCAGTTTAATATGGGTGTGAAAGCTGTTACATGGCCTGCAGGTTGCAGGGTAAAAGTAGATCATGGGTTTTTCTCCCGCTTCATAATAGCAGGAATTACAAGGGCCGGGGAATCTGCGTCTGGCTGCCTGTCCCTGGTCCTGGCCTCTGGATAATCAGCCGGATGACTTAAACGCAGCGCAAACCCCCTGCTCGTTTTAACACGCTTCTCTCCTGCCGTTGATAAAGAGATTAGAATCAAGCAGATTAAAACATGGTCACGAGATAATCCCCGGTTGCTTTTTACACAGCGGCCTAAATCTGCCGGGTCATCAAGTGACACCGCACAGGCTCCAAAGCCAATGTCAGAATCAATTAAGTACATATCCTCTCTTGATGCAACACAATTATGTCAACATGCCCATTATGGCAAATTTCATATTTTTAATGAAGCATCCAGTAGTGCCTAAAGCATTTGCATTAGAGCAGGTTTGGGTTCCATCACACAACAATCTTAACTATGAGGGGAGAGTTAGTGCTCCAACTTAAACCTTCTTTTTGTAAATGTTGGTTTTATCCATCTACTCTGGTTTGGGAGTCTAAAATGTTAAGATGAGTTGGAGACTCTAAACTGCCCTGAGTTGTAAGTGTGAGAAGATGGAGTGTTCCCCGCCATCGCCCCATCTGCAGATAGACACCATCATGACAACGTTACAAAGCAGGTAAGACGATGACGGATGGGTGGATCTGTCCACTGAGTCATCGATGAGTCAACCAATCATTTCAGCTCCAGCACTCTATACATCACCACTCCTCGAAAAAGCCTGTGACATTATATCAAGCAGTTGAGGTGTGAAAGACAGATTTCGAGCGGTAATTGCGGGAATAATCCGGAGCGGCACATTGTCTGGGCAGATGGCCCTGAGCCAGCGCTGGCAAACGGAGGTACGGGCAAAACACATGCCAGGAGATGATGTCATTCACTCCACAATGTGCACACCAGGCACACACTCAGGTGTGTCCGTGAAATCACAACAACGCCTGCTAGAATCACAACCAGCGGTGGACAGGCTGACAGGGCCCGAGCTCTCACAGGTGTCAGGGAGACGGTAACGGCCTTTGATGCCGAGCAGACCCTTGCTCCCTGTGTGTTTGCATGCGTGTGTGTGTGTCTGCCTATCAGTGTGTGTGTGCCAGTGACCGAGACAGCATGCGGCTGCTGCAGCTATGTAGGTCACTGTGCTTCTCAGACGGTCAGCTGACTGCGGAGGTCTGTCCTCTCCTGCCCCCTAGCGGCAGAGCCACGCGGCTCAGCTTGTTGTCCTGCGGTAACGGGAGAGTTGATGAGTCATTACTCGACTGGAAGGAGGCATTGCCCCTCCGCTACCTCTGATTTTGAAAATAAGTAACAAATAATACATTGCATTATCATCGTGTTATATAGAGAAAGTATTGAACATAACTCTAACACTTTTCAGCAGTTCGTACGGGGACAAATTCACATAGAAACAGTTGTTTTAGGCACCAAATATACTGATATGCAAACTTGGGTGCTTTTGGATGAAGGAAAGGTCGCCATTTTCCTGTTTCTTGTCTTCCTGTTGGGCCTAACTAAGCTAGGCTAAGATTAGTGCCAAGGAAGCTAGGATAATAGCAGCCTCAGTTCAATTTGGCTTCATTTAGAGTATCATTACATAATAATGTTATCTCACTTAAGAGGTTACACTGAACTCTTTATTAAACATTTAACAGTCCAATAAATCCTTCCTATGAGCAAGCTGTTGCCGGCGTCATGCTAAATAGCTTCCAATAGTAATGTGTGTGTGTAGTTACTAGACTGGCTGACAAGCTAGCAGATAAGAATCTTCCTTTGAGGAAGTTATGGATCAGATAGCAACCAAAGTAGAACATTTAAAAGGCTTTGTAAACAAGGCCGCATCGATTGGCTCTGTTGCCTGACATGGTCGCCCGTTTGTATCCTGGTTGGACAACTCCAGTGTGCAGCTGGCACGTTTTCCAATTTCCTCCCCCTTTCCAAAACATGCATCTTTATGTCAGATGGGGATTAAAAATTGCCACTACATTTTTGCATCTGCTCTGTAAATAATTGTTTTTTTAAATAGGGAGGTAAGATGATAAATGCATTCCAAACCTGGATGAAAATTGAATGAAAACAAGTACTTGTTTCGTTTCCCTTTCAAGCCTTAAAATATCCATCACATAACATGATACAACGGAAACTCCGCTACGTTACTACAGCCTATTAACTTTAACTAGCTAACACCATGTAGCAGAGAGTGAGGTGCAACGTGAGAGCTTATTTCCCTTTCAGCTTGTAGTCACTCGGCTCGTGACTGGATCAGCTGACTCAGAGCAGGCAAATACCTTCCACTGCATCACCTACTAATCTAGTTAACAGCTAGTCACCGCCGATGATGAAATGGAATCAAGTGAAAACCCACGGGCAGCCACTTTATGAACCTGTCATTTCATTTATTTACAAAAAACAAAGCAGAGAAATGGGATTGTTACAGTGGAAAAAAAATAACCAATGTATGACATGTAGAGAGAGTCACAGAAATGAAATCGATGCCACTGATCTGACGTGACATGCATTACACGAGACATGTCGAGAAAACCTATAGTTTTAAAAAAAGGGGACAAAAATGTGAACGCCGAGGCTGTTCTGACGGATGACTGCCACCGATACGGACATCCTCTGGAGGTGAAGTCTAGGTGTAGCTCTTCCATTTTCACTTCCTCTTGCAGGACCTCGTCGAGGTGCCTCTGCTCTAGAACTTGAACTCTTTGTACTTCTTGGCGCCACCTCGCGTGTCTTGCGGCTGGGCCTTCCTCTTTTTTTGCTGCACAGTGGAAAGGGAGTGAGAAGAAGCCATTAACCAAATATCACCACAAAAAAGGGAAACCTGAAGAGACTTTGCCTGTACTGGCTGACATGTTTCTGAAGTTCCACCTCAAGTCTTTTTCTTGCATTTCCACTGTGGCTGCTTGGTTGCTACCTACATAGCGGCCAGAGAAACACTGGACTCCAGCACAGCAAATGATCCTGTACCTTCTGTTTGGCGGCGTGCTCTGCCACCATGTCGCTGAAATCCTCCTTCTCCACCTGGGCCTGCTGCTCTCTGACGTGCTCCTCGTACTTCTGCGTCATGGCCATGGGGTCCAGCTCCAACTCCTCTGGAGCCAGGGCCACCTCCACACCCTGGGACTCCTGCCCTCCGCCTGCCTTTCGGCTCGCCATGGCCTGCGGACGGCAGTCGGGGAAAAGAGAACCCGATTAATGGTCGGCTTCAGACAGAGCACAGACAGCCTATTTGTTTCCCTTGGACATTTGTAGACGTCTACACATCTCCCGTGTCGGTGGTCTTACCCCCGACATGTCGTAGATGTGTGTTGAGCCCATCATGGCAGCTCCTACGGGGCCAGTTCGTCTCTCTGGGAGCACTTGGAACAGCTGTGGTGTCTCATTTCTAAGAAAAGAAACCAACAACAGCAGCTCGTTATCCTAGTCAATGTCTGGTTTTAGGTAGTGAAATGTAGTGACAGGGTGACACAGATTATGTTTCATTCATTCATTGCACTGCTCCTTTTTATAGATTTTTTTTAAAGTACAATTAAAGAATTCTTCAAGGATTTCCAGACTGCTGATCCTATTGACATTTCTAAACTGTCATAGGTATACACATTAATCCTGATAAGTAAGATCTTAATCATTCATATTAAAGCATTCACAACAAGAACCAGGAGAGACATTGCCAGCTGTGACAGAGCCACACTCACCCGTCCATGGCCTCCTCGATTTTCTTCTTCCTCAGCTCGATCAGCTCGGGGGTCTCCATACCGGCAGGTACTGACGAGAAGCCTCCAGGTGTGATCAGCCCACTGAAACGCATCCAATGAGAGCGAGTTGGTCCAGCTCCATCAGCGTTACATAACAAAACATGCAGGCCAAAGCGGCCTCACGCGTGTCTGGAAACAGACCCGAGAGCTTCGAGCCTGCTACTAGATCAGATCGGCCCAGATAAAAACCACCGGTTCTTATTCAGTAGCTCCGGCCTCGGCCGTGATCAGTGCCTCATTTACCTGTCCGCTGGCGTGAAGAATCCGGTTTCGTCCGGCTTCTCCTCGTCGCTCTCCTCCTCCTCCTCCTCCTCTGATGACTCCTCGTCTGAAGGCTCCAGCTCTCCCCACGGCGTGTGATCCACCTCCTCCTCTTCCGCTTTGGCCTGAGCGTGCAGCCGCACACACACACACACACAGACACAACTAAGTTATTCACGACCACAACATTTCTATCAGGAAATCAACACATGCACGATTTGTAGAGCTTCTGTGGCACGTCGTCCACAATTTCACAGTTTAGGCGGAGATGGGATCGCTTTCACTCCTGCGCACCTGGAAATCTGCAGAATTGGTCCCGAACACGTCGCCGTACAGGGGTTTGCCCATCTCGTCGACTGGCGGCTTCCCCCAGCCTCCGGCGTGATAACCGAACGTGCAGTTCTAACGGGCAGAAGGGACGACAGAGTGAGACCAGGACCAGCACGAGAAAACATTAAAACACACAGACTTGATAATTTGGGGTTTTTGTTGCCCTGGGTGTGGGCGAGAAAGCGGAGAAATATCCAAATATATGCCATGGGAGCAGTGGTCCTTACGTCAGGGATGGGGGAGTTGAGTCCTGGGATCTTGAGGTTGGGGTAGGAGGGAGGGGGCCCGTACCGCTGCATGGCGATCAGCCAGGGAGGGGGCACCTTGTGGGCATTCTGGGGAAAGAGGAGACGCAACATGCTTTGAGATGGTAGAAAATCCTGAGCCGAGGCACCGCTCACCCCTGCCGTGTGCGGCTGAGGTTTTGACAAGAAAAACACAACAAAACAAACAAAAGCTGCCTTGAAATATGCATTGTATAACCTCTCAGCGGGGGTGCTCCTGTGCCGAGTGAATAAACATATTCACATTTGTCGGGCAGGAGAACATTTGTTTCGATGGCACAAACAGAGCGGCAATATTTGAATCATAAGGAAGGTGGCGTGAGATCGTAAGCGACACATCCTGCTCGGCACTATGGGAAACCTTCTAATTTCAACACGCTGCCTATCTTGGAGATTGTGTTTGAGAGTCGCTCGACGGAGGTTGTAAACACGTGGCACGAACAGGGAAGTGGAACTTACGGGGCCGACGGGCATGCCCAGAGCGATGCGCAGCTCGTCGGACAGATCGCCCGGCTTCTTCTCCTTCAGGCGCGTCTCGAACTCCTTCCCCTGCAGACGGAGAAACGGAGAGATCGGTCAGACGAGCAGATCTGACTCCTCGTCCGGCTCCGGGCGAGAGAGCGGAATTCGCCGGTACCTCATAGTAAAGGTCTCCGTGGATGGTGAGCTTGGGCTTGATCTGCCATTTGAAGAAGGCGTCGTGGAGCTTCTGGTAGTCGATGTCGATCTTTCCCATCTTGGGCCGCACCTTCTCCCTCATCTTGGTCTTCATGGTTTTGGCGTCTTCCTGCAGAGGGAGGGAAAGGGGAGAGGGCCGTGAGTTGGTGAATTCCCGGGCTTTGGGGACTCGTCCTGTCCGAGGGACCCCACCTTCTCCTGCAGGGCCTCCCTCATCTCCTGGATGCCGGTCTTCTTGATGAACTCGGGCAGCTCGAACGGGGGCTTCTCTATGCCCCTCTTGCCCTGCAGATACTTGCGCTTGAAGCACCAGTGGCGGGGCACGGGCACTGTGTTCCTGGTGGCCTTCAGGTGGACCAGCAGCTTGGGCTCCTGGGCCGTCACGTCGTGCATCTCCACCACGTCGGGACGGGCCACCAGCTAGGGGAGGGGAAAAAGCCAGGAAGGGGAAAGGAGGTGAGCTTCTCGACATCGCCTGGAGCCCCGAGCGACTTTTGGGTTCCGTTCTACCTGCTTGAGCTCGGCCACGGTCAGCCTGTTCATCCTCCTCAGCTTCTTCTTGGAGAGCTTGGGTGCGTCTGGCCTGATTTCCTGCAGGTATTCCACATGTTAGATTCTGAGCCGCCTCCGGGTGGTTTTCCCCAAACGGCTGCGACAGACACGCACCTCGTCGCTGTCGTCGCTGTCTTTCTTCTCGTCCTCGAAGCCCTTCTTCCTCAGCACGGCCGTCTCGGGCTTCTCGGCCTTCTCCGGCTCCTTCTCCTTCTCTTTCTTCACGTCGTCGGTCAGCTGGAGAACACAAGTCAGTCGCGTTACAGCAAAGCCACTCTTCCTCTATCGGCAAATCTGCTCCGTTCACGGAAGACGGTGGACACCTTGAAGGCCTCAAAGATCCTCTTGAAGAAGATGTAGTTGGGGTCGTAGATCTCCGGCTCCTCCGTGACGTACTCGATCTCCACCTCGGACTCCTTCTCCTTGTCTTTCTCCTTGTCTTTCTCCTTGTCGCTCCCCTCCTTCTGCTGCTGCTGCTGCTGCTCCTTCTTCTCCTGCGCCCGCTTCTGCTTGCTCTTCTTCTTGCGGTTGCGGCGCCGGCGGCTTTTCTGGAGGGAAACGAGCGGTTCGGGGGAGGACGTGTTAAATGTGAGGGAGAGTGACAGAGAGAGAGACAGAGAGAGAGAGAGAGACTCACATCTTTCTTGGATATCTGGGAATCTTCGTCGTCCGTCTCGGTCATGACAAGTGCAGA
This sequence comes from Karalla daura, assembly GCA_029224185.1. NCBI lineage: Eukaryota > Metazoa > Chordata > Actinopteri > Chaetodontiformes > Leiognathidae > Karalla > Karalla daura. The sequence continues at coordinate 6,104,149 of CM055210.1, read as the reverse complement.
GGAGTTCATGTCACCGCCTTCATCGTCCTCTTCTTCAATGGGGTAGAAAACAGGTTATTACATGTTGCATATTTTATGTTCTGCTGTGTATTAAGCGTGGGTGCTGCTGACCTGCGGGGTCGGTGAGCTGCTCCTGTCTGATCTCCTTCAGCTGGAGGATCTTCTCCAGGGCTTGAGGGATCTTGGGCCCGGTAACGCTCACCTCCTCGTTCTGCCAGGACTGGAAGGGAGGCAGAGGGATCCAACGTGAATAACCACACTTCAGTCTTTTGGTACAAAACCTTCATTGACCTCGGATCTATGACTTGGACATGATGGAAAAAGGCAGCCTTGCCTCTCTGTCCTCCCCAGGAGGAGGCGGCACTCTCAGCTTCTGGGACGGCATCACGCTGACGCCAGGAGGCAGCGGGGCGCGAGGGTCGATACCTGCAGAAGCATCCGGTAAGTAGAGGATCCAGGTTTGACATTTAGGATAAGTTCCCATTAAAATCGGACTGAGAAAATCACTCCCATAGAGCACAAATGCACCCACTGTCATTCGCACACAACAACATATACAAACATATTACTCGCTGCTTTTACTCCATTTTATAACCTAATTAATAACTGTTTAGACACTGTCAGACACGACAATGCTGGCTCCATCACTGACGCACCTCTTATTGCGGTGACAGTGGGCATGCCTCTGGCTCCCCCCATGCTGACCATCTCCTGCTGGCGCTCCTGCTCCAGCAGAACTGCAGCCTGAAGAGGAGAAGATGGGAATAATAATATGCACAAGTCGCACATTTCCTGACAGGGTTTGAAAGTTTGAAGTGAAGCTCCCCATTTAACGGGACTAACTTCATTTTCTCACCCTTTTCTGCTGCTCCAGGAGATCGTGCTCATCCATGACATGGGGATCTCCCTGTGAATCAAATGACAAGCCGAAAAACAAATTGTTTTATTGCAGCCGTGCAGCTGTACAATAAAGCTCGGGAGGAGGATAAAACAACTTGCAGCACAACATGCGTATCAGCAGATGAGTGTGCAGCTTCCAAGTGCAACATTCAACAAGAAATAGTCAGTATCCTTTTCCTCACCTGCTGCTTGGCTCTCTCCTCCTGCTGCATCACCATGGCCGCTCTCTGCTGCACCATCTTCAGCTGGTCCTCCTGGGACATGCCCGGTGGGGGCAGACCCGGGGGCTCCATGCCCATGTGCATGCTGGGCGGAGGGGGCCCTCCGGGCATCATGCTCATGGCCTGGAGCATGCCCATGCCGGGAGGCATGGGCGGCATGGGCATGGGCGGCATGGGAGGCATCCCTGGCACCTGCAGAAGCAGAGCAGCAGATATGTTATAAGGTAGGCATTAAGATGTTCTGTCCGAGTCTTCATGAAACTGTCCATAGGCAACTATATTAGTAGCAACTCCAAAACAGAAAGACATCACTGAAATATTTAAAATAACCAAATATTGCACATTTTCTCTACACCACAGTCTCACTACCAATGCATCGAGATTGGCAGTAACTGTGACAGGGTCTCAAGAAAAATAGCACAAATGCATATGAGAATGTGTCAGTGGTGACATAACATCATTGCAAGCAACACTTCGGTCAACACCAGATGTCCCCACACTTTAAACATGCTATTTTGATCAGGCATTAAAAGTGTCGCATTTTCACCACATTCTCTGACACTTACCTGTGTGCTCATTGAATTGTCATCATTGGGTTTGCTGAGCAGGATCCCAGTCTGCAAAGACACAGATACAAAGTTATGCAACTTACAAAACTTATTGAGCAGAGCATGGTTTATCTGATATCTCTCGATGACCACATCTATTAGCATGTAACTCCAAGGAAAACGTCAGGCGACGCAGGCATACAGAGTTCAGCAGATACTGAACATCAACACAAGGACTGCGGTGAGAGAGGGAGCTACACTCACCTGCATCATGTAGCCCTTCAGCCTGTCAATCAGCTCATCTCTGGGACCTGAGGAACAATCAAACAGACTTCATTCGGGGATCAGACTTTCAACAGCACGTTGCATGAAGACTCTTACGGATGCAAACTTTAGTTAGAGTGTTTAAACCCTCAAACACCATACAGGTTGCTAACGTTAGCCTGGTCGGTACTTGAAAATAGGCCGAATTCAATGGGCAATATACCCACAGGACACATGTGTGGTATTGACGTGAATTAAGGACATGTAATAGCCAAGTTGCTGCTAGTAATTGGTATTTGGTACGTGTTTTAAAGAGTGTAAACACACAGGAGGCCTAGCTTTAGCTCAGAGCGACGAGACAGCTACCTTATGCTATCTAGTGTTAGCACCCGGCTAAGCCACTGCAGCTTTGAACCGTTCCCTCGTCTCTTTTCTCTTACCCATCGTGGGCGCCCCCAGCTCCGCCAGCTTGGACTGAAGCTCCGGGTTGCTCCATGTGTTCAGAGCCGCGATAGCGCTCCCTAAATCGGACGGGATAGACTCGGTGCCTGGCGGTCCCTCGGCTGCCATGTTGAAGTTCACTCAGTCGAAACAACGACTAGAGGTGGCGGAAGACACGCGTAGTGCGCAGAGCATGACGGGAAGTGAACCCACCGCGCGGCCTGCTGGGAGATGAAGTCCGGAAGGAGAAACTGTGTTTTCACCCACTATAGCCACCAGGTGTCAGTATTTACTGGAAAAAAACCTGCGAAAGTATTTTAGAAAAAATGTGTGCTTTTGAACGTTCAGCAGCAGAGAATTTTGGGATATTGTCCATAAAATTTGTAATGGTGCAGTGGATATTAGTTAACAAGATTATTATCATGTGCACCGTAAATAATTTACTATAGATGCGGATATGTTTACAGGAACTAAATATGTTTGAAATGTTATCTGTTCTTACCCAATGTTGTGCAAGTCTCATAATCGTCTTTAGTGATTCAAAAGATTACAGACAAGAAAATATCCATAACTGAGGACATCAACTGTCTCCCTGAAACACCATAGCTTTAATTTCCTCTCACCCATAGCTTCATCTGACCTGTCTGATATTCTCTGGCATCTAACCCACCACCTGACCTCTAGACCCCCATCCACTCCACTCGATCGGCATAACTGGTCCACTCTTTCCTGATGCATTTCAGATAGATTCCACTATCGTTCCATACACAGCTGCAAATCAAACTCTACCCCTAGTTTTTGTGTGTTCCCCAAAATTTGTGCCTTTATGTCATTCTGCACAAACTGCCCCTTATCCATAGCAACTACTGCCTATATACTTTATACTAGAATGCCATTCCCCTATTCCATTCCTTCTTCCATGCCAACGACACCCAGCTTTATATTTGCACAGCCATTGCTAAGTTCACGTCTCCTTTTTACCAATAAAGCCTTAAATCACCATGACTTAATGTGTCTTTGAGTATTACAAAAACAATTCTTGATCCCAATATTAATATTGATATTAGGTATCATTAACGTTGTTATTATGGGGTTTATACATATAAATACATACATCCATGTGTATATATGTAAACACACACACACACACACACACACACACACACACACACACACACATTTATTAGTTGTATATGTGTTACAAGGCAACAACTACTCATTCACTGTGGTTTATTGCCCAAAGACAGTGCGCAGACTCTGTGTGTGTGTGTGTAAGTGTGTGTTGTTTGATGGGGACGGAGCAGGAGGAGGGGGGCAGTAAATCAGAGCAGAAGGGCGTTTCTACATTATAAACGCTGGTGGAGAGCTGGGGAGGGACTAACCTCACCAAGCTCGACATGGAAGGGAAGAGGAGAGACCGTGAAGCGGCACACTGAATGTCTGTACAGTACAACTGCCTTTTGAAGGAAACACCCGGCAAGGTAAATATACAATTCCTTGCAAATACCTTTTAATATGCACTGCCTTCAACTTTCTTTGGTTTTTAATAGGAGTTTGGGCGGTTGTTTTGCGCATACATTCAGAAAGATTGCTGCAACTTTGACGACACTGTGAAACCGATGTTGCGCCGTTTACTGCGTGAAATTCCTCTCACTCGCTGTTTTGCGTGTCTTCCGCTTCTACATGCGGATATCCACATTGATGCGAGATGATGGGAAATGGGTCGCTCAGCCCAGCTGTTCGCGTTGATCAACTTCATAAAGTTGCAGTCGGACAGCTGGTTCATATATGAAGAATATGTGTGTGTGTGTGTGTGTATATATATATATATATATATACACACACACACACACATATATATATATATGCATATATATATATATATATATATATATATATATATATATATATATATATAAACAATATAAACACACAATCTTGCTTGAGACGACTTCTCTCCTCCGGGAACCCAACTCACTTACACTTACTATCAGTGTAGGGCAGCATGAGCATGCTTATCTGAGAGTACCATATGTCCATCTTAAGACCACATTGCCATCACTATATTCTTGTAAACACGCAGGTTCAAGCCTATTTATGCATCTTTGTAAGATAGAGTTTACCCAGACAGTTTTTATCCACAGTCCGCACGGACACTTCGCGTGTCTAGTTTCTCTGTGGGGCTATTTTCTCCCTGCATGCAGAAATACACCAGAGGCGGTCAGAATGCTTACTCACAGCTGTAACACAGACGCTCACACACCCACAGGCATTGCTTAGTGACAGTGAGCATGCTTTTAAGCTGTGTTGACACAATCTGCACTTATATTTTAATTATTGGTCTCAGATTCTTTGCTTATCTCCTGCTTAACCCACATGACCTCTTATCTCTCTGCCTTTACTGTATGTATCTAATCTTGAAGCAACATGACCCATATCCAGTTGAAAAAATTACATAATAACAGCTAATAATAACCTTATAATATGTATGCAACCTAATTTCTCCTCCAGTAGATGGTTTATTGTTTGCACATGGTTTCAGTGCATTACAGAATCTGCCACGGAGGAAGTAGACCTGATGGAGTTACTACATGCTTGTGATGTAACACATAAACATGTTGTGTTATGATTGTACGCATGCTTCAGCATAGTGTGTACAACACACATACTGTAGGGCAAAAGGCAGGGAACACCCTGGACAGGTCATCGGTCTATGCACACACTCTATTCACTCTGACACTGACACGCAGAGACAGTTTAGAGTCTCCAGTTTGCCTAGACAGGCAGGTTTTTGGACTGTGGGAGGAAGCCAGAGTACCTGGAGAAAACCCATGCAGACATAGGGATACATGTTCAGCCCACATAGTCCAATACTGTAAATCGGCAGCAATCCATATAAACTAGATTGAATCTCACGGGAAAAAGGAATTTCTGTTTGTAATTCAGCTCCTTGTTGTTAAAGTGCTGGTGAGAAATGTGGAGGCCTTTCCTAATGTGTTTGGACATGCAGTCCACTGTGTGTAATTTCTCATAGATGTCACTACCTGCACTGAGGTGGAGGATATATGTGGGTGTGTGCGTGTGTGAGTGAAGGGGTATGTAAGTGTGTTTCACATGTAGGATATTAAATATTAATTGAGACTGAATTCACATGGGACCGATTGCACCCCGATAACACACAGCCAAGACGATTCAAAACAGAAAATGGCTGGGATGTTAGTGTACATGGTTTTATGGAAGAGTAGTGGCAGTACACTTCCTTTGATAACACCCATTAACGTAGTATAACAAAAACTAGAAGGAAGTTGGCAGCCAAATACGACTTCATTTTGCATGGGTGTGAAGAGCAACAACATTATATCAAGACGCTGATCTCTCTGCTTTGAGGATTTTGATCAGTTGAAGTATATATAGCTACTCCACTTTCATTCTTGCACAAGTCCAAATGTTCCTATGCCAAAGTTGGGCTTTTTAATGTAAAGTATAGCCCCTTTTGTTTCATTTGTTCAACAGTGGTATAATAAGTGTTTTATAGATCAAGTACACAATTGTTATGCTTATACTAGCAGATCTTTTATACAACATCATTTGTGTATGGTATAAACAGAACACTTAGTGCTATTAATGCCTTGAACGTTTTGTACTTATTAACCTCTCCTCCAAAAATATCACCAGGAAACAATGAGTGGTGGGGCTTGTGAAAAAAGTGTGAGTGAAAAAATACAGAAGTAGTTCTGGGTGTTTTTCTGCTTTGCCATACTCCTGGTAGTGCAAGTGTTAGCTAGCATCAGTGCTAACTGTAGATGTAGTAGCTTGCCATCAGTATGCCAATATTGATCAGATCATTGTTCTTGCTTGCGGTCGAAGTGGCAGAAACTGCAGTTAAAGTACTTAATCTTCCACACTGTTTCCACATTTTACAACAAGTGTTTAAAACCACAGACTTGGAGTCCTGTTTTTGTAGTGATCTGTTTTGTTTCCTTTTACCTTGTTCTTTTAAGCAGGGGCATTTTTCAGTCTGTGACTGTTTATTGGGTGTGGCTCACAGTGAGCAGTGGAAACAGTAACAGGCCTTTGGTACGCCTCCCGAGCCCATGCTCAGCCCATCTAAATTCATGACAGCTTGTGTTGTGCCTGACAGCTGGGCCTCGAACCAGGAAGAGTGTTTGGTGTTGGATAGGGGGAGAGTCGAGGTAGTGACAGAGACAGGCAGATGTTAAAAATAAACTGGCTTTTCGTGTTCATCTCTTTCTCGGTGATAGAAAAAAGAATCAAGCAAAGCCGAAGACTACAAAGAGCATAGGAACTGAGCTCTTCACCAAGCTCCAGTTCTGTCAAGAGCCGTGGTTGCATTAATGTGAGTTTACACTTCCCCCTCCACGGCTCTGCTTAATTAAAGAGTTGGAGAGAGCTTTTGCTTGTTGTGGGCCTCGCGCTGCCTTCAATGTGCATCATGAATCACAGAAAACTACACCCTCTGTCAGCCCAGTGCACAACGGATCCAAAGCATATACACATACACGCGGACACAGACAGAGTCACAATTATGCAGTTTGTTAATGCAATTGTGTAATTAATCATTAACTTCATAATGTTCCCAACCGCCCCTGTGTACACCTTCGGCGCTACCGAGAAAAAGTAACAGGGATGCGTCGACTGCGACTAATCCCTTTGGTATGCATAGCGAGCATGTGTGTATGGTTGACTGAAAGGAAACGGGGATGGCTGATTTGCTCGTCAAACCCTGAATGCCTGTAAAGGTGGGTGTATACAGCTGCTGCTTTTGTCTCTGCAGGTATGGAGCTATACGTGGACTGCTATCTCTGCCCACTCCCTTTGCTCAGTGTCCCTCTTTTCTGTCTTTGGTTTTAGGGTTCTTCATAACCCTCATAGGGTCAAGGACGGACTCCTGGATGAATCTACTATATGCAGTGATATACATTTTTAGCTTCAGCCCTTCTGATTGTTTCCGCACTGGAAGCATCCAACGGGGGTAGAACCACGAGAAACCCAGTTGAGCAGTGGTCTAGTCTTTTCAATATTTGATAAGCTCTTAATGGCCACGGATGTTTCATTATGGTTCATGAGTAGGCCTTAAAAACGTACCACATCAGATTGGATTTCCATCAGCGCTTCTGCAGTGCTTTACATCAAAATCCTAGCTACAATAGGTCATAGCTGCCTCATTAATCATTGACACATCTGCACATCATACCGTGACTTCCATCAGAGTGACAACCGACCCCTTGGCGACCTGTTAACGCCACAAGCTCAAGATGGAGGAGCGCATCTACGCCACAGGCATGGCCGCCAAGCTGAGGAGCCAGTGGGATCGAGATGAAGGTCTGGGGCAGAACCACAACGCCGTGAAGTTTCTTGGTCAAGACTATGAGCGACTGAAGGCCCAGAGTCTCCAGAGTGGGAGGCTGTTCGAGGACAGCTTGTTCCCTTGTGCTACATCCTCTCTGGGATTCAACGAGCTTGGCCCGAGATCCTCCAAGACCCAGGGAGTCCGCTGGATGAGGCCCACGGTGAGTGATGGAGAGAGGGAGGGGAGAGAAATTTGATTTCACGTATTTATTAATTTGTTTCATGTTGGCCCCAAACTAGATGTAAAGTAGACATAACCATAAAGCTGATGATGGGAGCTTGAAATACTGCTGATGTTTGAGACTTAAAATTTGAGACTCAAAGGGACTGTTTACTAGACAGAAAACAAGAGTTTCGTATCATAAACAAGAGTGAGCAGTCTGGGAAGTGTAACATAGAGGTCTGCAAAAGGTTCTGAAAGGAATTGTGTCTCCTTAGCCAAGAAGACAGTAGCCTGCATAGTTTGTTCAAAATATCAAACACACACATGGAGCCAGAAGAACCATTTGGTGGTATTAAAATCAAGCTGTCGATGAGTCTTCGGTCTCCCACAGTGTTAAATCCAGTTCATATTTGAAAGACTTCAACTCCGCACAAGGTATTAGCCTGGGATATGATGATCAATTATTAATACGGATCATCAGGCGCGGAGTACATGAGGTTCTGCGCTTTCATCTCTCTCCAAAAAGGCTAACTCCCAGAGTAAATAACTTCCTTTGATTGAAGAGAATATTGAAGATCTCTGCTGTGTGTGGAAAGTTCCAACGCTTCAACAAACTTCAGCTTTTTTGTGTTGTGCTCTCTTTTTTGTTTTCACGTCCTGGTCTAATTTAAGAGAGAATAGTAAATTAAGTATCGAGATGAACTTTTCACGTTTGCTAATTCATTAGGCAACTTATTTTAGCAGATAATGCCTTAATGATAATTATTTCAGTCACTACAAAGCAAACATTCCTCCTTCCTCCCAGATATTGTCTTAACTGTCAGACTGCAGCATTCAGGGATTATCTTGCCCGTTTTAACACCGGGACCCTTGATGCTTGCCTGTTTCCACGTTTCTCGTCCCCTCGTCGTGGCTCACTACATTATAAATACACCAAGGTGCGACACCAGAGAGCAAAGTGGCACCGTCTTCATTAGGTGTTATCACGGCAGGGCTGCAGACAGCACGCCCTCGCTGCTGCTGTTCGATTTGTGCAGAGCGTGACAGGTCGGCCCTCGCAGCCGAGCGAGTGAGACGAGACGTGATCCTAAAAGCTCCCGGGGTCGTGACTGCAGCCTCTTATAGCTCCTCTTGCAGCTTCCATTTGAGTGTGTAGACCACCGTGTGCTCGCGTGTGTATGTGTGTGTGTGTGTGTCTGTGTGCTTCATCTCAGATAGGGTCTCGTCTCGGCAGAAAGTCTGATGTTTTATAATGTATGTGTTTTTCTCGCGCCACAGAATCTTTAATATTTACGCCGGCTAAGAGGCTTTGTGGTGTGTGCACATCCAACCTTCCAAAAAAATATGTGCTCTGCTCGAGCCTGATAAAGTTGGAAATGTGTGTGTGTGTGTGTGTGTGTCTGAAGGGTTGTGTGTTGCTGCTGCTGTGCATCTGTGTGTATGTGTGTGTGTGTGTGTGTTCGCGTGCAGTAGACACACAGGGATTAATGGAAGATGTCTTTTTATAGCCTTGTTGCATGCGGCTTCTCACGCTCAACATCCTTGGATATGGTTTATTAAGCATCCTGAGGCTGGGAAATCAGATGATACCAAGAATTACTGGAACGCAACATTGTTTTCCTGAAAAGATGAAGTTGTATAAGCACTTCACTTTTTGCCACTACTTAATATTCAGTTTGTGTCTGTAACTTGTAAACAGTTTAGCTGGTGTAACTGTTAAGTGACACAAAAGAACAGTGAACCTCATCCTGCTGATGGATTTTATATCAGCGATGACTCATAAAGTACACACAAGTGGACATACATAATCTTTGTCATTGTCAGAGACTCGTTCATGCACGAGAAATGTAGCTTTGTTTTTGTGTGCGCTCGACAGGAGTTCTGCAGAAACCCTGAATTCATCGTGGACGGAGCTACTCGCACAGACATCTGCCAGGGAGCTCTGGGTGAGTCCAACCGGGAGAGTTCCCAACGCTCTCGCTGTTGTTACAGTGTGATTCAGCAGGAGAGATTTTAATCTGGAGTCGAGGCGATTGGAGGTCTGCCAGGCCTCAATGTCAAACCTTAAGTGGAAGATGGAGGATATATATGTGATCAAACTTAAAACTACCTTTATTAAAGACTAAGAAAAAACTCACTCATTTTGATCTGTTGGAACAGAAAAAGCTCTGGCTAAATGATAACGAATCTCATTTGGCTGCGTAAATGTCAGGCTCCTGGTGTTATGGAGATTTACTAAAGCAAACAGAAGTGTATTTTACTGCTATACAAAACCACACATACAAGTCACATGCTTCCTGTCAAAAAAGAAAGGGAAGTGACGAGGCCTGCACCTTTAATTTACATGACATGACAGACTGTGTCCACAGTCTCATTTGTTTACTCCCCAGAACAAGCTTCCAAATAACAGCTGTGGTTTTACTAGGATGTCACGTCCTACTTGTGCACTGCAATGATATAAGTGCATTTATAAAACTGCTTAAAGAAGGATTCAAACAAAAGTGACGAAAGTCCACAGAGCAAACTGAAACACACATGGAGCCTGAAGGACTTAAACACGCACTTCAACGGGCCCAGTCACAGATTATTGTTTCTGAGATGTTTTCTGCTCGACGCTGAGCTGCATCAATAATTCATGTGTTGTTTCTCGGCCTCACATCCGTAAACACGGCCGCTCTCTCAGGGCGAAGCCCTTCACGCTCCTCCACACCTGCCCCCAACTCCCCGAGGAGCATCATGCATTACAAAACAATAACCGCCCAGCCCCAAAAAAAGCCCCCAGATCGAGAGACCACTTTGCGTTTCCACTTTGTTTTACAACCACGATGCAGCGTGGCTGACTGGTCCTTATCACTGCCATGGGGCTTATCTGAGATACGACGAACGGGAAGCCGACTTCAGAGGCTTTTTAGAGATGATATGATATGAAGACAAGGGTATTAAAATTAACCACTCATCTGGGTGGTAATCATTACACAGAATCAATAGAGTGATTGTGATAGGGTCAGTCAATCCACTCCTACAGACAGTGCAACAAAGCACACTGTCGGCCTTTCACACTGGAAAGATCGAAATATGAAAACACACTGGACACAGAAAACGAGTTCAAAGGGAGAATAAAGTGAATTTAGTGATTATAGTGGGGAATGTGGTAAAAATAGTCCGTCCAACAATGGAAGACTGTTTGAGTGAAAGTGAAACCAATGCCACTGGAAAGAGTCGACGGTTAAAAGCACACAGCGCTTCCTCGTCTCATTCTCTCTGACCATAGAAATGAAGACACAGCTATCGTCCTCTGTGTCAAGCAGATGCCCTGCATGACTTTGGAAAGCCCTGTGGCGACAGAGCTTTTTGTCATGTGATGAGCCGGCGTGGAGGAAGTGGCTCGTGGACAGCGGTGGCCGCAGCTCCTGCCTAACGTTCACGGCCCTCTCGTGTCTCCCAGTGAACAAAACTTGTTCAGACACGGCTCCTGGCTCGCGCCTTCGACGAGCCGATGGCCGAATTCCAGCTCTTTCACACTCGTTCTGAGCTCGGTGGAAAAGAAGTGCCGTTCGGATGTGTAGAGTGCAGTCTGTTTGATTTGGAATCAGTCTGACCTCTGTCTTACATAAACGACTGTGTATAAAGTGCTTGGCAGACACTGCATGACTGGGTGCGTTCATTCATCGGCAGCGTGCTACTTCTGCCACTGATCCACAAGTGTTTTGTCATCAGTGAATATTTTTTTCTGTGGTTTTCATTTGTTGTTGTTTGTTTTTGTTGCATTTTAGTGATGGGATCGGAAAATTGTTTAATTGTCAAACCAAAGCTGGTCTTTCGGTGACCCGGGGTATAAGATCTATGTGTGTGTGTGTGTGTGTGTGTGTGTGTGTGTATATGTGTGTGTGTGTATGTGTGCAGGGGACTGCTGGCTGCTGGCAGCCATCGCCTCGCTGACCCTAAATGACAACCTCCTGCACAGAGTGGTTCCTCACGGACAGGGCTTTGGGCACGGATACGCAGGCATCTTCCACTTCCAGGTGAGCACAACTCTACCACCCACACCCATTTATTATCTCACTGGCTTTTAAACCTTAACGGGGTCTGCTGGAGCCTATCCCAGTGCACAAAGGGTGAAGGCAGAGGAAACACCCTGAGCAGTTCACCAGTTCTTTGAACTGCTCCTCCTGTTACATTCACCTTGTGTAAGTGCATAGGAACCAAACAGAGGCCACACTTCCATGATCTGAAGCGGCCCAGATCCAGTTCAGGGATGCTGTTCATATTCTTTATATTCTCTGTAACTCCCAGGATCTGAGTAACATCTAAGACTAGATTTCTGACAGATAATACCATTCATTGTACCAACAGGGCAGGTAGTGCAACAAGGTAGGACTTTAGACCTGCGGGTAAGAATTCCACAGCATTGCTGCACTACATCCTCAGCAGGAGCTCTTTTGTCCCAGGAAATTAAAGCACATTAAGACAATGGATGCGCGGTTGATGGAAACGTCATTAAGTTTGGACTGGTGGTTTCAGCCGCAGAAAATGAACGGAAGCCAGCAAGTGTGTGCCAGCTTCCTGTTGTGTCACTTCCTGTGAGATGCACCAACGGCTGTGCAAGCTCTCTGCGTCCTTTGCCTCAGTTAAACCCCAGTTTAAACAGTTGCAGCTGCAAGAACAAACACTTGACTCTCAAGATTCACATTCTCACTTCTCTTTCATACCTTCATGTTTTATTTTTTCACAAAAAAAACAATGAACAGTGGATTGATCTATGCTTCACAGTCTCACAGTATGTGAAATGGTATTAGTTGATGACTCTTCTCTCTGTGTGGATTATCTACCTTTCTTTTACTCCTATTTAATTATTAACCGAGTTTTCATAGTGTCAATATAATATCAATAAAATGATTAATAGATAGATTATGTAAATTATCAGTAGCTGCAGCCTTAATATGAATGAATCTGCTCCCTGGTGCTTTATTTATTAAACCAACAGGGATTAACTTTATACTTATATTGTCAAAGTAATGTTATTCTTTCCCAGCCTTAAAATTTCCCAGCAATTTTCCTCTCATTGATGACTTTTCCAACTTGTCAAACCCCTCTGAGTCACTCCAGATAAGTAACCTCCGGCTGATCCACACCCACTCGGTCACACAGTCAATAAACTTCACCTGGGACACTTTGAGTCACTTCGCTCTCCGAACGTGACCAACGCCCTTTTTTTCTTATCATATTCTTTAGTTGGTTTAACACAATGTAGAGCCTTTAACCGGAGCAAATCTAGAAGATTAACTCTGTCAGTCAGGTCTTATCCCTGCTGTCGGCACAGAGGGACCCGTCCGTCTGCTCTCTGCTCACCTCAGTACCAAATATGTCTCCTGTTCATTCTCTAATCTCAGTAGTGCGACTCGCTGGCAGACAGCAGGGCCTTATCAGTTGGACTTTGCTTTATGTAAAAAAAAAAACAAATAGTGACACAAATGCATGACAAAGGCACAGTGTAGCCGTGACGCAGGTGTTGGCACGTGTCGAAACGCCTTCCCGCCGCGGTCTGGAGCCAGGGAGCATGCATTCAAGCCCGTATGAGATAGGGAAGTCATGCAGCAGTACTTTCCAATTATGTCAAGGTCATTTTGACATTTCCTAGTATATTTTACAAACAAAAACCGGTTCTGCTGTGTGAGATTTTGACTTTATGCATCCCTTCATCAGTCAGAGCGATGGCAGAGACTACACCCTGGACATTGTCTCCCAGTCCATCACAGGACGCACCTCATTCACTCATGCACTAACACACACAAGGACAGTTTTCTCCAGTTGATCCCAATGTGCAGGCATCGGGGACTTTCTTGATGTGTGGTGAAACCACTCATTCACTGCAGAATGCTAAACCGAATGCTGCGGAGTCATCCCACCTCTGCCTTCGGCGTTATGTGGAAAGATTGCTGATCCTTTGATTTGTGAAGAGGGGGGCGGAGCTTATGTTGTTTTCTTTGATGCCCTGAACACTCAGTGTATGGCAAGCCAGTTTGATAAAATAGAAAAGTTCTGTTTTAAACCTACTGACATCCAAGCACAGGATAGTTGTGTTTTTGAGCATCTGAAATCCTCAGGGACACACATGCCTTCATCATGAATTATTTGTGCGCAACAGAAAATATCACCTGACTTCAGTGGCTCTGTAGAATTAGAGTGTACACTGTAAATCCTGGTGTTTTATCAGCCTGGGAGAGGTGATGAAGCCTGACAGGCGCAGACGTTTGGGTTCGTGAGAACTCAACACGTTTAGAAAGGAAATGCTGGTTTGACAACACATGCAGCCACAACCACGGACAGGGAGGTGACAAACAGGCCACAAATGCATGGTACAGGGAAGAATCCTGTCCCTGAGAGTCCTTGTTTCTGTGAAACCTCAAACTACTCACGGAACATGTCCTTTCGCCTATTCCCCGCAGGATTTTTTAATATGCGTGTGTTGTGACAGTGTTGAGGACATTAACTCGTCTTTTTCCTTTTTGTGTGAAGCTGGATGCTTTCACAAATCCAGCTGCATGTGGTGGAAATGTTCTTCAGTCAGGGGTGTTGTCTCAGCTACTTCTGAGCTCGCCTTTTAGGCGGTTTCAAGGACGTGTCCTTTCCTAAGAAAAGCCTCACTTATTGAAATTCATCCAAAAGATGTATTAATTATTACAGTCCTGTGTGGCTATCAGCTTTTGCCATGTCAGGAGCATTTGGGGAATTTAATCAGTCCTTCTTTTTTTACCGGGAGCAAAAGCTGCCAACTTATGATGGTATTACTTTGCAAGACAGAGCAGCGTTCCAGGACTAGGAAATGTAATCGTCTGTGATTACTGTCAGTCGGAGTCCTGTTCTCTGTAGGAGTGTGTCTGACCCGAGAAGCCTGTTTGTGTGTGTTTAAGTGTGTGCCCTTGTCTTACTACCTCCCCCTCTGATCGGTCAACAATCGCGCACCTCATCAGCTTCTCATGTTTGCCTCTTTCATGTATAGAATAAAGAGATCCGTGGACTGATATTTCATTTGTGACGATTATCACTCAGGAGCATGAAAGCGCCTCTTCCTCCTCGTGAACAACCCTGCTCCGGCGAGAGCTGCTTTGAGCAAAGCAGCCCCCTGTGATGCAGAGCACCAGACAGTCTGTCAGCCTGCCAAGTGCTGACGAGGTAAAAAAAAATTAACGAGAGAAGGAGATGAAAGGATGGAAACGAGACAAAGGGAGAGAGCGAGTAAGCGATGAGCAGATTAGAGGAAAGCTGACCTATGATGTCGCACACACAAGATCGTTTCATCAAACCCTGGAGCTGCCCCGAGGATGCTGGCAAGGATGCTGCACAACCACTTGATATAAAATTGACGAAGTGGCCTCAGACACACAGAGCTCACTCTCACTGCTCCGCAGGGCTGATGACTCAGTTGCAGGGCATTCTGCAGAGAGACAGCAGAGAATCGAGTCTCCCTTTTTAATATAACCTCCACAATTACTGGGCTCACTTTTGCATATGAATCACCCATTGTCTCTCCCTTTAGGTGTAGAAATGATGTCCACAGGATGTGCAGATTATGTCCACAACCTATATTTATATTTCATCCATTTATTTCAATGCTGAACACAGTTCTGTTCACTCTCTGCAAAGCTGCTGAAAAACACATCATATCGTATTCATCATATCAGGGCACACACACAGACACACACACTCATGCGCTCTCTCAGTAACACAACGTTGATTTTGATTTAGAAACCCCATTCGGCTTTTACATCAAAACTGGAGTACCTGGAGAAAACCCATACATGGGGAGAACACGCAAACAAAACCAGATAGGATGAATACACACAGACACACACACACACACACACATACATATATATAGATGTATGACTACACAGTTTGCACAGACGCTTTGCTCCCTTTGTTTGATTAAGGGGAAATAATACTGTCATTTGCATGAAGGCTCATTTAATGCATGCATGTACCTAATGTATATGCATTGAGGTTAGTGGCTTGTAAATACACGTATATCTGTTCTCCATTCAGTGCAGTTGCCCTAGTTCCATCCTTTTCTGTTGCCTGTGTTTAGCTTCTCTGTGCGGTTTCTGAACTTCAGCCAACTATTTTTTTCTTGCTCGCTTTGTCTTTCCATTACTTGCACTTTGTCAGTTTCCCCCCTTCTGTCCGAACACGTTTCCACTGCGTGTTCTGTGTGCCGTCCAGTCTTCAAGGGATTCCCGTTTGTATCGGTTTTGGATCCTTTAAGCCTGTGGATGAATTACTCAGACCTGCGTGAGTCACGCAAAAATGTAATAATGAGAGCTGCTGGTGAGAATCTAATTTGATTCAAGCAACTGGAAGGGAGGGAGCTTGTGAGAACCAGCCTGGCAGGCAAGCAAGCAAGCAAAAAAAGAGGTAGAAGAATAAATTATGAACTAGACAATCTCAGCCGCCGCAGTCTGAAGCAAATGAAGCCGTTAAGTGGGGCAGAATCCTTGATCGTCTCCTCTCTGTGGCACATATTTCACGCAGAAAGTCTGAGCAGTTTGCTGCACTGCGCTGGGAGTTTCTCAAGGTTTTAGGACCAATTATCGTATGTAAGAGTGGTGACTCAGATGTAGTAAGCATTTGCTCCCTCGGTCGCTCGGTTGCAAAAAAAGTAAGACTAGGGAGCCGTGTTTGCCAGTGGCAAGCCGGTCTGTCTATGCGTGTGTGTGTTTGCACTGTGGTGTCGTTAGTCATGTTGTGACACAGCTCTTCCCAGAGGTGAATTGAGCCCCATCCATTCTCCTGCTATGCACGCATTGCAACAAGCACTCACTGCAGCTGTGGCCTTTCATTTGCCAAGTGGCAGCCCTGCAGCCCCCCTCCCCCCGTCCTCTGTTCCACAAACTTAATTACGTGAATGTTGAAATACTTCTCTCGCAGGACCGTAGTGCTGCTCCGCGGGTTTTGTGTTTGCATGAGGATTATTATAATAACGGCCTCCAGGTTCTTGTGGGGGCGTTTACCTGCAGCCTACAACTTCCACGGTATCTTGCTGTGGTCAGAGCAGGATGTCCCGGGTGTTACATCTGAGAAAATCTTTTGCAGCAAAGTTAGAAAAGCAATGAAATATTGAAAGTCAAATTTGCAGAACTTTCCATAACGCTCTGGTAGAGCTCTGACATGCGAACAAGGAAGGTTTTCAAAATGCTACGCTTGTTTTGCTCATGTTTCATGGGGAATTCTTCTCAGTCCTGTGTTGACCCTCCCCGAACCAGCTCTGGCAACCATTCAGAACATTTTCTTGGACTCTTCTGCCCCCTGCTGGCCAGATATTGCCAGACGTGGGAAGGCGTTTCTGAAGAGCCAGCTGTACAGCCATCCATTTATCATCAGTCAGTCCATACAACAAGCATCGCACAGCAGAATGAAGTCACATTTCTCCATACTCCAATGTGTTGGTTGGTAACCAATAGCATGTAACACGGGAAAAGTAAGAGCACAAGGCAACAGGTGGGCATTATTTGTACAATGGCTGGTACAAATAATGTAATGTGCAATGTGTAATGTACAAATAATGTACAAATAATGTAACCAATTTCAAAATCTAGTGTCCACACTCTCAAGTAGTTACAGACAAACAGAGACTGTTATTCCCTAAGATATGATATTGCAGTGTGTCAGACATGTAAACTATGGTACCATAAATGTAGATAAGACTGCAAACTGCCAAAACCCAGGATAAGGACCTGGGACCTGTAGATTTAAAGCTCTCCTGCCTGACCTACTTTGATACTTTAAACTCATCCTTCTCTTGCCCACTAAGGTGCATGTGTGGCAACAGAGAACTATGTTTCCTCTCTAAATCATCACTTTGTCAGCGAGATGTAGAGGACATTGCGTGTATAATTTGATGAACACGCAGGGCAAGTCGGAGCTACTTTGGCTTGTAAATCATTGATTTTCTTCCAGCACCTGTCTATGAATATTTAAAGCCTCAAAGAAAGACTTGGAAAGAAGTTTGAGTATATTTTCATGTTATTCATTTAGACTTTGTATCAAGGTGAGAGTTGAGAAAAAAAGCCTCAGACCAACTGTAGGGGGCGACACCTACCATAGGAGACTCTGGACGTGGCTTTGATTTAAAATGCAGGACTTTGACTTGTGCCAAGGCTCTTATACTAACACTATATATTAGTGCACATAGTGATGCATGTATTATACTCATACTATACTATATGAATCAGTTAAGGGATCTTCTTCCATTATTATCAGGGAAATCTTCTGTTTGTAAACTTTTAGAATAAAAGTATGTCGAACACATTCAACTTTTTTCTCACAGTTTTATATTAATGTTGCAGGATGATTACATTTCTCATTTCCTGTTTGAGTGTAATTGATTTAAAACTAATGTCCCGCTCCTGCTCTATGATTTGGAATTTCTAGACTAGAGTTAGGACTGTGTGTGTGTGTGTGTGTGTATAACACTGCTGCTCCGCTTTGTTTCTCATGCAGTTCTGGCAGTTTGGTGAATGGGTGGAGGTGGTGATTGATGACCGGCTGCCAGTGAAGGACGGGAAATTGCTGTTCGTCCACTCAGCGGAAGGAACCGAGTTCTGGAGCGCGCTGCTGGAAAAGGCCTATGCTAAGTGGGTTTTAATGATCTTTTCAAAGGGTTCAAATCTGAAATGTCTTCATTTTACCGTGTGAAAGTAATGAAGACAACCGACACGGCTGCAACGCTCCGCAGTCTTTGTTGACAGACTTTCCGTTCCTGATGCACAGTGCCTGAGGTCCATTCATCCATTATCTGCCTGGCTTTGTACACTAATGACGTCACAATGGTCTGTTGGCGCCTGTCTACAACATGCGTGCAGCACGGGGTGTATCGGGGAATACCAGGCTACCATCATCATGTCTGAGATGAAACATGTAATCTGTGATTAACACTGAGGCTGAACAGGCCTTTCTTTCGATAACTGCGTTTAGCAGTCAATATTCATGGTGTAGCTCCAGTTAGATTAACATTACATAACAATGGCTGTACTTAACATCCTGTTCCCATGGCAGCCCTAAGGATTTATATGTTTTAACTTAAACTGTCAGGGAGCTTATTTTCTCACTCTGGTTGTTTTTTTTAGCAGGACAATGCAAAAACAACTGATTTTGTGTCTGGGTAGAATAGGACTCGAGTTTAGTTCCATTGACCAAAAACATGCATGTTTAGGTTGATTAGCGGCTCTAAATTGCAACACTAGCTGAGATGTATTGTGGTACAATGCTTGGGACACATGTCCTAAGCACTGGTCCTGTTGCACAGCAATGTGCTCCAGATCTTGGAACGATGTGTTCAAGTGCTCTCTGCCAAAGATCAGTATGCACTCCAACCACAGCTCTGGTTGGCCATGAAACAAGTCATTAGAGACTCTCTGGAAGTAGGAAGTCTGTGATCGGTGCATGACCTGAGCGACACTCCCAGAGATGTTTAACGAAACCTCCAAGTCTCCAGCTGCTGCGGTGCACAGCTGTGCTCCAGCCAGATGTCAGAGCTGAAGAACAGCATTGTGTCTGGGACGTGTGCAAGCGCCAAGTAAAGCACGACTTTCTACTCCTAGCGCTGAGAGGAAGTGAGAACAGTGTGATGTCCAAGTGAGATTTACACTTCAAAAGCACTGTTCATCTGTAGAGACATGCTCATATATGGTTGCGTTGCCCGGCATAGGGTGATGGAGGACAGACCATATCAGTTCATCTCAGCTTTATCATAA
The DNA here is from genome assembly GCA_029224185.1 of Karalla daura. Lineage (NCBI taxonomy): Eukaryota > Metazoa > Chordata > Actinopteri > Chaetodontiformes > Leiognathidae > Karalla > Karalla daura. The sequence goes on along the minus strand of CM055210.1, from coordinate 6,084,492 downwards.
CAGCGTCACCATCACATGTAAACACCGTTGTTGATGCCGCACTAAGCAGGGCTCGAGTCACAAGTTCACTGTCTGCTCAGTAACGAGTCTGTGTCGCATTCAGATGACTGGGTCGTCATTCATCTCATCTCCCGTTGTGTTCCAGGTTGAACGGCTGTTACGAGGCTCTGTCAGGCGGCAGCACGTCCGAGGGCTTTGAGGACTTCACGGGCGGCGTGACGGAGATGTTTGAGCTGAGGAAGGCACCCAAAGACCTCTTCAGCATCATCAGCAGGGCCATAGAGAGGGGGTCCCTGCTGGGCTGCTCCATTGACGTCAGTACTGTGACACCCGTGCACTTTTTGACGCATGCAAAAGGTTGAAATGAGTGCAGATTTGTCCCAGATCGTTGCCCTCTGACTGTTGTCAAGACAGCGTGACGGTGTGAGGGGGTCAGGTGATAGACCCACAGAGAATTATCACCAGAACAGTTTCACCAAAATTAACGAAGGCGTCCTCTTGACGCCCTTAAGAAAGTCCAGCTCAGTTATTTCTTGACACTAATTGTCATTGGTGTTTGATACAGAAACACGTACAGTGACAGATAAGGAAACATATTTTTATGATTTTTTTAAACCAATACCAGCCCAGTTCTTACGTACAGTTACCATTTTTAAGAAAATGTACAGTTCCTGCATGTCTAAAGCACAGTAACTCTCTAAAACCTTTCTAACTCTCTAAACTCTGCACCTTTACTGACACAATGTGTCTTTAGATACAACTCCTACAATTTGTACCTCGAACTTACATTTGGACTTGACCATTTTAGCACTGGGCTGTTCCCAGCCCTTCTGCTAAGCTAGACCAGACAAATTTTGGTGGGATAAAAACAAGCTCAGCCTCATACTTCTATGAGTGACCTTTAAATCTATTGTACCAAAAAAAGGGCAATTTAACATTAAGAAGTGTCTCGTGTCTGGTGATAAAATCGACACATGCACAAATATTTTTGCCTGGATCAATAAACACTATTTTCTTTCACTGATTGAGAAGTAATCTCTGACATTTTACAGACCTGTATGACTAGGAAAGGCTCCAGACAACGCCCCGTGACAGTGATTAGGTTGAAAGAGGGTTTTCGAATATGAATGAATGAATTGTGGTCAGTGTCATGGAGCCGAGCGTTAACAGTGAAGCTGGAAGACACCGGGAGAGGGCAGCGGAGATTGGTTAAGCTCTCGCAGAGTGGCTGGAGCTGGCAGGAGTTCAGAGAGACTGTCAAGGCCATGTTAGGGAATTCGCTGTTTGCAGACAGAGGGGACTGAACCCTGTCTTTTTCGCTGAACTGCACTTTCTGTAAATTCAGGCAGAGCTGCCAGCCTAACATCCTCAATATTTCAACAGCTCTGATCGGCGAACTTTCTGTACCGGAGCTGCAACAAACAAAGGACATTTCTTACCCTGACAATTCTATTGCGTTCGCCACAATGTCGTGTTTCCATTTTGGTACGCTCATAAATGTGGAATCCAGTGTGAGGACAGCGATTTAGAGCATGGCGTCAAGCTCTGTCAAGTCCTCTGTTGTCATTACGTCAGCCGCTTTTGTTACACGCATGCACATTGTTTGAATGAGTGAAAACAGCCACGGCGCTAATAGATTCCCTGGTGTTGCTAACGGAAGCTGCGTCAAACGCCTCGTTCCCGGGCGCCTCTGTGACTTCTGATCAACGCGTCTTTGTGTGCTCATCCTCAGATCACCAGCTCGTTAGACATGGAGGCCGTCACATTCAAGAAGCTGGTGAAGGGACACGCCTACTCTGTGACTGGAGTGGACGAGGTGAGCGGGATGGAGCAGAGCAGCTCTGGCAATCTGAGAAATACTCAGTGTGTTGGTGCCCATGGTGCCCATTTAGTTGGGCAAAGGTGAAGCTGAGTTATGTAAGTTCTGAATGAGTTGGTCCAACGCTCAAGCGAACAGAAAACGATCACGTTTCTTTATCATGACTGTTTTCATGTGACTGCATATATGCAGATATTAAATTAACATATAGATATTAATAGGAGACAGTAAGCCTGTTACAGTTTGTGGTGGATCCACGCTACAATGCAAATACGTCCTTTTGAACTTGATTGCCTGATGACTTCATTGATGGTCATCAAGATTACTGACGACCATCAGAACAATTTGCTAAAAGCATTTCAGACCAACATACCAAGGAGCCACATGACTGAGCAGGATTGTTGTACAAAGCCCTTAACACCATGAGATGGAAGCCGCTAATCTGTTCCAAGGTGGGGCTTTACACATGCTGTTTTTTTGCCTCCAGGTGGTCTACAGAGGAAATATGACCAAGTTGGTTCGCATCAGGAACCCTTGGGGGGAGGTGGAGTGGACCGGACCCTGGAGCGACAAGTATGTGTTTACTCTATGCTGACGACACTGGATTGTAATTGCCGAAACGAAATATTTTCTAAAACAAATTTTGTATAGGATTTTTCAAGAGGGATTCAGATTTCTTAGGGTGTATTATGTTGCATCCACATGTTCAGTTCATCGCTCTTAAAATTTTATCTAGTACACAGGTTTGCATTTCTTCATGCACATCAGTTATCTGTCAGATGTTGGAAGAGGGATCTACGTCTTTTGTGTGTGTAATTTATGTGTTTTTCTGTTAAATTACTCACATTCCTAAGATATTAAAGCTATTAAAGTTGGTTTTATACAGAAAATATGAGAAAAAAAGCATATATATATATATATATATATATATATATATATATACACACACACACAGACACACACACACAGCCCAGGCAAAGGCAAATTGGGTCGTTAACATTATATAACATCACCTTAGTTATGAAAGTCAAATACCAGGCATTTTTCTCAGCCTCAACAGCATTTCACAGTTCAGCTCAGCATTCCGCACGCTTTTCACAATCAAAAGCACATGAAAGGGTCCCCACTGAAAGTTAGTGCAAACGATGCGGGGCTTCGCTGATTTAAAATTACCAAAGCATGAACGCAACTTGAACTTGAGTTTGTACGTTTGTGGAAGGCTTTGTTAGTGCTACGTTTTTCCTCTCGTACTGCACATCAGTTTCACTCCACTGCAAACTGTAACGTCCACCAACGATCGCCAGTAGGTGGACGATGTGGCAGGCAGAGTCGTGAAATACCTGGTAGAAATTTCAAATTTGGAAATTCACGAGACAGTGGCTGAAAATAAAGGTTTTCTCAGCACCTAAAATAAGGTTGTGCCCTTCTTTTTGAAATGCACAGCTCCAGAGAATGGGACAATGTGGACCGATCCGTCAGGAGTCGACTACAAAACCGCAGCGAGGACGGTGAATTCTGGTGAGTGGGTGGACTCTCGTAACTTTTCTCCTTTTGATGCTTACACTTCGTCGCTGTTTGACATCCTTTCTGTCCTTCAGGATGTCGTTCAGTGACTTCCTGCGTGAGTTCAGCCGCCTGGAGCTCTGCAACCTGACGGCTGACGCCCTGCGGAACAGCCAGCTGAAAAAGTGGAGCACGTCGCTCTATCAGGGAGAGTGGAGGAGAGGCAGCACCGCCGGAGGCTGCAGGAACTACCCAGGTACTGTATGAAGTGTCGAGGGAGGAAAGAGAAGGGAATACGTGATAAGGGATAACGTACGGCTGTATAAATGTATGGTGAGAGATAGAGGTGCTATGTATGATGATCTTCCCCAAACTTACTTCATACACTTGCGATTTATACATTTTGTAGAAGTCTTGGCTTCACAAACTAAACCAGTTCTCACATCACATGACAGTGTTGAATTCCCTTTTTCAGACACTGAATACTGCTTTTGACTTCAGATTTTGGGTGTTATAAAAGGCGTCCTTACTGAAGGAATGTGAACCAGTGACTCCCATTTAGACGAGAAGTAACAAAACAATGGGCCGCGAATTTTGGAAATTCCCAAACATGACTGAGGACGGGCATGGAAGTCTGTTTTGTCTGACCTACTTATTAGCACAAACAGTGCTCATACTCTGCACCTATGGTGAAAAACACTGGTGAAAAATCTTTTCAAATCGTAGGTACAGTTTCAAATCCGTACGAAAGACAGGAGAGAATCTGACTGCTTCAACTCTCCTCCCCAGCGACCTTTTGGCTCAACCCTCAGTTCAAGCTCATGCTGCAGCATCCGGACTCTCCCGGCCAATCAGACTGCAGCTTCCTGGTGGGGCTCATGCAGAAGGACCGCAGGAAGAAGCGTCGAGAGGGCAAAGACATGGAGACCATCGGCTTTGCCATCTATGAGGTCTATCTATCTATCTATCTATCTATCTATCTATCTATCTATCTATCTATCTATCTATCTATCTATCTATCTATCTATCTATCTATCTATCTATCTATCTATCTATCTATCTATCTATCTATCTATCTATCTATCTATCTATCTATCTATCTATCTATCTATCTATCTATCTATCTAAGTTATTTAAGGAGAGAGACGTTGTTGGTGATATTGCTATTGATTGAAATGGTGGCTCTGCACCTTTAACAGCCTTTTCATTTTCTCCCTGCACTTTTTTTGTTGCGCATTCTGCCAAAAATCACAATTATTTGTTTGTTGTTCTCGTCCTTGTGGTAATGTGATGACACATGTGCCTGCCCGGTCATGATCGACAGCAGCAAATGAACCTAAATAGAAATTTTTGAAAGGTTTTTGTCCCCTGAAGTGAGCTAAGTTACATAACGAACAGATAGGGCCCACATGGTGGCACAGAGAACCTCATCCTTCTCTCTTCTCCTTTCCAGGTTCCACAACAGGTATGTACATCACATGTTACTCTGTCCACACACCCCAAAGGAATGGAGTAAATATGTTGTGAGAAGAGCAAAACTTTACACAGCTTTTAATATCATTTGATTCACAAAATTATGGCACCTGGTCCGTCTTCCTTTCTCAGTTTAAGGGCAAGTCGGGGGTCCACCTGAAGCGAGACTTTTTCCTCACCCACGCCTCCTCTGCTCGCTCTGAGCTCTTCATCAACCTGAGGGAGGTCAGCTCGCGGCTCCAGCTGCCGGCAGGGGAATACGTCATCGTCCCGTCCACCTTCGAGCCGCACAAAGAGGCAGACTTTGTCCTCAGGGTTTTCTCAGAGAAACCCGCTGAGTCTCAGTGAGTGGAGGGGGGAAGCATGAGGAGCTGTTTGTTCCTCACTTCAGATTCTTTTATGTCATTATTATCAATAAAGTCAGTCATTACGAGTGGACCCCAGTAGCAAGGAAAGACATAACCAAACACGTTCTATTTGGATGTTTTTAAAAGAAATGAAGTATAAGTAACAGGGTTTTTTTCCTTTGTCCGTGGCAGGGAGCTTGATGATGATGTTTCAGCGAATATTCCACCCGAGGTAAGAGGATGAAATAACAGCGATGCTGCTTTTAGCTCAGTTAACAACATCTGTGCTACCTGTGCTACCAAATCTTTGCTAAAAGTGTTGTGTGCGTGTTTCAGACTCAGCTGGATGAAAGCCAGATCGACGCAGGCTTCAAGAGTCTTTTCAGACAGCTGGCTGGGCCGGTGAGCAGACTGTAGCAGAGTAGAGAAACGTTTCTTTGTGTGTGCACCAACGTGTTGACTCTCTCCATTTGTGCCAACAGGACATGGAGATCAGCGTAGCAGAGCTGCAAACGATACTGAACAGAATCATCAGCAAACGTAATCACCCCGGCCTCCGATTCTATCGGATCGCTCCGAAAAGCATCTCAAAATCGTTTCAGGTTTTTGTGATTTTTGCTATTCATGTGCTAATGTTTCTCGTTCCCGTGTTAACAGATAAAGACCTGAAGACAGACGGCTTCACAAAGGAATCCTGTCGGAGCATGATAAACCTCATGGACGTATCCTTGAAGACACTGCCAACAGCTTATGTTACATAAGTTACAATAAATTAACCGAGATTAGGAACAGAATGCAGTGTTACACTCACAGTGTCGTACATCACACAGGATTCACGCTCGCTCCTTAACGCTCTTGGTTCAGAAAGACGGCAGTGGAAAACTGGGCCTCGCAGAGTTCCATGTACTCTGGGAAAAGATCAAACGATACCTGGTGAGATTAAAGACAGGTGGACTGGACAAAGAAAGAGCAATAAATATTATTGATCCCATCTCAAGGTCCTGGCAGCAGCCTGGGGAGCAGACTCGTTGCTCATGTTCTTCTTAGTCTCTAAGATATACTTGTGTCTATCCTTTTTACATTTTAATTTTGGTTCCCTTTTGCCACTTTTTTTCCCGCTTTCTGCGACATGCCAGACTATCTTCAGGGAGTTTGACCTGGACAAATCGGGCACCATGAGCTCCTACGAGATGAGGATGGCTCTTGATTCTGCAGGTACTGAACACAAGGAAAACAGAAGAGAAGCCCTGACCATTCACCTCATACTGCCAGAAACTCTTACATCCTTTTTTAAAAAATCTTTTACAATCTGTCTCGTCCAGCAGCTTAGGATGCAGCACAAACTTTTGTCTCTCCACCCACCAGGTTTCAAGCTGAACAACCACCTGTTCCAGCTGATAATCCTGCGCTACACAGAGGCCGACATGAACGTAGACTTTGACAACTTTGTCACCTGTCTGGTCAGACTGGAGACCATGTACAGTGAGTCCCATTAAAGTAGAAGGAAAAAAAAACATGAATCCAGCCGACTTGTAATGGGGATTAAATTGCAGAACATCCCTGTGTTTTGCTTAGATGTGTTCATACTCATTTACAATTGAATCCAAAGTTAATAAGTTAGAACACTTGTATGCACTTGTGACATAACCGATTCTGTTTGTTTTTGTCTCTCCAGAAACCTTTACGACCTTAGACACAGACCACGACAAAGTTATATCTTTGAACTTCACCCAGGTATGGCCACAACAAAGTCCTTACCAGACATTCCAATATCAGACCAATACTTTGTCTAAAGCGCCAGTCCTTTTTTTACTCCTTAACCGACTGACTTTGTTTCTGTGTTGCACAGTGGATTAACCTGACCATGTTTGCCTAAAGATGAGTGGACTCTTAAACCGTTGCACTGCGTCCTGCTGCAAAGTGCCTTTTTCTTCTGCCGTTCCTCCTTTCCTCCTCACTGCTGAGGCTCTCTGACGCTAAAAGACTGTAAAATCCATCTTTACAGTGCCTACAATGGAAGCATGTGAACCAAACCTGGATTTGTAACCTGTTTTGCCAACAAAGCAATGCTAACCTCTGGTAGCCTGGAAGTCCTGCTGACTGTTGGCTAGGTAGATGGTTAACTGGACAAACAAGGCCTGCGAGCAGATATGAACTGGTTGAATTTCAATGAGCGGCGCAAAAAACAGCCCTACATTTTTGTGGCGCTAAGCAACTTGTGTGGTTGCAGTCTGTCAGTCACATGTATTCCCAATCCATAAGTGACCTCTTTACGTTACCTTGCTTTCATCGATGCTATAGACTATCTAGCTTAGAGCAACCATATGCCAGCCAGTAATAAAAGATGAGACAAGGAAAAATAAGAGTCTAAATGAAGTGAGCAAAAAAGTAGTAAAAAGGTAAAGATTGCAAATTTGTATCTGTGATCTCTGGGGATCTTTCTCCATTAGCATATTTCAGCTGTCATCAGCTGTCTATCATGTCAATTTCTTATCATGTAAATATTCATTCTTTCTGAAAAAAGAGAATGACCTGATTCATTCAACTGAACTTAAAAGCATCCTTTTTTTATACTGAAATATTTGTTCATTTCTTCATGTTGGCTGTGGTTGTCAAGCTAGCCAGTCTAGCTAGGTTAGATTAAGCTAAGCTCATGAAAACAATGAAAAAAAAATGTCTTAACAGATTTCCATTCGATACCCAAGCTTCTAAGCAGCTAACTAACACTTTTAAAATACATTTTAACTGTATAGATGGCACTGAAAATAAACAAATGTAATTGTTTTTGCTCCATAAAATTTAAAACTAAACTTAAATCTACAAGTTACAAAATGAGGCCGATTTTAAATGAATTACATAACAGTTATGTTTTCTATTTCCATTTTAAATGTTTTTAAAGGGAATTGGTTAAGAGTGATTTCATACAGATTATGCCCTCGACTGTAACGCCCATCTGCAGAATCAAAATAGTTTTTGACAGATTTGATAAAACCCAGTCAAAAGTCTTTGCTTAAGAGATAATATGCTTGAAAAGAAGCTGACATGCTGTAAAAGACTCCTCGCAGTGCGTCACTGTTGTCAAAATCTTTAAAGTTGAGCCAAAACTCCAGTGTCAGATGTCGTTATGAGCTGTGTCAGCTTGTCCTTTGACCATTGCAGAGACAGTACATCATCATGTTTCTCTACGTAGCCTTTGTAGCGATGTTGTCAGCCTGGCACATGTTGCTTTACACTTTGTTTAAACTTTACTTTTTACTTCAGTATCAAGGGTCCGCTTGTAAAGCTTCACTGGTCCCTACAAAGCAGTGGTGTGCTGTATCATAGAGAATGTGTTGATTTTCCATTTCCTAAGTCCTTGTTTAGCTTTCAGCCGCTTATCATTATGCATGGCACATTGGAAATTAAGGATTCTATGTATCATGGTTGTAACTGGATGCTGTGGCGGTGTAAAAAGGGATGTGTCAGCCGGTTATAATCTGGCCTCTCACAGGGAACATGAACACGTCAGCACTATAGGTGAAAGCAAACAGTTATGCAAGATGGATTCGTTCCATGTATGCATGCAGTGATTGATCGCCGGTGGAAGTTTTGTTCAACAGGGAGAACTTTTATTGGGAGGATTCTGAAATAATGTAAAGAGTTGAAACTCTTAACTTCATCTGCAAGTGTTGAAAACTGCAAAACTTTCACAAATTTTTGTCTTTTTGTAAATCAAAGCATTTAAAAAAAATGGGCTCGTAAGCCAATAAGTTTATATGAAATGCCAAAATGCCACCAGTCTTGTCTCTCAGTATCATTTTTTTCATCAGTGTAATGCTTATATAACATTTCCTAATGTTTACACAAGTGACATGCCAGGTTCCTTTGGACCCATTCATGCAGGACATCGAGTCACCATGTTGTGTCTGTACAACCTGTATACTTTGAAAATAAACTTGAGGTTGTTCTCATGAGACCGAGATAAGTGGTCATTTATTTATATGAAACTTGAGACGGATCAGTGTTTTTTGGAACTTTTTTTATTTTATTATATTACATGAGTAAAAAAGGGCTCCCCTCCACACCCCAAAGAATGACACATTTTGCAGTAATAAATAGTATCTTTAGTAACAACAGTCATAGTTTTTTTTTTAAAAAAAGCACAATAAAATACTTTAAGTCTACCAATGTACACATCCAACAATATCATAACATTAAGATCTTTACACCAGATTTTTGCTCATTGTTAAGTTAAATTGCAAACATTTATACAAGCTGATCATACATTTTAAGTTAGAACAAATACGCCTTGTTGAAAGTCATACAAAGAGAAGCGGCTTTTTTGTGTAGAGCCGCTCGATAGGAGGAATGTAGGCATGTTGACATGAAAACAAAGATTGTGTGCGCTTTCTACTTCTGTTTACATTTAAGTGAGATTATTCAGAGGACTCACACCATTATTATCTTTTGACCCAAGACTAAAAATAGCCCAACTGCTCACCTAAACAATAAACCGTGATTTTCATTGGCACAATAGCGAGCCTTCTGAAGCCAAGCTTCTGACCAACACGGCACCAGTTAAACATAGTTGTTGTTGTGCTCGATCCGGGTCACCATGGTGGAGACCAGCCGCTCCAACTGCTCCGCCCGCTGCTTGCCTGTCTGCAGCACCTCCTCGTGATTGGCCTTCTCCTGGCTGTCGTAGTCCATCACGGCCTGGTTGGTGATGAGCGAGAGGGCGAAGACGCGCATGCCGCAGTGACGCGCGATGATCACCTCGTGGACTGTGCTCATGCCTGAGGAAGAGGAGGTGAAAATTAGCATTAGCATAAAAAGTAGCATGTGGACACTACTTATAATGAGTCCAGCTTCATTAGCTCTTCATGTGCGGGTGTGCAGGCTCATATCTACTGCTTTTATAAAAACTACTCACCAACAGCATCTGCGCCCAGTTTATGCAGCATGCGGCACTCTGCGATGGTCTCAAAAGACGGTCCGCCCAGCACGCAGTAGACGCCCTCCTTCAGGAAGTCCCCGTAGCCGAGCTCTTGCCCCACGTCCATGGCCAGCTGCTGCAGCTCTCTGTCATAAGCGTCAGACATGCAGGGGAATCGCACACCAAACCTGAAAGAGTTAAAAGGGCAGGTTTAGACAAGTGTTGCGAGGTCTCTGCCGAAACTCGGGTTGATTGACAGCAGGCCGTACGCACCTCTCGTCGTTGGGTCCGGCCAATGGATTGTTGCCGGCAAATCCTGGCATGTTGAGGTGGTCTTTGATAATCATGATGTCTCCGACTTTAAAGTCCTGGTTGAGGCCTCCAGCCGCATTGGTTAGCATCACTGTCTCCACGCCGAGCAGCTTGAAGATGCGTATAGGCAGCGTGATCTGAAAATGTCGACATAAATAGAGGTATTACGTAAGCGCCGCTTTAAAGGGTCTCACGGCAGCGTGGCAGGATGTGGAGCATTTCTGAAGCCAACAGATTTCACAGCAAATTGCCCTCATGATGCAACCGGTAGCTAAAGTTCAAGTTCAGTCTGAGACTCATTGCAGCGCACTCACCTTCTGGATCGGGTAGCCCTCGTACAAATGGAAGCGCCCCTGCATGCAAACGCATGGTCTCCCCTTTAAGGTGCCGAACACCAGGCGCCCTGCGTGTCCGTGAACTGCAGGGAAACACATGAGATGAGTTAAAAAGTCACAAACCGGTCAGTAAATCACAGCAGTGTTGGCAGACAAGAGGTCACATGGTAGGTAGGACTCACCAGTGCTCTGTGGGAAGTTGGGGATGTCCTTGTAGTTGAAGACCACCTGGTCCTTCAACATGTCAGCCAGGCCACCGAGCCCTGAGCCGCACACGATTCCCACCAGGGGCCGTAAGTCTGTCTGGGCCAGCAGCCAGTCGGCGGTGGCCTTGCATTCCTCGTAGCTGTAGCTGGAAGACAAGAGCAGAGGTTTGAAGGTTAGGCCACGGTTGGCTGGCTTTTTAGGTAGTTATTGCACAAAAATCTTATTTAAGATGATTTGTAACATCAACCATTCTGCTTAATCTTCTCCCTAATCCGCAGCATGTGATGTGATCATTACTGTCACATTGAAGGGTAAGTGGCCAAATCTGAGCACCTTTAAAGACACACTCACATATGCATTCCCAGAGAGTCATGGCAGCATTACGCTCCTTTTGTGCACTGCAATGGTGACTCATGCACTTTTTGGAACTATTGCACTCACAAATCCACTGTAAGTTTTGGTTTTCCTTTGAAATCTTTACCAAACCGTTGGTTTCACCCCCACTTCAACTTCAGCCCAAAGATCACTGGGTATTCACGTGTTTAAGACTGTGCTATAAATAAATATACCCAGTTTAACTGCAGAACTGTCGCGCTTTAGTAACACTAAGAAGTCAGAAGCGCCATGCTGTCACAGGACTGAACATGAAAAGTGTGCTATTACGCCCAAAGAAACTCTCAAAGACCTAGTTTCATTCCACTAGGGGCGTTTTTTTTTTCTTTTTTCATTTAACCTCAGTTGCCCAAAGCGTGAGCACATATTTTCTATGGCCCTTTGCCAGTACATTCCCCGCTCAGTTTTTTTCTTTCCCCACTCTCCCGGCTTGCCTATGAAGGAGCCATGTGTCCAAGGCATGGGAAGAGGAAAGCTGAAAGTACTGACTGTTCAAAAGCATACTCACCCTTTGTTTGCCTCTGGGTACATTGTAGAAGATGAAATAAGTGCCTGATGATGTGAGAAAATTCTGTGAAGTGAAGTTCCGAAGTAGAAAAATGAAAAATCAGAGCCCAGCAGCTGAAAATGTAAAGTATAACACAGAAGCTGGGGGAAATAAATCAAGTTTTCTTTAAAAAACGTTGTCCCTTGAGCTTCTCTTTGTCAGTCCTGGAGGATAAAAAAAATCAGTTCTTCTCACATGTGTCTGGGGGAAAAGGCGCAGACGCCGGCTTTTTATCATAGATCTGGACACCCCCACCCCCACTAGCTGCTCCGCCTCCTGTGCTTGTGTGACGCATGTTGCTGGGCTGACACACCTTCAGCAGAGCCTGTGTGCTGCTCAGGAGAGGGATTACGTGTACTTCCCTCCCTCTTCCCAGCAGTTGCAGTCTGCTACACTACCGGCCCACATGATCGTCGGCAGGAAGTTGCAACATCCATCCAGTGTTTCATTATTTGGTTCAATATGCCAGTGTTTTGCCCCGATGCAGAACAAGATATGGTCTACTGTTTCGTGCTGAGAAACATTCTGTTTGGGGTATCACGTGGCTGACCCGACCATCGGTCAGTGCATTCATGTTGTGACTGATGTGCGTCATCACAATGGGAACACATGCTGACTTTTCCCACCACTGCAACCACTACTGCTGCCGCTGCTGGTGACAACACAAAACAACTGCCACTACTGTTACTACTAACAACAACACCAGCAGTAGCTTCAAAAAGTACCTTCTTACTTATGCTCTCTCACTACACACGAATACAATACTTGAGAGGTCAGGTCAAAGGGTCGGGATTAGTGCAGAGATGCAAATAATGAGGAGGGAGAGAAGAAGAAGAGGATGATAATGAACATGATCAATTACTGCAATTCTTTTCTGGGCATTTACTAACATTGTTGAGCAAATGTGATGGAAACAATGTCAAGAGAAATATATTCATTTATGCGGAAGCGTGTAAATTTGAGGTTTTATCGACATTTCCTGTGACTCATCTGCCACTGTTTACTCTTTGAGGCATTTCGGAAGAAAATCAGTGTCAGTAACTTGAAAGAACCAAGAGAGTGTGAGATCCCCAGATGGCACAAAATCACCTGTGTGACAAGATGCAGAACCACTATCAATGTATTTTGGCGGAACGTTGGCCAAGAAGACAAACTACACGCTGATTTATATTGAAGCACACCGACTGAACCAACCATAAAGATATAATGGACTGTTTTATAGTGTTTGACACAACTGGCGTTACACTGCCTTGAAACACACTGTACCTGGATGTGCAATCAGTACCATTTGCATTTGGAGCATCTGTGTCATAAAATAGCAAGATTACACCCATGTAAGTCATAAAGAACACACCGTACCTTTTGACTGGTACAGTTATAATCTGCATTATATACATTGCACTACTCAATAGTGCACTAACACACCCACACACACATACACACACACACACGAGGTCACTATCACGAGGTGTATCACCTGGACGGAACGCTCTGTAATCGATGTGGCGTAATAAATATGAAACAGACACACATTAGGGCGAATAGAGTCAAGTGTGAAACAGCAGAAAGTCACACATGAGCAGGAGGGAGCAGGAGAACGATTAACATCCATCAGAACCCAAATCGGAATGCACCAATAAGTTCTCCATTTAGGTTTTTACCGTAGTAATTGTGGATAACAGCCCATTATTTGTTTCTGCATTAACGTGTTCATGGATCGTCGATGTGAACTTGAACACTTGGAGCTGCTCGAACAATTTCTGAGAACTGGCCCCATACTCTGGAAAATCCTTATCGTAATTGTGGAAAAAAAGGGGGGCTGGCGTAAAAATCTGGTCCAAGTCTAACATCAACCAAAAACATGTCGAGCGCGCCGCAACATACAGGCTGACGTCTCTGGACCTTGAGTTGTTGTTTGGCATTGACACATAAGGGACCGGTCGTCACTGATGGTGTGTATTATGACTTCCTCCCATGTCATCCACCTCTTTGTTTGGGTTCTGGCTTCTTCCTATCACTTGCTCCTTTTAAGGGCAGATGTTGACTCTGTTTGTCAGTCTTGTCAGATAACCCAGAAGGGGGTGTTGACCCGCTGATCCCTCGGTTGAAGCAAACACGCCTTCGGCTCAGCCAATGAGTTGGGGCTATCAGACCGCAGTACAACGACCCACTGATACCTGTTTACTTGTCTTCTTCTTCTTTTTTTTTTCTGACGGCCAGATGAAATGTCAATAAATGTCCCTTATAGATTCACTCGCAGTAGATGCTGTAAGCACGTGGATGCAGTCTGTTTTTTCCTTTTTTTTTCACTCATTGACATGAGACCACATTTAAATAACACCTTCCAAACAAACCCAACCTTCCCTGTTTCATCACACACTATTTTTGCAAAGTCACTATTACTTATTACCCAGTCGGACCAAAGGCCTCTCTGTGTGCAGTCTACATGTTCTTCCTGTGTTTGTGTGCATTCTCCTGCTGTTTCCTCCCGCAGTTTAGGCTGATTGGAGACGTCAAACGGCTCGGTACAGCCGAGTGTGAATGGCGGATGTGTGCCATATGCTGGATTTGTGTCTGTTAAAAGTAAGCCTGAGAGTACAGATGCCGTAGACAATGGGATTTTTTATGCAGGAAGACGCATTGGAAGTAAGAGAATTTGGATTTATTAGCTGCCATCACTGCCATCACTCTTCTGCTACATTTTTATATATGATATAGCCCAGGGCATGATTGTAGCACTGTTGCCAGTTTGAAAGCCACAGGTAAGATTTCCATATTGTTAAACTGCATTAAAATTTTTTTTGTAGATCTTCATAACCCAAGTCAACCTTTAAACTACTGTATCTAACACAGAAGCCGAAAGGACCATGATAACACGGACCAACAATTACAACAGGGTCAAGTTTCAGATAAGCAGAGATAGCGGCCCACAGAAACCTGTCATCCCCCTGTCAGCTCTGTCTGCTTGCTGAATGCAGACATTGGTCAGGATCTGGTCAGGCACAGGGGACGGAGCCCGCAGGGATATACGACGTTGCAATTTCACACATCTTGATTTGCATTCCACAGGAATCGTCAAGTGCATTTGATGTCAGCTGCAAAACGGCCGGGAGCTGTCGAGATTTCTTACTCTGTGTTGACTTGAAGTCCCACAAATTTGCAAATTAAATAAACCACAAGCAACCGATGACTCTGATGACGAACACGACATCGTCTCGCATCTTCCTTGAAGGATCCTCCCCTTGACTCTGTAATTATGTGTTGTTCCTAGGATGGAACAATTGTTCATTAATTATTTTGTCTCTTTAATCGTTTGTGGAACAACTGAAGGATCAACATGAAGAGTTCACTCTATGTACTCTGTCACTGATGTAAAATCCAGACTTGCATCACCGAGGACTTTTTTTTCATACGATGCATTTTGGGGTAATTTTCAGGCCCCTGTTACAGGCAGCATGAAGCAACAGGGTGTTGGAGTAAGAGATGGAAGCGTGGGAGGTTCCACAAGGTGGGGACTCCTACTATTGATGCTGCAGTTGTCTGTTCACAATGGGATCCACAACTTTCCCATTCTTTCACTGGCCCTTTACAAGCACGGCATACTTATAAAATTTTTCCTTTTTTCCCCTCACAAGAGACCAAGGTCAGCCTTGAAGCCTTAACGACGGTCACCAGAATTGACTGTTCTGTTCCATGCGTCCAACAAACAGTCCCGATATCCAAACCCACAATTCAGGTATTGATCGGAGGGAAGAAGTTTTGTGTCAAAGGTTCAGCAGGCCTGGCCCCATGCCCCAATTTCAAAACCATGCGGTAGGGAGGGTGGGGGACCAGACAGAAAAAAAAGAACAGTTGTTGTGTCTATCATTAGATTTTAACAGAAAACACCTTTCTTTCAAAAGGAAAAAACAATTGGAGGACAGCACAGAGATGCACATTTTTACAAAGGTATCAAGAACAATGTGGTGTAGCTGGAAGGCTTATTTCCATCGTGGTCCTTGACAGAACCTGTCACAAGATGAAGGTCAGATGGGGCTTATCGATTTGTAACAACATTCTCTTCTCATATCACACTTTTGTGAAATCATGCTTGGTGATTGTACTGAGATTGATTCACTTAATCTTCGATTTTTGTCCTTGGTGCCAACCGACACATCACATGACAAGCATATCAGTGAAGGTTGTGGCACAGCAAATCCCCACATGAACCTGACTGCCCCTCACTTCAACTTCTGCCGTGTGGAATCCTTGTCCAATGCGCCGTGTGAAATGGAGTGATAATGGAAAAAAACTAGCTGCAAAAATTTGTCTCAGCATAGGACCCTTTAAAGTATAAAATCCCGATTCTATAATAGTGAGAAGTTGCTGTGTCAGTGTAAGCGTCACTGAAAACAGCTGTTTGTCCCCGATGGCCCTTTCGCTGAGGTGTGACACGCTGTCGCACAGTCATATGAGCGGGAGGAGCTGCTCATGAACTGCTCAGTGATGTGATCAGTGAGCTCAGCAACATCGTGGACTGTCATCCCCTGTACCGAAACGGAAAATGGACTGCACATGTTTCGCGTCTTGTCCAAATTCAAAGTCGAGCAAAGCGGGTGGAAAGTGACAAATGTGTTGTGAAAGTGAAGCCTCACAAGACACTCAACTGACTATTAGAATGGTTTTTGTCTGCGTGATGTTGATAACAGCGTTATACGTGAAATATCTCAGTGTCACATCAACACAACTCAAGCTTCATTTGTAAAGCACATTTGAAACAACCGTTGACTGCTGGACAGGTGCATATGAATCAAACAGCAGCCATCCCTCCATCACCTTATCCACTTTCCAGGTCCTTTTGTGGTGGGGGTCTCCAGCTCACTCAGGGTGATGGACTGGTCTCCAGTCCATCACAGGACACCAGAGACACACAAAACAAATCAGAGAAAATCGGAAATTTCCGGGACCGATATGACAACTGTGCGGCAGCAGTACAAACCACTGCACCGCTGTATGGCCCAATAGAAGAACATAAAGTAATAAAACCTCATCTCATAATCAAAACAATCTTTACAGCTTTTCATTTACACTTTGTTATTACTGCCACTTGGTATACAATGTTATCGGAAGTGCGGGGATGTATTCAATTGGCCCCCAGGTGTGGTGCGTGTGTCTTGTGATGGATTGGCGACCTGTCCAGGTTGTATTCTGTGCCTTCCCTGTCAAAGGCCGCCAGAGGTTATCACCAGCAGACCCCTGTGACAACACAGGGTATAAACAGGGGTAGGTTCGCGCGTGTGTGTGAGAAAATCATTCCACTATGTCAAAAAGAGACCATCGTTCAATGATAAATACTGCTGCGCAATCTTCAGACTACCAAAGGGTAATAACACAGCAGCTTAAGAGCGCATGAGTGCTATCACTGGTGAAGAGAAAGGAAAACCGGAGCTGTGCTTGGTAAGTGGGGAGCAGGTGATCCTGGAACTGGGTTAAAGTTGGAAAGTTATTATCCACAAAAGAAAGCACAGAATGGGACAGGAATAAACTAAAACTTGGGACATGCACAGGCTTGACCCTGAACAATGGTCCTGGTTGAAAACAAAGGTTAGAATGCATGAGGACAAATATGGCAAAGTGAAAACAGGAAACACTCAATGGGCATCAAATCTGTGCCTTGTGTCCACCTGAACCAGTAAATTCAAATAAAAATAAAGTAAATCTTAATTTTCTGGGAGAGGCAGAAAATGTTCAGTGACTTGATTCTTTTACCATCTTATGTAATGACACATAACATTACAAATATGTTACCAACAGGCAATCAACACTGGGTCATTTACTCATTTACAGGACGAGGTCACCCCCAGCACCAGACACTCTGTTCCCATAACTACTTTCTAAGATTTTTAGGACAACTTTCTATTGCCTGTAAATACACGGGAAATTTATCCTTGTGCCACCTGTCTGATATCTTTCTCGTACAGTTCATCTTTCTAAACCTGAAGTAAGTGGGGAAACTTCAAGCAAGTACTTATCCTTACACTCGCAGACAATACAACTGGACAGATCTTTGCCCGTGGATGATAAACATGACCAAGGATTTAAAGCGTGCCCTAAAGATGCTTTTATTGTGGATATTTCTCAAAGGGAAATGTGCTTTACATAATCTGCAGACAGCTTATCATGGAGATAACACTGGGAAAACAACCATGTGATCAACGTCTGCAGAGAGTCAAAGGTTGAATTTTCACACTGGCAGTGACTCTGGTGTAGGGGGTCAGGTGATGCTTGGAAAAATCCACAGCGCCCGTTCATTCTCTTGCCTAACAAAACGCATACATTGATATTTGCTCACATTCATTTACACAATCCCAATGCATTTGGTGTTCCAACTCAACCGCAATTCCTGTTTTCCCAAAAACCTCGCCATCTGATGCGGCAATCTTTCAGTCACTGATCTGGACTCCGTGCCCACACCCTAAACAGTGATTTTGCAGCCACAGAGAAACGCTTGGAAATGTGTCTGCACCCACCGTCACATGTGCAGTACATGGCAGGACATGAGGACACATTCCACGCTCGCGCACTGCAAAGGTGGAACATTGTGAGCACATGTGAAAACAGGATCAGGTGGTCTCATTTTACAAGGACCCGCGACACACTGCACGCTGACCTTGTTCACACGCTGGCGAATGAGATGGGAAGCCATGTCTGGAGGGTTTCAACCTGCAACTTATACCAAAGCAAAGCTACGTTTCAGAACGACTGATTGAATTTTGCAGGGAAGTTACTTGCTGTAGCGGCTGCTCCTGCCACTGGCCAGGCTGTGCTGAATACCAATCCAGTTCCATTATATTAAGATGTCTGAATATAGTGGATTCATGAGATCCACCACGAGTTGGCAGAAAATCTCAGGCCGTGTGTCCACTGTACTGTATATCCACGTGTACACCTTGGCACCGAGACCAAATTCTCAGGGGTGTAATGACTTGCCTGTTCATTCACTCATTTATTGTGGTCACAATGAAAAACGCTGTTGCCTGGAAGCTGCACTGAGTTGCTTTACTTGCGATCTGATTGCACTGCAAAGTACTGGCCCGTACTCTTTTTGCTCTCAGGATTTTACTGATGTTAACTGTGCCTTGTGACCGCACCGAAATAGGAAGGAGAGTTTTTGTCTGCTCTGCACCGTTTACCTGGAGTATGCAGGAGAAATGACTTTGAGTGCTTTTGAATCCAAATTGAAAGATTTTGCAGCAAAATCATACAAATCATATCTTGTTGATGCTGTTTTCAGTGAGTGGTGAAGCTGTGTAGCTCTGTGTTGTGATGCTGCCTATCATGGCCAGGTGTTTTTAATCTCAGTGGGATTTAGACATCACACTTTCCCTGTGCTTTATCACAAGTAATAACAGCATACCAAATTACCTTTTGTTTAGTTTTATATGTACATTTGAAAAATGTCCTTCTACTCTCCGCGTGCACGGTAAATGGAAATAAAGGTGATACTCCTTCAGACTCAAAAGAGAAAGAAACTCCTGGCTGAGATCTGTCCTTGTTTGCACTTCATACGACTTCTCCTTATCTCTGTGTTTCACGCTGACTAATACTCCTCGGCAGAGGAGACATCGTATCTCAGTGGGACCTTGGTTGCTGAATCAAAAGCAAATATGAGAAGAGCGACGCGACGAAGAAATCTCATCTACCATTCGAGTCAATGCACATCATTACAAACCTCAAAAGTCCAAATCGTCAGAAACGAGAATATCTACAAAATTGTAGCTGGACTGTGTGTGACTTACCCGAATCTCACGCAACAAGATCAACAAGAGTGTATCCTTACCCACAGGGTTCATCGGTATATTTACGACTGCTTGCACCTCATTAGGTGGAATATCTTAATGGAAACACGGTTGACCCCGTCAGGAAATCTAATTGAGGCCAAAAGGAACCGTGAAAGGCCTAATGGTTGACCTAACGTGACATAAACGGCTTTGCGTTATCTGCCACAGGTTTCAAAAGAGTCACCCTTGTAACCTAGTTCATCTTTCAGGAGTTTTTCCAAGATAACATTAAACCTGCCATTGTAAGGCCGATGAGAGAGGCTGCGGTCACACTTTCCCGCAGGAAGTGAGGCGAGAGAAAAGAGGAAGCGAGAAAATCGAAAAAAAGTCAGCCAAAGGATGGACATGATTGAAATATAACTGCAATTGCTTGGCGGAGCAGAGGTCTGTGAGTTTCCTGACCTGGGCAGATCGGATCAGGTTGTGCTCATTGCGAGACCTTATCTCAGCCTCGTGAAGCCAGAAATTAGATGAGCTATTTGCGGACTGCCATGCTGCAGCACATTAGATGAAACGATTGAAAGGGACGGCCGCATGTGCGTTCGTATGTATGGGTATCGGTGTTTCCTCCCACGGCCTGTTCAGCAACACTGGTCTATGGGATACTGCTGAGCGAAACAGTTTGTTGTCTGTCACAAGAATGACATCGACACCTGGTCAGACTGACGACCTCTCTGTCTGGAGTTTGCATGTTCATCCGGCATCTGCACGAAGTACAGCGGCACAGGCTGATTTGAGACTATAGACAGGTAAAATGGGTGAACAGATGGACAGATAGATGTAAAAAAAAAAGTGATCTACTCTTCTGCAAGATAGCAGAAGTTATGCCACAGTACAAGTAAGTAGGAGCAGAAATAAAAGCTGCTAAGCAGCATGACAGAGTTTGGTACGAACTAGGTAAGAACAAACAACACAAACTTCACTGTTACTTCTTATTGATATGACAACAGTTTATCTGCTCCTCTAATTGTGCATACCATAATACTAAAGGACATTTTCTTTTACTATCTGTAACCAGAGGTATTCCTAAATCTACCAGTACGCCCTTATGTCACTCATAAGTTGCTAAGATCATAGTTTATTAAAGATGTTGCTCCTCAGCTATTCAGCTAGGGAGTTTGAATCAGCTCCGTACTTGACACATTAATCAGCAATCACTGCTACTGTAGATAAAAGCTGACCAGCATGCATGGCACATGGTTGGAAATTAGGTTTCTAGTCATAAGATGGAGATTTTTTTCTTCATACACTCCATTGTTGAAACCGCTCATAATTTGATAACAAGCACATGATCCAGCCTGAAAAAAATGGCACCTTCTGATAATCGAAGACGCACATCTTTTTTTCCCCCACATTTCTCACTAATTCAAATGTTTACCGCAGATACCTGCAGGCATACAGTAGTTAGTCTGTTATCCTGCGGTTCTCTATTGTTTTCCCTCACATTTTAGCCATGTGAAACCTAACGTGAAACCAACAGGAGAGTCCACAGATTCCCCACCGTGCAGAGAATCACCAGGATTGTTATTGCTCTGTTGAAGAGTGCCGATGACCTCTTGAGGCTGCTTTTGCTGAATGCATCTATACCCAGCTTACACATGTGTGGAATTAATGGTTTCCCACATCATGTATGTTTATCTTTGTGTCCTACGTAATGGATGAGTGAGAGTACTAAATCATGGTTCTAAGTTTCCTACAACCTGTCTAACTTTAGTCTGAAGATTCAAATGAGGTAAATCAGGATATGTATAGAAGCTTTCTCACTCTCCTTTTTGTCATTTCTTTTACTTTTATTTTATACTTGACACAACAAGACATTTGTCTTTGTCTATGTTGCAGATTTTGTTGCTACAGCGCACCCTAGTGTGTGCTTGTGTGTATGATAACCACTAGATGGAGCCAAAGAGTTGCCTTCCATTACTACTCAACCTCTGTCAACTTTTTAATCGACATTTCTTAATCTTAACTTTGTTTTCTCTACTTCTATGACCAATGGTGTGATGCATAAATGATTTAGTGCAGGCCTTGAACATGGATCTGTGGGAATCATGAGCTATCATCCATGGGTCCATGTATTCCTCACTTGTTTTTACCTTCTTGGCTGTTTCAGGGTGATATGACAGCAAGAAGGTCCCAGAT
Source organism: Karalla daura (assembly GCA_029224185.1). Classification (NCBI taxonomy): domain Eukaryota; kingdom Metazoa; phylum Chordata; class Actinopteri; order Chaetodontiformes; family Leiognathidae; genus Karalla; species Karalla daura. The sequence continues at coordinate 6,062,682 of CM055210.1, read as the reverse complement.
TTGACTCCTGGTCTGACCAAGTACCTTTCTGAGTGGGCTTTGCATGTCCTCACCGTGTCTCTGTGGGTTGTCTTACTGTGCACTTCAGTCTCCTCCCACAGTGCAAAAGCAAGCTTGAAAGTCGACTGGAGACTCTACATAGCCCCTAGATGTGAGTGTGAGAGTGAATGGTGTGAGTGTGTGTGTATGCAGCCATGCACTGATGTTGTGCAGGATACATCCATCATGTGAGTGCAGTGCTTAGCCGGTAAAGTGATGGGTTAGGGTTAGGGTGTTTTATGCATAGGCCTAAATAGGCCTAAATGTTATACCAAACTTGAGACCGTCTACTTACTGTAATAAAGACTTTGAATCCTCATGAGGTCTGATCCTTTGGCTTTCCTTCACAGTCTTGAGCTGTAATAAGTTTTTGTTTAATATTTCATAAACCTCCTCATCCCCCTAGACCTCTTCATTTTTTGTTCTCATGTGCATGCACCTGCTTGTTCTTGTGGGTGAACCACATTGTTTCAGGTGTTAGTTTGTTTTCAGAGACACACAGGAAGAGGTTTTCTTAGACTCAGTATTGAAATCACCTACGTGGGAAATCACACAAATGGAAATATGCACTGAATTTGACTTTGTTTGTGTGTGTGTGTGTGTGTGTGTGTGTGCATTTGAAGGAGGTTGAATGTAAGAGTGAGCAAAGAGGCAGTGTGCAACATGTGATGGACAGAAACTTTCTCCTGGGCCAAAGTGACAGTGACAAAGCCAGGGGTAGAAAAAAAAGGTAGATAGAACAGAAAGAAGAGGTGTGTGGCCTTCCGACCGGACCATGTTGAGCCACCATGTACTTCCTTTCCTTCCTCCACACCGCCTCTCTCATTGTTTCCCAGGTCTAGAAAGCCTCATCTGGATTCATCTCAACAGCACCTCAACAGTCACGATTCTTCTCCTCCTCCTTCTTTTCAAACTTTGTTTCCTCTTGTCGCCCATCTCCTGCTAAACCTCCCGCTCACTCCTCTTCCCCCTCCTCTCCTGACACCCTCTCAGTGACCGCTGACCTCCATGACACAGTTTTCCTAAAACTCTCCAGTCTGAAAACAGAGAGGCAATATCTTGGTTTCTTTTGGCTGAGTGAGGTCACATTCTTTCGCGCATACATGAAGTTAAGGTTAAAGTTGATACAAAGGATTAATGAGTTGTAGTATTAAGTGTTGAATGCAGTAATACTTAAATACAGGTTGGCACATTTCATCCAGAGCTGGAGTTTCTTTGGAACTGAAGATGCTCAAAACCTCTTTTTTGAAAATGCAAGGAACTGTCAAAGCATTAAATAGCCAGACCATCTGTAGTAGCCCACTCCCACTGTCAGAGAGGGAAAAGTTTCATGTTACTCCATGTTGAGGTATCCGTACATGCTTGAGATCAATAGTGGAAGCAACAAGTCCAAGTTCTGGAAGAATGACTGCATGGATGGATGGATGGATGGGGGTCTATGGATGGATAGATGGATGGATGGGTCAAATAGAGGACTCTCCAACTCCTCACATACGAACACCTGTTGAAACTGGGCACCCCTTTTTGCGTAATTTTCCATTACGTGGGACTCAGAGGTCAAGTTAGCATTCACAAACATGAAACATCTGGTCAATGTCTGGAGAAAAATAATAAACAGTTAACATTACGAAAGAGCCACACTTTGGTTTGGCTTAGACACCAAATTTAAGATGACGTTTGGGAAAAGATCATGATTGAGCTCCAAGTGTAGTGCAATATCACTAGTCATGTAAGGACCGCAATTCATGTTGAGATGCGACCTCAAAGTTGTATTTGTGCATTTAAAAATGGCGGACAACAACAAAAGTTACTGCCGATTGACCTTGACTGTTTGTCTAGTGAGGTAGTAAAACTACAATTGCCCCGACCTGAAATTCAGTTTAGAAACAAAACAAGTAGCAAGCAAGTTGTTTTCTCATAAAGACTCAAACTAGCTTTGAGAGCTTCAAAGTCAATAGATTGCCTGCTTCCCTGCCACTTTTGGCATCCCAGCCTGTCTCAGGCGAAGCTCGTTTATCGAAGAATTCAAGGGCGATGCTAACCAGAAAGAGGCCAAACCTAGTGAGCACATCACCTCGAAGGTAAACACACATATAAACAGGTCCCCCATGGACGCGGGGCCCCATAGCTCCGGATAAGGGGAGCCCCAAACTCTGCAGGACTGAAGAGGAACAACACCCCCTGGCAGGTTGGAGGGGCCCTGTAGATTGATGTGCGTGTGAAACCAGCCGTGCCAGATATTGCGCAGTGCTTGGGTTTATTGTGCGGCGCGTCTCAGCTGCAGATTCATGCGTCTGCGTCCCGCCTGGAGACTCTCATCTGAACATACGGTAAATTTAGCTTGCGTCAAAACAAAGTTAAAGGGCGCGCTGCGAATGGCGACAGCTTGCCCTTTCTCCTTTCTGTGGAATAGAAAATATTTTGTGAGGCAACTTCTCAAGAAACATGGGTTAAGAGTAGAGGGAAACCACCTTGCTAAATATATTCAGTGATATCTCGAATATTTCATGATATTCAAGGGTAACCACAGAAGGTGCCCCCAACGATTCATGTTACATACCACACCTAATATTGTAAATGTTTTTGTTTATATGAACATATAAATATGTTATTCAAGTGTTATGCATCTCTCTAAAACCTTGTTATATGTTTTCAATTATGAATGTACATGTTAAACGTCCATTTGCTCATTTATATATGATATACATATGAATGTATATGGAGTTATGTTACACCCTTAAGCACACAGCTTGAGCAGTGGTACTCAAATGGTACTTATCCATTTGAGGTGATGGTCATCCCACATCACAGGCCACTTGTTGCTCTGGTGAATAAGTTCCTCCCATGCTCTCCATTCACAGCAGGGCCGCGTGTACTCGCCTATACACCACCGGGTCCCCCCCCTCCTTGCAGGCGGACATGGCACAGCCTCACAGAGATGCGCCGACATTATCCATTCACTGCACACACTGGCCAACGCAAAACTGCAAGGAGCCAAGTGCACAAGAAAAGGCCTCAGTCATTTTGTTTTTCCCCCCTGTCTTTGATTTGTAAATACCTCTGTTGCATTGGAACAACTTCCAGGCTTGTATCTTATAACCATCAAACATTTACACGAGAAAGTTGACAAAGGCCGAAACAGCGGAGGAGGCCTCACAACAAAGAGGCCCATTTATAGCGTACAGTCGGGTAGAGAGAGGGAGAGGGAGGGTAGGAGGAGAAGCTGGGAGGAGAGTTGAATTAATGAATTAAAAATGTCGTGAAACAGCGGCTGTCTGAATACTTTTGGGTTTATATAGAGAGGCGTGCAGGGGGTGGCGGGTGGGGGGGGGTTGGGGGTTCTGGAGGAGTGGACAACTCGGGCTTCTTTAACTTCTCGCGGTCCAAGCTCATAGGGCTTCATCCCAGCTTCGAGACGGCGTGCAAACTGTGCTCATCTGGTTACATAATGACCCAGTAACAGTGAGCCAGAACCGGTACTGCCAGTACCAGTGTGCTGGGAGACACTGACCGACTGCTGACTTTTCCTCACGCGGGCCTCTATTCTCACAGACAACTCGCAAGTTTTTCTTCCTTTTGAAAAAAAAACATGAGGTGACAAGGACGTAGCGGGACAGCGAAAGGAAAAGACGCAAACAATGTGATGTCACAGTGAGAGGTAATTTGTGACGCTTTCTTTTCTCTCTCTGTTTTTTTACCCGCCAAGGTAAATTAACAATTGTATTTTTGCTTTTTTTTGCTTTTTGTTACATGTTGGCTGCACAGTGAATTAAGTTAAACCTTTAGGCTTCCAAGCTGTGGTCACAGCTTAATGACTGTTACGAGTCAACAGAGAGGTAAGAAGCAAAATTCACATCTACATCTATTTCTTGTTATTTTCTTCTCTGCCTGAAATGATTGATCATACAATATGTATGTGCTCCTAACTTCCTCACTTTCTCTGACATTTTAACACAATATTCCTTCCTAACTTATTTTTATTTCTGATGGGTTTTGTTTATGCATTTTGATCCTAACTCTAACTCTTCATGTTGGGAATCATCAACCAAAACATCCTGTTCATCCTGGACGTGTTTGAGGTTAACATGCCGACAGATGGCTCATCCTGCAGCAAGTGTTTACAACACTTGAGCGGAGGGATATCAGAAGTGTGTGACGATATAGCCGGCTCCACTATCATGTCTGTAGTACTACGCCTGAGTGCTGCACACAGCAATCTGGGTCAAAGTCATTGCCCCGACAAATCCTGCACTTTCTCATATAGTACCACTGTAGATGCCACAGAGCTGTCCGATTATTGGGTGATGATACAGTTATTACGTTTTCCTGGCAGTGTCCAACATCACTATGGAAAGAAACTACATACTCCCAGCAACAGGAAATATTGGAAAGTTCAAGCAAAACACAGTGGACAGAGCAGGTGCCACCGTGTTTTGACTCTACAGAAAACCCCTGGCTCAGGGTCCTCCAGTCCAAACAAATCCCAGCGTTGCCTGTCGGCACCCTAACTCGGCTCCGCCAGGCAGATTTACCGCAGAGAGCCACTACTGAGTCGGAACAAGATGGTAAAAGTCAGTCCTAGATCACAGCCCGGCAGCCCAACAGCTGCTCCACATTGTTTGATTCAGGTCAGTGTCGTAAATCTCCCATTAACTCCGGGCTGTGGAAATGGAGACGAGTGGTTTGGGGGTGATTTAGGTGGAGGCTAGGCCAGGCACACTGAGACAAGCATTTGATCGCCATGGCTACTGGACACCTTTACTTCCTGTTGTTAAATTCATGATGTGTTATGCGGGTGAAGGTCAGTGCAGTGGGTGAAAATGACTAATTGTATTTACTAGGAAATAAATCCCACCTTTTATTACGTCCGACTAAGTTAGACTAAGTTAGACTAATATCTTTACACCAGGGATGGGTTGTGGGTTTTGAATCTGTCAAAAATACAAGATTGTAACTCTGAAGCATGTTTTTTTACATTAATACATTCAACTAGTATATCTGAATAATTCTTGCGTCACCATGACATTCATCATCCTCATTCTAACTTTTGGCATCAGGTGTGTTCGGAAAACGAAATATGTTTTCAAAGGCATTATTATCACTGCTTCTCACACAAATACTGTTCATGTAAATAGTCTCAATCAAATGCTGACTTGTGCTCTTTGCTTTGTGAGCATCAGGGATTATCCAAAATGTTGCAGAAGGGAAAAGAAGTCCAGAATATGAAATTAGAGCTATGTTCAATTTATTTAACCTTCAATATTTGTCAACACTGTCTGTTGTCGGATCGAGGGTTTTAAGTCTTGTCTTTGAGTTGTTTTCCCCGGCAGTGGGATCTATGAGCGGAAAGTTGCTGTGTCCAGGGTGTTTTGTATGGCTATCCAGTGGAATCAACTCTAGAAGTAATTATCTCACTCTTTATACTGATATGACCTACTCACATTTTCGAGTAGTGACATCTGATACTGAGGGACAAGCCTGATGACATGCTGTATATATATATATTTCTTTATCATCAAATTCTGTCACACGGTACGAGCCAAAAACAACAACTGAACCCTCTCACAAATATTTTGAACTTTCCAGATAGAGCCTGAGGGCTGTGCATCTGTCTGAGAGAAAGTGTCGGAATTTGACACTTTTGGAACGAATCCAGGCTTCTATTTACTACAGATAGCTACAGAAAGTCAGATAGCCCTAGATTGAGACGAGACAAAACCGGAAATGCCACAAATCTCCCTTAATGAGATTGTCGGAAATCGTTCACTGTACGTACATAAAGACACAGTGACACAACAGCAGCTCATTTGTATGGTAGTGTGCGGCGCTCACAGAGTTTGGGCTCCTAGCGTCTTGTGCTGGCTGAACAGACGCCTTCTTGGCACGGCCTGTGTTGATGTTTGGACGGTCCTTTCAGTCCGGTGCTGAGGCTGCTGTGGCATGGACAGTGCTCACAGCCATTCAAGTTGTGTTGCATTGAGTCTTTTCAGTGCGGTGTACAGGCTGCCAGAGGAGTTCTTTATGGCTGTGGACACTGGACCGAGGCACTGGGTGGAAAGGATTACTCTCTCCTCTGGAATACTAATGTCCGCCTTTTGTCACCGATCTGTTTCCTCCACCTTCGCTCCATGTACCCCTTGCTCTCTTTCCTTCACCATCCATCTCTCAACTTCTTCCTCTTTCATTCCCTTTGTCCAGTCAAACCAATTATTCTCCCTCTTCCAGCCCCCCCACACCAATCTCTGCCCCCTCAGAATGTCAAGCTCTGCATACTCACACACGATCAAACGCACGCACACGCACACACACACACACACACACACACACACACACACACACACACACACACACACACACACGTTGACGCTCCGTACCGCTCTCCTCTCCCCGGCTAAGTTGCTCCCTCTTTCAGTCACTCGCTCACCCAGTCGTATTTTTCAATGGTGGCTTTTGTCCCTTTCATCTCCATGAAAACAAAGGATTCTTGTGCACACGGGACAGAGGGAAGGAGAGGGATGGAGAACTGGACAGAGAGGAAGAGACCTTGAGCGTGGTTGTCAAATCAAGTCATTTCAGAGGAAAGGGGAACCGTCAACATAACAGCTGTAGTAGAAAGATATTTCTCAGATATCTTAACCTCTTGTAATGTTGATACAACCTGCTAAGTACATTTCATTTGACGTCTGACTTCAATACAATATATTTGTTCTCATTTTTTCAAACAAATCGTATAACACCAAATCTAATGACCAAACCTTCTTACAAACATCAGATTTGACTCAGCTCTCATCTGTTTTGGACCTAGTTTGCAACACAATTGGGATCAAAAACAAGGGATCAAATTAAGTTGTATGATAGGATGATTATACAGGTGCTTTGGTTTTTTGATGTATTGCTTAGGTGTGTTCTCTCTACTTGGATCAACTAATCTCAAGACATCTCAGGACTATTTGTAGTGGAAAAGCTGAGCACCCTATATTATGCAGATGAAGTTAGTGACTCACCTTGTACCCATGTAGTGGGACTTTTAGTGGGACATTTCCAGTGTCGGTGGTGTTCGCAGAGAATAGTAAATCAGAGTTAAAAAGATGTGAAAATGAAAGGAATTTGAATGGAAAGAAACAATAATGTCACACTCTGTGCAGCCATGCAGCCCTCATGTAACTAAAGTTGATAGTGCTGAAATTATAGATAGAGGGCCACAGACATAGAGGTAAAAGAGGCATAGAGTTAAAAGTCACAGCAACAGTAGTCTAGTTAAGTCCTTTCGAACATAATGAATAATGAGCCTCTTGGGTTGCAAGTGTTCTTCTTTTCTGTGGAGGTCAAGGTTTTCGGTCCAAACCAAACATTCTGATGGACAATAAATGCCATTGTGTTGTGCTCCAACTGTTCAAAAGGTCTATATGTTGGATACACAAATGTGTGTTTACTGTCTGTGTAGGCAGGAGCTCTACGGAGTTCAGAGTTCAACTGGAGATGGACACGGCCAATCACATGGGCCTCCTTTTGACCCCGCCTCCCTCCCCTCCCTCCCCCTCCATATCTTAGTATTCAGAGCACAGACATCGACACAGATCTCTATTCATTCACTCAGTGTGAGTTCCAGCGTGGCGAGTAGAGAGAGAAGGGTCAGAAAGGACAGGAAAGGACAGAGCGTATCAGATCGCCTGGGTTCTTGCTTTTGTTTGCGATGTTTTGTTTTTGGTTTTGTTATATTCGCTCCGGAAAGCAGAGGCAGCGAGAGACAAAAGGGCCATTTAATAAACAGTGAGTGAGACCAAAAGGGTGAGAGATAGAAAAAGCAGGGTAAAACTGGTGGAAGTGTACAGGGAATGACCCACGCAGTAACAATAAGTGTCCATGACACTCAGGAGTGGGGTTGGAGGGGTGAAGGGGCTCTCATTATGCCAATATACTGCTGACCATTGGAGAGCCACTGATGCAACACTATTCTCTCGCACTTGACACGTGCTAAATGACAATAGGCACTTCTCTTGAGTGTACCCAAGCAAACACACCATCACTCATGAGACAGCCAGACACAACCATGCCAGTGCACTCATACACCAAAGCAGATATTTGACTGATGAACATATAATTACAAAACCACAAACCTTTCCTGCCTGTCTCTACTCTACCCTATAAGTGTTAAGGTTTTTTATCAAGGAAATGGAGGTGCTTGAGATCACGACTGGTTTTTAGAAACTGCATCACACTGTGAGAAACACATCTTCGTACAGCTTGTTTTCTCTCTCATGCAGTGTAATTATAGTTGCTAAACTGATGTTGAAAAATCAAAGCAAAAGAGTTAGGACAAAAACCATTAACACAGGCCAATGGACAAAGCTAGATTTTAAGTAATCTGCATCTGGGGGTAGGGTATAAAAACAGCTTTCAGCAAAATGAAAGAGGTTGGTCTTTTTCTCTGGGAATAAGGCCCAGCAGTCTCTCTCCATCTCAGTTCAGTGGTGGTCTTGTGCACCCAACACATGAATGAGCTTGCACCATCAAGCTTTTAATGTGAAAGAGCACCTGTGCCTTCATGCTGAAAGGAGGCTTTTATTTTGACAAGGCCAGCTGCCTCCAGTGAAAGGGGGCTTAAAGTGGACCACTGGAGACAGTCACAATACTATCCAGTTGAAAAATGTACCTCTAATCCCTGTCTTCTTTTTCTTCATCTTCCTCTTTTTCTTCCAAATGTTCCACTCTGTCATTTCTTCCCCTTCACATGGTGATAAATTGTTCCTTCTTTTATTGCTTTTTCACACATCCTGTGCCTTTTCATTTGAGTTTACCTACTGTTCACTGGATCTTGGCAATAAAACCTGTGCCCTTGTTTTCTTGCCATCCTACCTCCTTATATCTTTTGATATACACCCCGGTTAACCACTCTTCTACTGTTCCTTACCTCCCGTTGTCTCCTCTTTCTGTCTCCAACCTCCTGTAGTGCCAGCCATGACCTCAGCCACTCCTCCCTCCTCTGAGGGTTCCTCCCCTCAGAAGGTATGCCACTCCCAAACACAGACAGACATCACCAAGCCCCTATTGGGCTCCCCAGGGGGGAATGGAGGTACCAGTACAGGTGTGGCAGCAACAGGAGTGGCGGGCCCCAACGCGTTGAGGAGGCGTCGCGTCCTCTCCAAGGATGGCCGCAGCAACGTCCGCATTGAGCATGTGAGCGGACGGGGGGCTCTGTATCTACGGGACCTCTGGACAACTTTTCTGGACATGCAATGGCGCTACAAGTTCTTCCTCTTCTCTGCCACCTTTGCTGGGACGTGGTTTGTGTTTGGAGTGCTTTGGTACCTGGTGGCCATGGTGCATGGAGATTTGCTGGGTGAGGATGAAGGAGGGTGGATTGGGGAACTATTTAGTCCAGAGGACACAAGAAAGGAAGGCAATAGGCAGTTGCATCCATAAGGAACCCAACACAGTTTAGCTGGATGACCATATGTACCTGAGAAAGTATTGAATGGATTGCTATGAAGATTTTCACTTGGGCTTTCCACCCAAAACACTAAAGAACAACAATAGCAGGCTATGTGAAGAAGATCATTGAGTGGTCCCACTGACCTATGCATTGATCGCATGCAATGCCACTGAATGAAATAGAATGCCTTCTTTCATGTCCTCTGTCAATAGCAAAAATAGTGTCAAAAGTAGAGATTTTGTGAATGAATTGACGGAGACACGGAAATACTGCAGAAAGAGCATGAGAAATATCTGGCAGAACACAGAGAGGGAACAAAATGTTCTTTATAATTTGTTTACTTGCTCAGACTCAATATCATCTGTTCTTCCTGTTGTTCCACAGAGTTTGACCCCCCCTCTAACCATACCCCATGTGTGATGGAGGTGAAGACCTTGACAGGAGCCTTCCTGTTCTCTCTGGAGTCTCAGACCACAATTGGCTATGGTTTCCGGTGCATCACAGAGGAGTGTCCTGTCGCCATTGTTCTACTCATCTTTCAGCTGGTCATCACCATGGTGATGGAGATCTTCATCACAGGCACCTTTCTTGCAAAGGTACCACTCATGCGGGGTGGGGGGGGGCACTTGGAAAGCTTTCAAATTCTATATGCAGTGGCTTGGAAATGGAAAAGGTTATGGATAATGTTTTTGGCTGCACTGAAATTCTGCTACCTTGCTGTTTCGTTCTTTTTAAAGTTTAGCACAACCTAGCATGCACTGTGAAGCCTATGAGAAGTTCAGAGAAGCTCAAGAATGTCTGTGTTACAGAAAGTTCAAAGAACTTATATAGAATATATATATATAGAATATTTCTTTTTCTTTTTGTCTGCTCTCACAGGTTGCCCGACCGAAGAAAAGAGGGGAGACTGTGAAGTTTAGTCAACACGCTGTTGTGTCTAACCATGAGGGTCGGCCGTGCCTCATGATCCGAGTGGCCAATATGCGTAAAAGCCTGCTGCTGGGATGCCAGGTATGCATATTGCTTCCTCTGGGGTGAGACTCATTTTGTGCCCTCATTAGTAGTAACTACATCTCAAACCCCTTCTATGTTAGATGCACCTGAGTGTGTCCTTTTTTGGCTTGTGGGTGCAGCAAGCTCTGCAAGGATGTTCACAGTTAACACTGGAAGTAAATCAAAAGGTTTTTACCAATGATGAAAAATAGCCATTGCAGGCATTAATCCTGCTCTAACCACTTGGCTTGACTTTCTGACTCCATCTTAACTCCCAGGTGACGGGGAAATTGCTTCAGACATCACTGACGAAAGAGGGAGAGACAGTGCGGCTGGACCAGCGCAATGTGCCTTTCCAGGTGGACACGTCCAGCGATAGCCCTTTCCTCATCATACCCCTAACTTTCTACCACATAATTGATGACAGCAGCCCACTGAGGGCTTGGGCCGCAAAAGGTAGGGACATGGCTGAAATTCTCGGATGAACAAATACCAATATGCAATATACCAATAAGCCATTTGTAGTCGTTGTTTGTTTACCCTTAAAACGTCGCTCTTGTAGACCTTACCACTCTTGCGAGAGTGATATGTTCGGTTGGGCTCTTTTTTTTTTTTGACAAATTGTGTTGTCTGTGATCCTTCATCATGCGCGGCCATTTAGCACGTGATCCGTAGTCTTTCATTAATCACGAGGAAAGTGTGTCCTCCTAGTCTTTTTAAAATTACGAACGGATGAAAGTCTTGTAGTGTGTCCACAGCTTGGAATTAGACTTGGAATTAGAAACAAAAAAGTCGTGGTTGATTCTCTCTCACTTTTCTAAATAATGGGGACTTCAGAACAAGTGACTCTTATCAGCCCGATGTCTTTGTTTTTATCTTTTGAACACTACCCCCTTTTGACATGTGGATGCATCAGATTCAAGGGATGGAGTCAACAGAATCAAAACAGCAATGAATCTATCAGTCTATGCCAAATACTACATCGATTTATTTTAAAGGGTTTATTTGGAGTAATCACTCACGGACAAAGGAAACTTGTTTTGTATAAGGGTTAGAAAGACGCTGTGGTGTCATTAGTATCTTGAGAACAGCTGTATGCATATCAGGATGGTTTGTACATGTAGGTGTATTGGTATTTACGGTCATGTGCTTGGCTGCCTCGAGTTGGGCTGGTTTGGCATCGGAGAAGAGGGTTTCTCTGGCTGGAATGTGTGTGAGAGAGATCGCCAGAGACACCCCTCATTAGAGCACAATGCCGTACAGTCCGGGGTGCTGACACGAAGCCTGCACAGATCCACTTACAGCAGCGCAGACCTCTCAGGAGAAGCTGCAAAGGCATCAGGACTGACAGATACCTGCTATTTATTTTATCTTTCAATGTTTCAGTTTCCGGTAGACATCTCCTTCCATACCTTTTCTCTGCCCTGTTTTATGATTACCATTAACTGTTCATGTTTATTTTTTACATATTTACAATGCGCTTGTATTGCTCCCTTTATGCTCGTTTTCCTTAAGGTCTTCATACCTCCCCTTCTGCTGCATCCCTTGGTCTTGTCGGTTTGATATCTAACTTCCACTGAAATTACTCATTCATAAAGTCCCATTATAGCACTGAAAAAATCCAGCTTATCATAGTGCCAAATCTTTATCAGAGTTTTTTCCTGTTTTGTTTCTGAGAAGTGAAGATCTTAAAGACTGCGGCTTTGACTGTGTATATGAGCAAGTTGTGAGGATTCAGCATCTATCCTCCTACTAACTGCAAATATTCTGTTAATCAGGTATTTTCAGAAGGTTGTGATGTTGGAAAAACAAGCATCAATGACAAGCCAAAAAACAACAAAAAAAGGGGTAAAAACAACATATTTTGCATTGTTGAATCTCCCATGTAAATTGATACAAATGCAGGTCATTGTGTAGTTTTATATGTCACCTCTATATGTTACATAAAAAAACATGGTTGAGAGGTTGAATGGTTGGACGGTCCTTGATGGACTTCAATAATCTATAATCTTTTTCGTACATTCATAAAAAACCTGTAGACTAAGGGCTGCTCTGTTTCATGACTCTTTGAGCTGAGCTTTCAAGCTCCCCGCAAAGTTGTCTCTGGTTTCTCAACATGCACTAAATTTAAAGAGACTGTTTGATTCTTCTGGGCATCATGTGACCATGGGTCACTGAATCCGGAGAGCAAGACCTTGCAGAAGTGCTCTATAGAAAATCAGTCATGGCGGTCCAAACCAGTGAGCTAGAATACATTCCTCTGGAGCTGCAGTCAGAAACACAAATGTGACTGTGTGTGTGCACATACTGTGAAAACACTGATGACTCATCATGAAACCCCACAAAGGTGGTTGGTGAAAAATAGACGTGTGTACAAGTGGGCAGAAGAGGAGAAACAACGGTTTTGAAATGACAAGCGGATGAATGACTATCACTGTAGACATCAATGAACCAGAAAGCTGTGTATGAGATAATTACTTTATCTATGCCAAAAGGAAATTATACTGTATACTGTGGAGTTCCCCCCTTTGTGTCCTGCATGTCTCTCGGTGCTGCCAGGCCTTACTTGCCAACCCGCCAGGCTAATATGGGACTCACATTGAGGTCCGGTTGTGTCACCTCTAGAGGCGTTGGATCAGAGACTGTCCCTGGAAATCAGGGACGTCTTGGGTCAGCCTCGGGAATGCAGATCGGCTCGCAATTGGCTGTTGCCACAGTCGTGCCGCTTCTCGTTTGCATAAAATTGAACTTTCAACTTTGTGGTCTGTCAAGTCGCTCAAGTCGCTCAAGTCGCGTCGCTCTCAATGTGGGTCTAGCACAAGTGTTGTTTGCTTCGTGACACATTACGGCAGTTTTTAAACTACGGATTAGGACAAATGTTTGTCACTCCGCTAGCATACACATAGACAGAAACATATATACACATATGAAATACATATGAAAAGAGGCAGGAACAGGTGGATCAGTGGCTAGCACTGGCCAGCACAGCTCCCATAGTCCAAAACTATCTATATGTTGATTAGCTAATTTAAACATTTAAAGAAATCTGGGAAGGATTTCAGGAAATGAAGTCTGATCATTGTTTCAAAAGACGTGAGTGTTTCATTTGGTGAGTGGTTTCTTTAGTCCTCAATGACAGAAACTCAAAAAAAAAAAACCCCAAAAAACAAAAAACAAAACCTGACCATGAAAAGTCATTAAAGGAGTGAGTCAATGTGTTGCTGATACCAGTCATGCTTCACTTCTTTCTTGTCTTACCATGAGTTCAGAAGTCACAAGACACTCCAAAACTTTGTGGCAGTCTCATGGTAAAGCCCAGGGGACACAGAGTCTCAGAGAAACAACAAAGCCGTGACACCAATGTAGGCACAAGGCCCTCTTTTCCTTTTAAGATAAGCACTTTATTTATGGAGCATGTGCACGCATGTACACGTCGAGCAATATATGTCTAAGCCGAATTTTAAGGAGGAATGTGATATTTAAGAGGAACCAGGAGTGTATACACCAACAATAACAATAATTCCAAATTTTCCACATTATTATTGTCCACACACAGCACTGATATTTCAGAACAACCCACAGCTAAACACTGCCATCCCTGGGCCATGCCTTACTAGATCACCCTAAACGTGCTGTTTGCACCGCCAATAATGGATCGATATAGAGGATTCCTCAGCCAAGCATGGGACAGTGTGTATGAGCAGTTGCGAAACCTAGTGTTTTTTTCCCTGTAGAGAGCAGGACTGAGTCTGGCTTGGGGTAAGGACTGTTTAGACAGATGAGTCTGCATTCTAAGTGAGGCCTGTTGATGCAGGTGTGTTTGTAGGACTGCGTATGTCGTCTTTCATAGTGTGTCCCTTGTGTTATTTGGGTTGGTCCGTTGAGTGACGAGTACATGCTGCATGGGCGTTAAATATAAATATATCATACGTCTACAATTGGAGGATTTCCAATACGGGCTATGCTACTTTTCAAAGAGGAGACCTGTTCTATGTTTGTGTGTGTTTCTGTGTGAGATCCGGTCAAGTGTTTGGAAGTGGGGAGGTTTCATGTTTTGGAAAGTTCAAGATGTGCTTGTGCCTTTGCAAGTGTGTGTGTGTGTGTGTGTGTGTGTGTCTCTTTACCCACATTTTTGACCTTCTTTCACTGAGTGCCTCAATGTTTGACCTCTTGACCTACATTTGTTAAAATGAACTGGAACTTAACCACAGAAATACACCACAGCGATTCAAGTCTTGTAAGAGAACAAATTTCAGAGTCATAGTCAAAATGTCTGTGCTGTGGCCCTTCATGCTATAACTGCTCTATACATCTTAGCAATGAATTAAATTGTTGTGCTTCCACTCAGTTCTGTGGGATTGTGCATTTTAGCTAATGGCTGTAGTTAAGTGCAACACTAAATTAATGAAGAATCAGTTATTAATTGCACTTCTTAGTGGCAGGAAAAAAGATGCATTAGACTGCAATGGCTCCATGGCCATGTTTAGATCCGACTGCTGACATTGTTGAGTCACTTTGTGTTTCGGTCACAATTTCATAATAATGTTTCATCAAAAGCAGCAAATTCATGTAAGTGTTAAAAGAAAACGTTTAAAAAACATTTCTTTCATCAGCTGTATCATGTTCATGAAGCTACTGTGAGTCTTTGCATATTGAGAAGCGGTCTCATATTTATGGGGCACAATTTATTGATTGATATTGTGTGATTTTGCTCTGTGTAGTGAGGGGTTTTGGTGTCTTCTTTCCCCTCCAGGTGGAGGCTGGACAGATCCCGAGCTTGCTGACTTTGAGCTGCTGGTGATCATGAGCGCCACTGTCGAGCCGACGTCTGCCACCTGCCAGGTCCGAACCTCTTACCTCCCGGATGAGATCCTGTGGGGCTACGAGTTCCCCCCCGTCGTCTCCCTGTCTCCCTCAGGAAAATATGTGGCCGACTTTGCCTTCTTCGACAAAGTGGCCAAAACCAAAAACCCACCGCTTTTCAAGCAGTCCCTTCCCCCGAGCCCACCTTCGCAGGCGTCCCATCGGCACGCCGGAAAGGAGGGCGGGTCAGATCCGGAGAAGATGCGGCTGGAGGAGAGCTACAAAGGGGAGGAGCGGGGGCGAGAGAGGGGGCGCGTCAGAGATAGCAGCCCCCTGAGTGTGCGGATCAGCAATGTTTGAGGGAAGACCTTGCACAGGAAGCAGTGAGAGAAAGGTGATGTGAAACCGAGATGGGGTGAACACAGGAAGACAAACAAGCTGCTCAACAGAATTCCGGCGCAACGCCCACACACAGAAATTCGAGATGCGGTGACTGACAAACTTGACACCTCAAACACAAGTAGACGCCCCGCCGACCTGCCTCAGTAACTACAAGCATATAGAGACTGCACTGAAGATTTCTGTTTCTGCATACAGGTTCAAAGGGAGCAAGAAATGTATAAATGTACAGCACAGTATCAAGTCATTGGTTTTCTATACTTGTATTCTTTTTACTTTTGGAAAAGACTTGATTTGTTACAATGGACTCTAGACTATACTAAAGCACTACAAACATGTCCAGCATGCCAAGTTCATTACTGACAATAATTAGGCCTTGGGGAATAACGGAATAAATCAACAGGCGTAAGATTTTCAAGCCATGTGCTGATTTTTCACATAAACATATAAAGGTCGAGAAAGAAACGTTCAGAGGCCAGTCGCAGACAAAGACGACAAGAGCATGTTTGTAGTGAACTCGAGCTGTGGAAGTTAATCACTGAATTCCTGCACTGTTCCTTTTCCTCTTTTTTTTTTAATTAATAAAAAACCTGAAGCAGATGGAAAAAAAAATACTGGAACCATATTATATTTTTAACATACGAATGTATCATATTTCATGTATCCCATCCGTTCTAACAACACTGATGCCTGTCAGCCTGGAAATACTGTGGTCTTTGACGTGAATGTTTATTGAGTTTAATAATATATTTAGTAATATTACTAAAAGCACTTTAACTTGAACAAAAGTGGCATTTCACGTGAGGTGAATAACTGAACTAATTACCTAATGCACTGTAATGATAAATGATTAAACCTTCTGTAGTAAAATTTGGGGTTTGTGAATGTGTGTGCGTGTGTGTGTATGCGCGTGTGTGTGTGCGTGCTTGATTTGAATGGGTAATGTCAGCGTAATAATACTGCTTGTATGAACTGCCTGGAGTTTCATGTACAGTCCATGTGTTTCAATGTACCTCTTAACTTCGTAGGAAACGTTTTATCATCTCCAGTATGGACATTTGGTACACAACTCCAACTACAGCCAATGCACAATGTTATGAAATACAGCACAGCCACTGTTTTACTGCTGTGCTGTTATAATCACAGTGAGTGTGAAAAGATCTGTGGAAGCTGCAAATGTGTGTCAGGTATAAAGCTTGTTTGCATTACATAGGTACAGATATTTGGGTGAAGTATTTTTTTTTTACTCTTCTCAGAAATACGAAATCCCACATTTCAACATAAAATAATGAAGCATCAGATATGAAGTATGGCTTCAAATCTTTTTTTCTTCCGTCAGAAGAGTTTTTGCTTGAAAGGATGTCACAGTTTGCTAATAAAATCTATAATATATGGTATACATGATGATTTTTTTTATACTTGTGCTTGTTTTAATACTGAGAATAAGTGCCAGTCTACAAATGCCACTCTCTGCTGCTCAAGAAGAGCCCAATGAAAAAGTCAGTTTCACTTTCAATGTCCAGGGATAAGTTTGTTTGTACTTTGTTCTATATACAGTGCGTAGATCACTCAATATACTGAAAGCTTTTTTTAAAAAACATTTAAAGTAAGCACTTCTTAAGACTTTTAATAAAAGCATTCTTTACAACATTACACGTGTGTCCGTGTGCCTCCACTGATTATCAGTCCGACTAATATACACAGTGACATTAGCGTTCCTTCAGTGTCATAAATGTAATGTGCAGAAAGGTGCAAAACCTTGTGACTGTGTTAATTCCAAAAGGGGCGGTACTTTTAATAGCTGAAGGCCTTACAGTTATTGAGAAATGCTCCGATCACAATCACCTCTTAGCAGATCCCACTTTGAAACTAACCTGTTGCACTGCTCTGACAAACCGCCAAAGTACACAGTCACAAAACCCACAACTGTTTTTAACCCTTAACAGGGATATAAACATCTATGGCCCTAACGTGAAAAGGTTAGCTTGCTTTGTTTCCACCAATAACGCACAAACAAATTCTACAAATATTACCATCAAATCTGAGCAAGACTTGTCTGCAGCAAAGATAACGCCCAATACAACTTTAAACTTGAATGTTACCTTAAATAATGCTTCATTTACTCTAGAGCTTGCATATCAAAATATCCTTGGACAGAAAATACAAAAATATCCTTGGATTGGTACTGAATCTCAAACTACGTGAATGGTCAAAGCGAGTGGCTGAGCAGGTGGACTCTGTGGGCCGGCCTCTGCCTTCACTGTATGAATGGGAGTGAATGGGTGAATGTGACTTGTCACATGTCTGTAAAGCACTTTGTTCATGAAGACTAGAAATACTGCTATATAAAAATTAAAATGAACACAAGTAGGCAAATGATTTTACTCATTTTGTCACATGACAATATAGGGAAAAAGGGTATTTGTGACATTGTTTTTTGTTGGTGGTTATTTCCATCAAAATCCCCCCTTGTGCCTCTTTCAGCTGGTAATTTTGGATGTATAATGCCACACATGACCAATGAGGAAAAACTGAAGAGAAACACAAGGCATTTGCAACCCCTGTTATTTTCTTACTTGAACAGAAGGCACCGGAAAACACCGGTCACACGTTCAGAAAGTACAAAGTGCATATCTAACCTTCACCATCTCTGTTTCCATATCATTAGATTTTCAGTACATGTAAGTCTGTATGTTGACTCCAGTCCTACTATCTGACTTGGCTTCCTTGTTTTTCAAACAAAACAAAAACAGGAACAGATGCAGAGAACTACAGTAATTTTACTGTGTTTGGGATGACATCAGAATAACAATCGGTATGAGATTTACTGTCAGGTTTACAATAGGCCACACAGCTTCGTTACAGAGCTAAGGGGAAGCAGTGAGTTATAGTCAAATGAATCTAAACAGTAGGTTTTAGTTCTTCATTGAGGTTAGATTGGTTTTTTTTCCTCCTACTGACAGCTGCGCTGCATTTCCTGCCCTTTGAAATCTACGCCGTCTACGATCAAAATCATGTTGCATTTACATTTTGCGCAACCCATCAACCCTGCAGAAGCTTCCTGCCATGCACTTTCAGCATTGTTGAGTTTAGACACCAAGAGAGGCTGGATTTAAGATGTTTCTCCTCCTTCTTTGCTGGATTATTTCAGGTAAGAAGAATTGAAAAATTGCATTTTCATGTGAAATTGAAAAAGGAAGATTTCAGAATAAACCCATCAGAGGCGGAGGAAAAGTATACTTTTGTCCATGCTTATAATTTTCAGTGGTTTCACAGTATTTTTCCTTTCAGGGGTTAAGACCGAGAACGCACCAACAAAACACCACATGGCGATGAAATGGGAAACATTATGTCTCCATCTCGAAAAACCTCCACCATATGTCAATGTTCAGTGGACATTTGCTGATAAAGTTATTGCTACTAATGGAATCATCACACCCCTGTTCACCAACAAAGTGGATTACAGTAAAGAGAACAGCTCTTTGTGTATCAAGAACCTGATGGACAGTGACAGTGGATTATACGAAGCTTCAGTCACTGACACAAACTATACCTTTTCCAAGGAAACCCACTCAATTACTGTGCAAGGTAAGTGCAAATACAAATAGAGAGTAAGATAATACCATCATAAGATAATACCATCAAACACACCGCTAAATGCTTGTATATGCTTATAATGAGACTCTGATAGAAAAAAAATGCAGTCCTGTCTTTTTTCGTTTTCGGTGTTGCTGCCTCTGCCCTACTCACCCAAACAGGCCAACAAGCAAATAGCTCAACGCAGTATATAGTATTAACTTATAGTATTAACTGATTGCTAGGTTTGAGGTTTGGCGCTTGTTTCCCTTGGTATCCGACTCGAGGCTTTCTTTAAAAATGTAATTCACAACAAATCCTACCAGAGGGTGCTATAAACAATTTACTCTGCATGCTCACAGAACCGGTTCCCAGACCTGTCATCGGGATGTCAGTGGTGCACTTCAACCAGTCGGCTGAGCTGTGCAGCATCAGAGTTAACTGCTCCATCCAGAGCGACTGGGTGGTGTCCCTCTGCAACAGCAGAAGCTGCAAAACATCCCAGACGTCTCTCCGCGCGGTCAACATCTCTGTCTCCATCAGCAACAAAACCGTTGTCTGCCACGGCAGCAACAATGTCAGCACAAGCACTGCTTCGGAAAACTTGATTCTAAGGTGTAAGTATCGCGTGATGATTTAGGACCATCCATATATACATATATATAGAAAGCTAGATGTATCACAGGGGAGTGAGGAACGTCCGCACAGGTCATCCATCGAATGACGGTCAAGCTGTCTGGCAGAATCTGTCAAACCTGATGTAAACAGAGGTAAGATCAGTGATCTGCACAAAAGTTACTGCTCTTATCTCGCTGAAATTCTGAAGGATTTACAAACGCTTACAAACGTGTACAAACAATCTGTTTTTTAGGACATTTTACACAACTATGCAGTACCATAGATACAAATTTGATGTTTATAACAAACCACACCGCTCGAAAATTGGTTGAAATTCGAGCAAGTTATGCATCTAAAAAGTACATGTACCAATACCAACACAATGTAATGGGTGAGCGAGCTGCCTGTCGCAAGATGGCCGCCACGTGCAGACGTTCGTCTCCGTAAGCGAGAAACGCGGACGAGGCATCTAGTTTTCCAGATATATCTCTGGTGGCACCTCTTCCAGAAACACATGGCATATTCACCTCTTTCTGCCTTGGCCAGTTGTTGTGGCTTTGGTGTGCTGAACTGTTTATTACTTTGTATTTACAGGTTTCAATGAATCTACGTCACCGGAAGAGACACCGTCGACAAGCACCATCGTGTTAATCGTACTGCTCAGCGTTGGAGTAGTGCTTCTCTTTTGCATGGCTCTGTTTTGCTATTTAAGAGGAAAAAAACACCATCAGGTCAGTCCTTGGGAGAAAAACATTTCAAAAGCAAAACTGAATTTTACTTTAATCCAGGGATGGTCTCATTGCAGTGTGTGTTGTTTCATTTCTAGGTACAGAGATTGCTGATTCAGTCCGCACAGCCGGTGTCAATGGAGGACCAGCTACCTCGAACTGTGCCCAGACTCTCCAGCTCCTCCAGTGAGGCAGAAGCCAATTATGAAAACGTGGATGTTACTCTGCCCTACCAGACAGGCAACGCAACTACCCAGACAAGACAAGAGCCGAGGTCGCCAGACAGTGAGATAGTAGATAGCGTCTATAGCTTGTTGCAGCTTTCAAGTGCTCCTGCACTTGTTGAGGCACACAACGAACCAACACACACAGTGTACGGTGTGTCACACAGTAGATGTGGTTAGTGCTGCTGCCTCACAGCAAAAATATCCCAGGTTTGACTCCTGGTCAGACCGAGGGCCTCTCTGCGTGGAGTCTGTATCTCCTTCCCTGGAGTGCGTAGGTTTTCTCCAGGCACTCTGGTTTTCTCCTACAGTCCAAAATCCGGCATGTTTAGGTCTCATTGGAGACTCAAAGTTGCCCCTTGGTGTGGGTGTGAGTAAATACAGTACTATTGCACTACTGTAGTGCATGGGAGCATATATTTGTGTGTGTATGCCCTGTGATGAGCTGGTGACCCGTCAGAGGCTGTATTCCCTGGCTTTTCCCTATTGGATTGGCTCCAGCGGACTGCTGTGTCACTGTGAACATACATAGTGGGTATGGATGTTTTCACTCAAAATACTGACAGTGTTACGACAAGCACGCAACAACTGAAATGTCTTGATGTTCCCTGCAAATGTCACATTAAGCTATGTAACATGATGCATGGTAACATAACGTAAAGTTATGAGATGTAAAATATATCACAGTTCAACATGATGTAATATAGTGCAAAAAGTCTTTCTTACTTCTGGGTTGTCTTTAGAAAGCAATTTCAGTGTATTGATCACTCCATTTGATTTCCCATTCATGGATTTGATATTTGAGGTTATTGCAGCAGCTTAGCAAGAGACCCGAAAAATCACTGAATGTAAGAGCAATTATTCGAAATGACTGAATCAACCCAAAATAAAACGTCTATGCACGGTGTGTTATGACTGAATGCGTTTTCTTGTGTCTGCTCCCAAGTTTTGTTTATGTTACGCCCTCTTCAGTGTTTGTGTCATTGTTCGAGTTCAAAAGCAGCCTCACTCACAACATAGGTCACGATAAAGTGACTGCACCATTGTGTCTTGATGTCTCACGTTGCAGTAAATACAGTATGAGCAAAACATAGTGCGCTCAAAGCTGCACAGTGCATCTTGAAAAGTAGTGCACAACAAAGTGATATATACCATCGAGCACTGTGGTCAGACAGCCATGTGAAATATCAACTTAAAAAGCCTGAGGCATAGACAGGA
Organism: Karalla daura; assembly: GCA_029224185.1. Lineage (NCBI taxonomy): Eukaryota > Metazoa > Chordata > Actinopteri > Chaetodontiformes > Leiognathidae > Karalla > Karalla daura. The sequence continues at coordinate 6,040,651 of CM055210.1, read as the reverse complement.
TGAAAGAGCAATGGCCGACTGAGGAGACAACATGGCCATTGCAGGAACTTCAGGGACTAAACCGCTATTTTTGCTGATTCAAGGAGCGATGGCTGCTGTGGGTTACAATGGGAGCATCGACCGGCACAACAACAAACTCAAGAAGCTGAAGCAGTGATCTCTAGTTGACACTTGATTTTATGTAAATAAATGTTTTATTTTTATATTTTCAAGAGACATATCTGTTTGTGTTTTTGCTTAATGATGTAAAAGTACATACGTGTAGTCTGCCATTGTGGTTTCTAAGTTGTAGCCGGTTCATGGAAAGCGGAAATGTAACTTTGTATAGAGTTTGCATAGCACGACATGGCTCCTGAATGGTGGAAAAGCAAACTGATTCTCAGCTGGTTCAGAAGTCGAACTGACTGAAAAGGAGCTCAGCACTGGAACTGCTTTGATGGAAAAGGTTTATCAGAAAACTCTGTCTGAGAGTGATCACAGATCATAAAGTGTCCAAAGATTTCAGTTTTTAATTTAATCAAAGCACTAAAGGTTTTAATAAAACTCAGCCCCACTCAACAATGGCTGTTGAAAGCTTGTAAATGTGTGGGCAGGGTGTGACGAAGTGGAGTGTGAGGGGAGCCAAAGCGTCACCACCTCGGTCTGAAACCCTCAGAGCCATTAGGTGCACCATAACTGTGACTCTATGGCTTTCAGCTCAGACGGTTATAGCTATTATATTTTCACAAAGTGCAACTGTGTCTGTGGTGCAGGTCTCTGAAAGCAACAAGATAAGAGGAGGCTGACAAAATGCTATGACAAATAACTTTAAAATACAGAGACAGAGCAAATGGTCTGTACGAGACCAACCTCGTCTTAAACCTGAATTTTTTGATACTAATCCAGAGGAATCCAGAAAGCGCTATATGTTCCCAGCTACTGCCCCTGTGTCAGCATCAGATTCACAATGTTCCGCACTTGTTCATGTTTTTACCTGGTTTTTATCTGGTGATGATGTGTAATAGCAGCTAAGCTTCGAGCATTGTGGCAGAAGCTCTAAAAATGCAAGACTGCAGTATTTTTGCATCGACTGACCGATGGATTTAATTGATTCTAATGTAAAGTAGCGAAGAGGAATAAATGAGAAAAAATTGTGTATCCGTTACCCTCCCTTGTAACACAGACGTCGAGCTTGTAAAAGTGGTGTGCACATTGTACATAACATTCAGCGGTTAACACAGCGGACTGCCAAATTTACCTCACTGGTTCGATGTTTCATTGGTTCCCGAGAACACGCATTTTCAGGTTTTTTTTTTTTTTAAATAACGAAACCTAAGTTCACGCATAGCCAGGAAGTGTTAAGAACATTAATAGGTCGGGACAGCCACATCAACTGCGGACAAGCTAAATTGAGAAGTGCAAGCTTAAGCCCCCAGTCTCTACCTGCTGAATGATCAATTCAAAGAAGGGTTTCTTGAGAAGAAGCAGAGCTCCGACCCTCAGAGCTGAACGTGAAGATGAGGCACACCATGCTCTGTGTTCTGCCATTGTTCTGTGAGTACATTACTTACCCTATAAATGGATGATTTTCAGAGGTAGTCATCTTATTCGGTCAAATTTATGTTAGAATATATTAGAATATATCATAGAAATAAATAGTCCTGTTTGATTAAGCTGTGGTTTTCATTTTAGTACTGGATACACTCTTCTCTGGACATGCTGAGGGTGAGCCTCATTCTTCTTAAATGTCTTCTATCACTGCATCACTCTTGATCTACTCATTTTGATGTTTTCGTCCTGGTACTACAAGCTCTTGCTCTCTTGTTTATTCCCTAAACAGCAGCACCTGTGCTGACAGCAGACAGATCAATCATACCGCTGTATAGCAACGTGACACTGACATGCTCTGTGGAAGATCCTGCTGGCCTGTATCAGTGGTTCATACAGAGTTCAGATACTACTGAAAAGCGTTTGCACCACTCTGGAGAACGAAATAATCTGCTCATCCCAGAAGGAGGAAAATACACCTGCAAAGTACCAAATGCCACCAGCACTGAAAGTAATCCACTTACCATCAGGGAAACTGGTGAGTTTAATGATGTTCTGATGAATACAAGAACCTCTTTTGTTGTAGATGCAGATTTATGTAACTAGGATATTTTGTCTATAAATTGTTCAAAACTAACAGACATTCATTAATTTTTTTTTGCTGTGAGTGATTATACAGTGAACAATATCCAGTGGCTATCAACATTAGGAAGCTGATTATGCTTGAAAATATGCTGAACAAAAATCTCACTTATCACATTTTAAAGGAGTAAAACTTTTTTCAATGCTTGTAATAATTTATCATGAATAAATTAAATGTAATTAATTGTTAACAAATCCCTGTTTTTACACTGTTTTGAAGGATCTGTTAATTGACTTTTAACGTTTGTGTAAACTCTTTTTCCCTTTCAATAGCGACTTCTGTCAACAGAACAATGCATTGTTTTTGAATATAGATTTTATCAATCAACTTACAATTGAATCTGTGTGTTTTGTCAAATTTAGCGCCATAATAAAGTCATTAAAGTAATTTTATTAATGATATGTTGAGAGACATTGCATTGCTAACTTGTTCTGTCATTTATACTGTTTGTAACCTATTTTTCCTCTGTGAATAGTCTCCAACAGGGCCATTTTAACTGTTCAACCTACAATACTGAAGTACGGAAACTTCACTGTCAAATGTGACATCGGGGGAGACAGTTACACCAAGTGGACGTATGAATGGGATTTAGCCAAAGTCACTATGAATTCAACATCCAAGGAGCTTACTATTAGAGATGCAAACCAATCCCAGACTGGAGAGTACAGGTGCAGAGGAGTAAAGGACTCATATTTCATGACAGAGTGGAGTCATGCTGTCACTGTGACAGTGCTGCGAAAGTTTGACATCCTTCATCGTAAGTGAAAATACTTCATTTTTAGTACTCACTGACAAGAGCTGTTAACCCTCCAATGAGAATGCACTGTATCAAATGAAGGTATGAAATTTTAAAAGCGGAGCCTGTTCAGCAGAAGTGAAAGTGCAAATAAGTCTAAGATGCCTTATGTTGAAAAGGGTTATTAATAACAGCCTGTTCCATTTAGCCTCAATGCTGCCATTAAAGTCTTGTGGGGATGGTGTTCATGAAGCTTTTCAATATATGTTTTCTGTCTTTATCAATGTCAAAAGTTCCAAAAGCTGATCTAAGAGTCAACTTCAGAGACAGGGCAACCCTGCTCTGAGATCCCGGCATCCTTGCAGCATTCTATAACCTCAACAACTCAAAGATTAATCGACCACAAAAAAATCCTAATCAAAAGTTATTTATCTGTTTGTTTATTGTTCTCACCTATTGCAGAGGAGCCCACATCTGAAAGTGCTTCACCTCATGTCTCCTTGATTGCTGCGCTGGTTTGTGCAATCTTGCTTATTTGTCTTCTTCTTCTGTATAACAGAAGACTAATAAAGGGTGAGAATTTTCTGCTGTTTGTTGAAATACACACTTGTTCTCTCAACTTACAAGTAAAAATTACAAAAGAAACCCATTTTGAACAACAGTCGTGACTTTCACAGATCCATATTTCATCAAATGTATACAACATTGTATACAACATGCCCTTTTCTAAATTTTAACATATTTATTTCAAGACAATCTTAAGTCCAAAAAACAGAGACCAACTGACACCAACAGTCAACGCTTCCACACAAATGTGTCCAACCTTCCTGGTGAGCAACGGTTAGCAATATGCTTCGTTTGCGTCTAAAAAAAATCAGATGTATTGCTTTGACCATGTTTTGCTTCTGACTGCTCAGTAGGTGATATCTGCCCCTATGAAACCTTCGAAGGCTCACAACAAGCTGAAAACGGTACAGTAAAATTCTTTATCAATAACAGTCAAATACCCCATCAAATTGCAGTGAAAATATTTCATTTATTAGCTCCTTTTTCTGCTAATACACAGCAAGTCATTCCTAAATCACAACAAAAAAATGACAGTGTGGTGCCATGTTGTGCCTTGTTGTATCTAAAACCGGACTAATAAGTTAAATCAAATGCTGTCACTAAACAAACATGTGTGTTTCAGGTGCAGATGGACAGCTGAATGTGCTATATTCCTCCATTGAACTCAAAAACGTCCAAGAGACAGGTATACAAGACATAGTAAACAGTTTAGAGATGCTACCTAGACTGCAGATAATTAGTCAGAATTAGTTATTTACTTCATGAACCTCGTTATCTTAACAGTGAGGAACCAGGAACGAGTGCAGAGTTGTATCTACGCTGATGTGGACGATGAAGCAGCAGGTACAGTCAGCTGTGATTTCACCTCACACAGTTACTACAAAAGACCACTAGGTGTCAGCAGAGCGGAGACTGTCAAATCTTTCACACAAGAGCTGGTGTCTTTATCTAGATGGTTTCACATCTAACATTTTTATTGTTGTCAGTGTCTGGCCGTATTTTCATATTGTCCTGATTCTGGAGCACAGAAAATGAAGTTCGAAGTCGCATTTTGTACTGTGTTGTAATTGTACTTGTCCTAAGAGAAAACAAGTCCTGAGATCTGGCCTCTCTTCCAGACAAGAATCCGGTGTACGCCCAGGTCCATCGCTGTAAAAAGAAAACAGGTGAGTGCTGGGGCTGTTGAGTATCATCAGGTGATATTTTTTTAGCTTTTGCACTCAAGACAATACAGTAATGTGGAGTAGGCGCAAATAATGCATTTTTGTTTGACATATCAAGATTAAGAAATAACTTGAGCAAGTCATTGCACTGTTGATGACCTGGTTTCACTTTAGGGACTTAGTGAGTGAGAAAACTGTGCACTGTAGGCACTGCTTAAAACTGACACTGAAATCGTCTCTTTGTCATCTATGACATCTGTGGCACGCATCTGAAACTGAACACTGTCCACTCATAGGGAACTCACCTCCGGCTGAAACCGCTCCTTCTGAAGCTAAACCAGGACTAGCTTACATTTGATATGTGTACGACATATGAACTGACTTCAATGATCTTCAAGGACAGCCATGTTATTTTTGCTTTTCCTACAGTCATTTAAAGGCACTATTGTTTGCCATTTTGAGCTTATAACATCTCAAAAATGTATTTGTACTTTTTGCATAGTAATTTGTTATTGTATTTGCTGTACAAATGAACCCGTGTATTTCCATGCAGATGCCATAAGTAGAGTTTACAACCTTCTGTTATTTTCACTGTTTATTGGTGCAGCTTTGAACTCAGCATCTTCTGGATGAGGGCAATTTTGATTTCTCAGTGGCTAGTGCATCATGATCAATTATTGTAATATGCAGCCAACCACAATTCTTGTTACTTCTTCTGCTTCAAAGGTTTCTTCATAGCTACTATATGCATGTTTGCCTAAATGCAGTTTTCATTATTTTCGTCTATTTGGCCCTTTCTTCTTCAATAAATATGTTTTTAACCAACAAAACGTTTTCAGCGTTTTTTCAGCCCAGTCTTGCACTTGACACTACTGCCAGCACTCACTGCTGAACCACTGGTGTAAAGACGCCCAGGAATAAATATCATTTCATATTCAAAGACATCTCTTTTGAGATCAGTGGTGTCAGCCTCTGACACTGTTGATCGCAGCATGCTGCTGAACAGACTCAGATACTGGTTGGGAGTATCTGACACAGCAATGGACTGGTTAGCACTTACGACCGCCTCACTGATTAAAAAAAATTGGATGATAATTCCTCCAGGCCAGGGGTTGGCAACCTGTTCCCCAAAGAGCCACTGTGGCTGCAGGTGTTTGTTCCAACCTGTCCATAGCACACAGGTCGACCAATCAACTGTCTGAAGACTCAGATCGGTTGATTGACTAAGCCAAATCAGGTGTGCTGCTGCCTGGTTGGAACAAGAACCTGTAGCCACAGCGGCTCTTTGTGGAACAGGATGCCTACCCCTGCTCCAGCCGAACTCATAACAGAGGTCACGATCATTAGGTCCGAGAAACACATCAAATTCTGCCATCTGCAGGTGTGCTTGTGAATAACATCAATCCTGATGGAAACAAACAAACAAAATCCTTATGTGGCACAAATGTGATTTTGACTTCTTAGGAAGAAAGCAACCAGAAAACCATTTTTAACTTTTAAAGGCCCTGGGACACTTCTATCCTCTTTCTCACCAATCCTGGTTTTCAGCAATAGTCTATAAATCAGCGACACGCTGCTCACAATTCTGCTGCCACACTAGGCCTGCAATAGCTTTTTCACACTAGCTCCTAGTGTACTTTAGAATGGATTTTTAGGTATAACTATAACACTGCATGGCCTTGTCCCAGGCTACATTTCAGACCTTTTAATACCATATGAGCTGGCTCGGACGTCTCCCGTAGCAAGAAATGGAAGAATTTGCTCCCAAATAATGGGATTCCTCAATCCCACTACCAATGTGTCTAATTTTAAATTTTGGTGTCTCTGTATATGTATATCTGCATTTATCTTTCTATATAAAACAAACAAACAAAAAAAACTACTTTGTGTATTATTTTTAAAGAGAATAAACCCACAGTTACTGGAACGTTTTAAGACTATCAGCTTCCAAAGCCAATTGAGGGAAATAATCTCAACAGTATGGATCTACACCCAGATGAACATGGTGGATGAACTGATATCCAGATAAAAATTTCTAAATACGTGCAGTTTATATCAGGTTTTAACTGTAAGTCCACGGGAAGAACAAAAGCATAAAGACCAACATAAAGGTAAACATGAATCTGAAATGTGATGAAATGCCAAAAGCAGCACCACCATGGACCTGAAGGTTTGACAGGATTAAGAAATAAACCACCAGTGCTAGTCTCATACATATGCACAAACATTATTAATATCTACTAATATTATTAATATATTATTAATATTATCATCGTTTGGATTGAAATTATTAAGTCATCGTATCACTTGGGAAAAGATGAATAGGTCATCTTGAAAAAATACAGGGTTTATTTAGTAAGTTACAATTTGCAGCCTCATCAATATGTATGTTACTCGATCCTACACACTGGTGCTCTCAGGTTCAATCAAAGGTGGTACAGAACTTTTACTTTTTTTGCCATGGATTTAACATCAAAGTTGCCAGTCTTTCATTTTGAGAACCTGTTCTGTTAACATTTCGGCAGGCCATAGATGGTTAAGTTATAGGCAAAAAAGGTTAGTGACACAAAGTCCGCATAGCAGCTAATGGATGTTAAAGATTAACTAGGAAAGACCATAAATATCTGAGTTTGGAGAATTGACCACTGTCGATTCAACTGAAAAGATGAATTTTGCCATTTCATTATTTGTGCCACTGTTTTGCGGCCTGCTTTTGGCCCAAGATGTAACACGGTAATGCTCATTAAAATGGCTGTGGGCATTTGCTTTATTTACATCGTTTTCATTTGCATCATTCATCATTTACACAATGTCAAAACACAGTTGATGGATTCATATTGTAGATAATACTACAGACTCAGATTAAGGGGCAGGGGAAGACGAAGGGGTAAGACAGAGACATGGGACGCATCCTTTAGCCAGCTGACCTCAGTTCAGCTTTATTTAAAGTGCTAGTTTGAAACAATGTTATCTCAAGACATTATTAACACTCTGATTTAGTGTGCAACTGCACCAAACCATTCTGAACAGAAATAGACAGTCCCAGTGGTTGACAAGTAAAAACCTCCAACAGCATCTGTATTTCACTTTGAAAGATGAGAACAGGGAAGGATAAACATATTGTTAACAGTAATTGGACTGGTATTCGTATAGTGCTTTTGTAGTCTTCATGACCACTGAAAGCACTTTACAGACTGTCACAAGTCACTTTCACCCATTCACACACTGGTGGCAGAGGCCGCCCCGCTCGGCTCGCCTGCTTTAACCGTTCACACACATTTCCACCTGATGACGCTACATCAGAGGCAATTCAGTGTCCCGCCCAAGGTTACTTTGGCGCGTAGGCTGCACTGGGCTGGAAACCACCGACTTTACGGTCTATAAAAGACCACACACCGCCTGAGCCACATTATATAGTAATATAGTCAAGTATACAGTATAGTACAGTTTTGTTTTTTTTCAGATTTTCCAGCCATTGATTTGTTTCCTGATGAGTGTGTTCTGGGCAAAAAAGAAAAAAAAAGAAATGTTTACGGTGTCACTTGGAGCTTTCTTTATTGTTACTTGACCTGTCAACCCATCCAGCTGTACTGTCCCCTGAAAGTGTGCTGAGCAAACAGCAGCAGCAGATCTGGCCTCTGTTTCGGACAATCATCAGGTGTACACATGGAGGGTGCAGAGGGCCTTACGAATAGCACAGGCAGAATAAACTGGTGGCCCTCAAAGTGTCCTTTGGGGGGGTACTGAGAAGTGGATGCCTCCATTAATCAAGGCAGTTAGTAAATAAGTTTCAGTTGTGGTTTGACTCTCTTTATGGACTTCATTGAAAGAAGTGTCCGGGCTCCCTTGCAGGCTGTGTAAGGCGATAAGGGGACAAAAACAAAAAATAAATGGGTGTAGAGTACAGGGTACAGGAACTAGCTATAACCTCAGTATAATAAGTGCATGAGCTGTCTCAGATCTTCTGATCTAATCCACTGCTGTCAGCCTGAGTACAGTACAGTAAGCAGTAGCATAGCTGGGTGAATTTACTAATAAATAACCTGCAGATGCAAGAACAGTAATGATTTGTGACTAAATTAAGATACTTCACGGCGCATGGCTTTGGTTGCTTTCAGGAGATCAGGAGCAAATTTTTCACAACTGACAAAGAACATAAATCAAAATAAAGATTTAGAGACCGTGCTCAGGATGATCAATGAATTCATTCGACCAGGTTGAGATTGATGTTCCTTTTCCTGACAAGGATCATCCTGTAGATCACTGCTGCTCCACATGAAACACACAACAATACTGTCCTTCTTTCTACAAATAATAAATGGCCTGTGCATGCATGGGAAGTAAAAGTGTCTGATCTGATGCTAGATATGAATGTAGCACATTTGTTGATGGAGAAGTGCTGGTGTGGTCCGGCCCCTGCCAACAGGAAGTGAATGAGGGTTGATGAAGACGCCCTGAAAGCCTCAGCAGCACAAGAAGCACTGGAGCCGTCTCTCTACAGCCTCAGAACAGACACTTAGTGATCTTGTTGTGTCTTCACACAGTCGAGTCATGTTCTTGGTCCAGGTGTAAAAAAAATCAAACAACAAACATCAAACAAAAATCAATCAACTAAATGCGAATGAGTTAAGCTTAACGACATAGACACAATATGTCTGTAGAGACAAAATGTCTATTGATGAATCCACCTGGTGATGAGGAGAAATAGCAACTGATTTAATTTCAGGCTCTGATTGTTCCACCTGATCTGTGTTTCTGCATTTATTCTATTAATTTATTCAATTTAAGAAATCCTATAAACTTGTTCATGTTGACAGTTGAGGGGGTTTTAAGCAGCAACATTACAAAATGTGTTAAAAAGCTGAGTGTGTTTGCATACTGTTCACATGACAAACATGCACATAGTGCATATTACTGAACTGCTAAACAATATTTTTATGTTTCAAGGGTTTGCATTTGTGTTCTGCTTGTTCCTTTTTTCTTTTTCTGTTGAACTCTTTAAGGGAACCAGCTATGAACCGCACAAGAACGTGGTTCACACATGCAGGCAGGAAGTGTTAAAATGAAAAAAATAAAGTGGGCTGTGGCAGCTGCTGCAAGTGTTTAACAGGAACAGTCAGACTGGACTGAGAAGTGAATGTTTAACACCTCTCTCTGTCTTTCTGCTGGGTTATTGTCAGTGACAGGGTCGGTGCTTGACGTGGTAAAGATGTGGCACTCGGTGCCCTGTGTGCGCCTGTTTGATAAAGTTTTCATCTTTATTCTAGTTATGAATACACTCCTCCATGGACATGCTGAAGGTGAGCCTGCTGTGTTTTGTATCCCTCTATAACACGCTTGACCTGTTCCTCCATGGATTCATATTTCATCATGAATGTGTCACAGCTCTCTTTCTCTTTGCTATTCTAATGTGAACAGATAGACATGAGGTGGTGCTGAGAGCAGACAAGACAATCATCCCTCTGGGTGGCAGCGTGACACTGACATGCTCTGTGGAGAATCCTGCTGGCCTCAGTTATTATTGGTCCAGACAGGCTTCAGAATATTCTGAAAAACATTGGCTTCCATCAGAAGAGTCTCTTGACAAAGTTATATCACAAAGGGGCATATACACCTGCGGAGGATGGGATCATGCAAGTTCTACCCCTGAAAGTAATGCAGTCATCATCTATGAACCTGGTAAGTGTAGGTCAGGAATAATATAACCTACATTTGTGATATTTAGATAGATATGACTGGCCAGGGATGGAGGGTCTGTTTGGTTTCATTAGTTTGTCTAAAGACACATCGAAGCAGCTGCTGTTGTAAAACACTGTTTAGCAGGTTACTGAGTACTAATTATTATAGTCCATGTTAGAACTGTGATAGAGTTGTATGATGTAGAGATGCAAATTTATCTGCTAAATTAAACATGTATATGAATGTAAGGATCATGTTGGAAAACACTGCAAGGCCTGTTTAGTTTTTAATGGTGTTTATTCACTAACTGGATATTTTTATGTGAACAGTTTCAACCCAGCTCAGTCTAAATGTTCATCCTCAAAGTCCAATATTCAGTTATGAGGAGTTCACTGTCAGATGTGAGATCCAGGGAGGTGGACACAGAACATGGACTTATGAATGGAAGGTGGCAAAATACACCACAACATCAACAGACAATGAATATATGATTAAAAGTGCAAGTGAGTCCGACACTGGAGAGTACAGCTGCAGGATCAGAGACGACTTCTACTACTACTTAACACCATGGAGTAAAGTCATCACAGTGACTGTGCTGTGTAAGTTGTATGTCCTTGACCTAAAAAAATCTTGTTTTGACATGATTGGTTAATTGAAATTTTATTGATTCACTGAGTATAGCATACAACGAATGGCTGTCTTCCAATATATGTGAATGTTTTCTATGTTTTCTGTCTTTGATTAATGTCAAACAGCTGACAGACCAAAGGCTGAACTGAGAATCAGTGACGGAGACATTCCTGCAGGTGGCAGAGTGACCCTGACCTGCTCTGTGATCCCAGCATCTTCTGGTTGGAAGTTCTCCTGGTACAGAGGAGAGAAGAGCTCTAAACCCCTGAGCAGACAAGATGTTGAACTCCTCTCAGATGGTGGAATCAGAGTCTCCAAGCAAGGACTGTACAGGTGTAGAGGAGGAAGAGGAGACCCAGTTTACTACACAGAGTACAGTGATTCAGTCAGAATCAGTCAGAATGGTGAGTATGACATTTGACTCTGAAACAAAAGTACAAGAGTAAAAGTTTGAAAACAGAGCAAGAGAAAGGACTGACATTTAGTCACAAGTCAATTCTCATCATGAGTAATGTCATCACAGCCCATCACTGTGAAACATGACTTTTCCTGCAGGGAAACTTCTGCCTGTCCTCACTGTGTCTCCACTGTGGCTGAGTCCTGGAGCCACAGTGACTCTGACTTGTGAGGTTAAAGCTCCAGCTGAAGGATGGAGGTTCTACTGGTACAAGGCTGCTCCCACACAGTCAGACAGCAGCTCCTACAGCTACCAGCTGCTGCCTAACAGCAGCAGAGGGACTGAGCAGGACTCCTACACCATCCATGGACAGACACACACAGCAGGATATGTGTGCAGAGCTGGGAGAGGAGAGCCAGTGTTTTACACTGATTACAGTGGACCCAAGTTTGTCTGGTCTGGAGGTCAGTTTCTTCCTCTCTGTCCTTCTGTCAAAAAACAGATTTATTGTCATTACCTGTCGCCTTGTCTGTCCAGTGGAGTAGGACATTTATTTCAGTTCTGTAGTCCTCTGCTACTTTACAGTCCAGACAGAGACATTCAAGTGCTGTCTGTAATTCAGGGTTATGTATGAGGATGTGAATGCATTCAGTGTGCAGCTGGTGTGTATAACAGTCTGTGTTGTCCTCATGTTGAATATTATTATTTGTTTTGCTCATTAGCTCAGCAGCATTAGCTGTAGCTCATTAGCTCTTTGTGCTGAATCTCTAAATGATTTTAGAATCAGACCTCTTTGCTTTTTTTTTCTTTATGACCTAGTTTTGATCAATTTTGCCTCCTCCATCATTTTGAATCCTAAAACCATTGTTCTTGATCTAACACATCATCACATGTCTTTCAGATTTTCAGTCAGCATCTCTCACTGTGAGTCCTGAGCAAGTGCAGCACTTCACCTATGACTCTGTCTCATTGAAGTGTGAGGGAAACTCTTCTCTTTGGAGGGTGAAGTGGTGGAGTACCAGTGGTTTCAGCTGGACATCCTGCTCTGGCTGGGGAACAATGACTGGATCCACATGCAACATGAAGCGTTACAAGAACAGTGAAGCAGTGTACTGGTGTGAGTCTGCATCAGGAGAGTTCAGCAACGCTGTCAACATCACTGTAAAAGGTGTGTTTAAATCCCTGTTTCCTTTTAACATTAAATCTTTATTCAGCCATCACACTCATCATTGTTTCCTATGATTTTACTTTGACCTTTTTTGAGCACCCAGCTGCAGCCTTGCCCACACAAGCAGTTGCATTAAAACAATAGTCAGATAAATCCTTTCTTTCAAAGTACTCTGGCTCTTCCAGCAGCCAATCAAAGCTCTGAACTGCTGTCAGGTCATCTCAACAACAGATGTCCTCTGCAGAGCAGTTTCATTCAGTCAAAGTGGTCAAACAAAGCAAAAGTTTAGTAACTGAGAATTAAGAAATGTTTCTGATAAATATTAAACCCCTGCATCAGGGTTAGGGCATGACTGGCCCATCACCTCCATTCAACTCTTCATTTCTCGATTGTTCGTAGACAGGGGTGTGATCCTGATGAGTCCTGTCCACCCTGTGAAGGAGGGAGATGCAGTCAGCCTCAGCTGCAAAAAGAAGCGGTCAAAGTTGACTTCTACTGTAATTTTCTATCGAAATGGTCAAATTGTACAAAACGATAGCAGAACAGAGCTGAACATCTCTGCAGTGTCAAAGGCAGATGAGGGCTTCTACAAGTGTCAGTGCTCACAAGAGGAGTCAGCACAGAGCTGGATGTCAGTGAAAGGTGAGTTGGACATTTTCTACTTTTGTTCTTTTTTACGACCTCACCTGTTGGATTCACTAAAAAAAATTAGCTTTAGTGATCAGCTTGTCATTAGCTCTCAGTGTCTTGTCCAGACATCTGAGAGTTGTGACAACATCTAAGAAATCCAGTCCCTCTTGAAATCTATATTAAGGTCCTTCCTCTTACTGTGCAGACAGCCAATCAGATGTCAGTTGTTGAAAGCTGCCTCCCCAATGTTCATCATCATGAAATGCAAATTTCACACTTCCTCATGTTTGGGCATATTTGTGTTGTTAGTTTGTTGTATTAATGTACATGATACTAGATAGTTGTGTTTGTCATGTTAGTCTTTGGCTGAGAATTTCCAAAAGTCTGTAGTTTTGGAAGCTTTTACTTTAATTTGACATGTTGAGACATTATCAAAGGACCAGTTTGCAGGATTTAGAAGGGTCTATTTTCATTCCTCTAAAAACATTGATATCTACATCTCATAATAATAATAATACATTGTATTTGTGAGCACCTTTCAAAATTCTTAATGACACTTTACAGAGGTAGAACAAGACAATTCAATAAAACAGATAAAAACAAGACAGAGTGAAATGGAACAGTGCGTTCAGAGTGAGTAAGCTATCTGGAACAGGCGAGTTTTGAGCCTTGATTTGAACAGGAGAAAAGAGCTGGCATCTCCAGACTTCAGGCAGATCATCAGCCAGACTTAACTAAAGTGGTACTAGATGTACAGTAGGGTCAGAGAGGGTCAGCACTCAGCCAGTTTCAGTCTGCAACCTCCTTGTTAGATTACATTAATCTTATGCTGGTAATAGTTGAAGGACTCAACTATTACTGGTTGAGGACTGGTGAGGACCTTTAAAGCAAATTATTCCAGTGAATATTTGTCCATGGTTATCATTTGTTACAGAGGTTTCCATGCCTGACAGTCCTTCATCACATGTTCCCTTGATTGTGGGGCTGCTTTGTGCAATCCTGCTTTTTATTCTCCTGCTCCTTCTGTATCACTGCAGACAATTAAAAGGTGAGAGTTTCTATTGTGACATGTTATATTCCTTTATGGTTGAAATATACATGCGTTTCATCTCATAATGCAGATCTAATCAACAACTCACCATACAAAATGTTCTTCTTTCTCTCTGAACAGAACATCAAGACGAGTCGTGGTATAAAATATGTTATAGGCCAACTCAGACTGACTGCACCAATCAGGACTCTCATACAAGCCACGTTTCCAACCAGACTGAAGCTGAATACTCTGTTATTCCTGGTGAGGACTGACTCTCATCAATATGTGAATAGATTCTGAAAGATGGAGGAATTTTAATAACTAGTATCAGACAATCACATGAACTGTTTGGACTATGGTTTTATTGTGACTCTCTGTAGGTGATGATCATCTCTATGACAACGTGAGAGGCTCAGAAAAAGCTGGAAATGGTTCAGTATACACCTCTTATCTTATCACCTTATCACTGTTACCTTACCTTATCTTACCTTACTTTATCACTGTAAAATATCCTGTTCTTAAAGCATTTTACATATTAGCTCCTGTGTCTGCTCCTCATTAGTCTCATTAGCACTGTTGTACCTACAGCCCTATCAACAACTGAAATTGATGCTGTCACTACATGAACATGTGTGTTTCAGGTGAAGATGGACATCAGGATATGGTTTATTCTACGCTTGAACTTCAAAACATTCAAGTTACAGGTACAAATATATAAGACAGTTTGGTGATATTGTCCATAAAGAACTGTTTTACTTCATGCACCTCATCATCCTAACAGGGAGGAACCAGGAACCAGTGCAGAGTTGTGTTTACTCTGATGTGAAAGATGGAGGAGCAGGTACAGTCAGCCCCAACCTTCAGCTGTGATGTTCATTTGACCTCCTCCACAGTTACTGCATAGGACCACTAGGTGTTAGCAGAGTGGAGACTCTCAGATCTTTCACAATGGACCTATCAGACATGATCTTTGTTTGTTTGACAGACATTGTCTGTGGTGAACCGTGAGCACTATGCCTGTGCCTTCACCTCAGCCCTCATTGCTGAGAACAAACCATACACACATTGACAAATAATTCATGAGCATCCTCAAACAATTTCAAATGCACTGTACATCAAAGTTACACAAATGTATATAAAGACTTTTTTTAAAGTTGCAATGACGTGCAAATACCTCGCCATGTGTATTTAAGCATGGAGCAATGAATAAAGCTGCCAAAGAAAAGTGACAGTTTTCATAGGTTCCACTACAACACCTTCTTAATTCTCTACAGGGAGTAAAATGGGTCTCTGGCCCTGTTAGGACTTCAAGAAGGCCTACAATCTTTTGTTGTTCTCCCCCCACTTAAAATCAAACCATGATTGGTCAATTCTCAAATAGTCTTTATACCAAAACACATAGCTTGGCCTTCCCCGATTCGTGAAGTCCTAACCAATCAATGAGCCAGTTAAGCTGGCCTTGATAAAGATGGACGATTCTGATTGGATAACGTGTTTCAGGACAGTAACTATTTTGTTGCTGATGTGAACTTGACATTAAACTTAACTTTAGAACATAGATGAGGGAAAATTAATCAAATGTTTTGTATCAAATCAGATAGATTTCTAAAAACACCTGAACATAATTAATCAATACTTTTATTGTTTGGTTCAGATTTTTTAAGACCTTCTCTGAAAGAGTAGAAGGACCTGGAGTTTCCCCTCTGACAGACACTATCTGTCTTTACAGTCCCATAAATGTCTTGTGAGCAAACAAATCCTAAGATCTGGATTCTGTTTCAGGCAACAATACATACGCCCAAATCCATCGCAACAATAGAAATGAACCCAAGAAAAGAGGTGAGCGTGGACATATCAGCGTTTATAAAAGAAAACTTGATTAGCTGAGCTCTGTTCACTATATGATGACGTGTGATGTGTGTACTGTATTTATTAAATTATGTGTTTGTTTGTTTGTTTGTTTATCATTTATTCCACAGAAAAGTGATTGGTGATAACAGGACACCTTCAATAACCCCCACATCATTTTCCTCCATTATTACATTTCTTACAGGGATGTAAAAGGGCCGGCTCTGGCTGACAGCGTCTAAGAAATATATTTTGCACTTCTTTAACAAATATCTGAACTGTTCAGTATTTTGTGAAGATAATCTGTTAGTCAATAATATAATCTAGTGAATTTCCATGCAGGAATTATGAGTGGATATATCAGTGTTTTCGCTGTTTATTTGTAGCAGTGCAGCTTTAACATCAGTATCTTTCTCAGTACTAGATGAGAATGATCCTGGCTTGTCATCAGCTGGTAAATAATTATTATCATAGAATTATTATCATAGGAGTAGTGATCAGATAACCACACATCTTGTTTCTTGTTCGTATCTTCCTACGCATTTCATTACAAAATGAACTTTAATCAATGCTTTTGATTTGTTTTGATTTTCATCTTTTTGACCCTTCTTTCACCAATAAATATTTTCCAACTCAAAAAAAAGGTGTCAGTTGTGGTTTCATGTATATTTTGGCTGCTTCTCCACACATTTTCATCTAATTTTGACTCTGACTGGCACCCAGGCACTATACAGTGCCTCTGGGCTGGCTTTTTTGGACGTCCCTCTTCTTAAGAAAGGAAGAGTCCAGCTGTTCTTCAAACCTCAAATTCAGGAGGAACAAAGCAGTTTTTGTCTGGTCGTGGAACGTAGACCAGCTCTATACTCTGCTGGTGCAGGAGGAGGAATAGGAGATTATCCAACCAGTCTACATGTGTATTGTGGCTCTGGAGATGGTGTCCTTTAGGGTGGTGCTTCCAGAATATTTAGTGAAGGTCTCCACTGCAGGCAGCAAGTCCAGACTGTTTCCAGTTGGGGTTGGACTCCACCAAAGCTGCCCCTTGTCACTGTTTTGCTCCTAAGCTTCATGGACAGAATCACATAGCTTTAGCTCTCTGGACTTACAGCCCAGTGGCAGAGTGTGTCAGGCTCAGTGATGTGGTCCTACTGTGCTGGCATCATTGAGCAGGGACCTCCAGGCAGCACTGGGACAGTTTGCAGACAAGTGTCAATGCAAAGCTGGTTGAATTTACCAATAAATGACTGAATTAAACCAAACTAACAAAATGGTGCATGCTGTAGTATGATTAGGATAATGTTCATGAGACTGGAAGCAAACCTGTGCATGACCAAAGAAGAAATGTTTATGGAGGATAAAAAACGTTTTAGATGAGGAGACTGGTGCTCGGGACAATCAATGGATAAAGTTGTGATGCATGTTTCCTCATAGAGACATTTTTCTTCCTGACACAGGTATGATCATTCTGTAGATCACTGCTGCCCCAATAAAACATTTAATAATACCTGATAATAGTTTATAGGCTGCAGCATGAAACACACAACAAATATACTGTACTTCCTTCTATACAAGTGCCTGTGTATGTACGGGAGGTAAAATGTATGTAACAGATTTTGTTGATGGAGAAGTGCTAGTGTGGTCCGGCCCCTGCCAACAGGAAGTGAATGAGTTGAGTGTGAGGGTTGATGAAGACGCCCTGAAAGCCACAGCGGCACAAGAAGCACTGGAGCTGTCTCTCTACAGCCTCAGAACAGACACTTTAGTTGTATTTTCACACAGTAGTGTCACGTAAAAGAAAAAAATTGAATGACAAGAACTTGACCAAATGCTAACGAGACCTGCAGAGCCCAATGACATGGACACTGTAAAGACTGTCTGTAAAGACAAACTATTACATCAATCAGTTATTCTTTATGAGATGAATGTCCAGACTGCTTTTTGTGCAGCTATTGTGCACACTTCAGAGACATATTTGCTTTGCTTGGATTTGCCACTCATTTAATTTGAGGCTCTGGAAGAGAGATTTAGCAGTGTGTTTCTGCATTTATTCAGTTTAAAGATATGTAGACCAGAGTCTACATGTCTTTAAAATGACTGTTGCACATACTGCATAACATGCAGCAAAATCTGAACTGTTAAATTTACCTCAACATTTGTATTTCTCAAGGGTTTGCATTGATGTTCTTCTCATGCCATTGAATTCTTTAGGGGAACAAGCTGTGAAACCATACAAAGAGAGAAGTTGACACATGCTGAGTTGGGAGTATTAAAATAAAATAGTGGGCTGTGGCACCTGCTGCAAGTGTTTAACAGGAACAGTCAGACTGGACTGAGAAGTGAATGTTTAACACCTCTCTCTGTCTTTCTGCTGAGTTATTGTCAGTGACAGGGTCGGTGCTGGACGTGGTGAAGATGGGGCACTCGGTGCCCTGTGTGCGCCTGTTTGATAAAGTTTTCATGTTTATTCTAGTTATGAATACACTCCTCCATGGACATGCTGAAGGTGAGCCTGCTGTGTTTTTGAAAATATTTCCAACTATTCATCTCCCTTTTGTATCCCTCTATAACACTCTTGACCTTTTCCTTTTTTGGATTCAAATTTTAAAGTGTTAAAATGAAAAAAGTAAAGTGGACTGTGACAGTTGCTGCAAGTGTTTAACAGGAACAGTCAGACTGGACTGAGAAGTGAATGTTTAACACCTCTCTCTGTCTTTCTGCTGAACTATCGTCAGTTCAAAAACGATTTCTGCCAGTGCCAAGATCATTGCTGGATGTGAAAAAGCATTTCCAATTATTTATCTCCTTTTTGCGTCCTTCTATAACAATATTGACCTTTTCCTCTACTTTCCTCTCTTCATCATGAATGTGTCACTGCTCTCGTTCTCTTTGATATTCTAATGTGAACAGATAGACGTGAGGTGGTGCTGAGAGCAGACAAGACAATCATCCCTTTGGGTGGCAGCGTGACACTGACATGCTCTGTGGAGAATCCTGCTGGCCTCAGTTATTATTGGTCCAGACAGACTTCAGATTATTCTGAAAAATCTGAGGAAGTGTCTCCTTACCAAGTTATATCACAAGGAGGCAAATACACCTGCAGAGGATGGGATCGTGCATCACATACTGTTACACCTGAAAGCAATGCAGTCACCATCTATCAAACTGGTAAGTTCAGGTCAGGAATAATATAACCGACATTTGAGATATTTTGTGATAGCATTTAGAATTTCCAGGTGTACAAACTTCATCTTGAGTTCAAAGATGCTGACTTGTTTGTGGAGACTTTCATTGTGGGAGCTTGTCCTTTGCCTTCAGCAGCTGCTGTTGTAAAACACTGTTTGGCAGGTTACTGAGTACTAAATATTATAGACCTTGTCGTTAATGCAGTCATCATCTATGAACCTGGTAAGTTTAGGTCAGGAATAATATAACCTACATTTGTGATATTTAGATAGATATGACTGGTCAGGGATGGAGGGTCTGTTTGGTTTCATTAGTTTGTCTAAAGACACATTGAAGCAGCTGCTGTTGTAAAACACTGTTTAGCAGGTTACTGAGTACTAATTATTATAGTCCACGTTAGAACTGTGATAGAGCTGTTGAGACGTAATAATGTGTTGCATATATTTCATTGCAGAATGAAACATTTATATTAATGTAAGGATCATGGTGGAAAACACTGCAAGGCCTGTTTAGTTTTTAATGTTGTTTGCTCACTAACTGGATGTTTTTATGTGAACAGTTTCAACCCAGCTCAGTCTAAATGTTCATGCTCAAAGTCCAATATTCAGTTATGAGGAGTTCACTATCAGATGTGAGATCCAGGGAGGTGGATACAGAACATGGACTTATGAATGGAAGGTGGCAAAATACACCACAACATCAACAGACAATGAATATACGATTAAAAGTGCAAGTGAGTCCAACACTGGAGAGTACAGCTGCAGGATCAGAGACGACTTCTACTACTACTTAACACCGTGGAGTAAAGTCATCACAGTGACTGTGCTGTGTAAGTTGTATGCCCTTGACCTAAAAAAAATCTTTTTTTTAATGATTTGATTTATTGAAAATAATATACATTGCATGGCTGTCTTCTGACATATGTCATTATTGTCTTTTTTTTCTGTCTTTTATTATTGTCAAACAGCTGACCGACGAAGGGTTGAACTGAGAGTCAGTGACAGAGACATTCCTGTAGGTGGCAGAGTGACCCTGACCTGCTCTGTGATCCCAGCATCTTCTGGTTTGAAGTTCTCCTGGTACAGAGGAGAGGAGAGCTCTGAACCCCTGAGCAGACAAGATATTGATCGACTCTCAGATGGTCAAATCAGAGTCTCTGAGGAAGGACTGTACAGGTGTAGAGGAGGAAGAGGAGACCCAGTTTACTACACAGAGTACAGTGATTCAGTCAGAATCAGGAAGAATGGTGAGTATGACATTTGACTCTGAAATGAAGGTACAAGGGAAAAAGTTTTAAAACAGAGCAAGAGATAGGACTGACATTTAGTCAGTGATGATTCACCATGAGTGATCTCAAACTGTATTGTGGCTTCGTCCACTCTTGGTCCAGCAACCTAAAATGGTCTCTATAATTATCTTGTGAAATAATGTGATGTAGACGTGAGACTGGAGACACTTTTACTGAATGAGAACAAAAGAGAACAAAGTGCAGGAGTCTTCTGTTCTACTATAATCTAAATAATGTCTCCCAGCAGATGTAGGGTAAAGGTGAAGGCTTAAAATACAATCTGGTCAGGTTTATCACAGGGTAGATACAGCGTCACAAAGTCTTCATGCATCCATTAACTTTGCCACTTCACTGACATATATGTCAGTAACATTACAAGACAGAGACAGGTGAAACACCCTGAACAGGTCTCCAGTCCCTCGCAAGGACAACACGTCGTTCACATGGCATTTTATAGTCTCCAATTGATCTTCATGCATGTTATTAGATTGTGAGAAGAAACCAAAGTACTGTACACAGGAATGGCCAGGACCAGGACCTGAACCAGCAACCCTCCAGCTGTGAGGCAACTGCATTACAGCACCACTCCCCACTGGGTGGCCCTCTTGAGGAATTATCTTGCTTTTATATTTAGTAAATAACAAAAATGTCTTGTGATTTACACTTGGTTCTAGACTCAATGTTTTGTCCTATTATTTTGACCTGACTGGATTTATTCAACCTGAACAGTTGCAAACAAGGCTGTTGTGAGCATGGAGCCACACTGGTCTGAAATCTACAGAGGAGAGATGATCACTCTCAGATGTGACATCAGGGATGGAGGAGACACTGAGTGGGAGTATGAATGGAAAACAACAGGACCAGAGAAACCTTTAGACCAACATGAAGTCAGTATTAGATCATCTACATTCCCCAGTGGAGAGTACATGTGTAGAGGCAGAATGAAAAGTGGACAACAGTCTTCAACAGACTGGAGTGATCCCTTCAAACTGACAGTGAACAGTAAGTCACATCTTGTTTCTATCAAAGTGAATGTCACATGTTTCATTACAAGGTTGTTTCAGTCATTTTGTGCTACTAGTAGAGTAGCAGATAGATAGATAACACCACTGTCTTTTAATATGTGTCAGTAATGTCCTATTTTCTGTCTTTGTTCAATGTCAAACAGCTGACCGACGAAGGGTTGAACTGAGTGTCAGTGACAGAGACATTCCTGTAGGTGGCAGAGTGACCCTGACCTGCTCTGTGATCCCAGCATCTTCTGGTTTGAAGTTCTCCTGGTACAGAGGAGAGGAGAGCTCTGAACCCCTGAGCAGACAAGATATTGATCGACTCTCAGATGGTCAAATCAGAGTCTCTGAGGAAGGACTGTACAGGTGTAGAGGAGGAAGAGGAGACCCAGTTTACTACACAGAGTACAGTGATTCAGTCAGAATCAGGAAGAATGGTGAGTATGACATTTGACTCTGAAATGAAAGTACAAGGGAAAAAGTTTGAAAACATAGCAAGAGATAGGACTGACATTTAGTCAGTGATGATTCACCATGAGTGATCTCAAACTGTATTGTGGCTTAGTCCACTCTTGGTCCAGCAACCTAAAATGGTCTCTATAATTATCTTGTGAAATAATGTGATGTAGATGTGAGACTGGAGACACTTTTACTGAATGAAGAGAACAAAGTGCAGGAGTCTTCTGTTCTACTATAATCTAAATAATGTCTCCCAGCAGATGTAGGGTAAAGGTGAAGGCTTAAAATACAATCTGGTCAGGTTTATCACAGGGTAGATACAGCGTCACAAAGTCTTCATGCATCCATTAACTTTGCCACTTCACTGACACATATGTCAGTAACATTACAAGACAGAGACAGGTGAAACACCCTGAACAGGTCTCCAGTCCCTCGCAAGGACAACACGTCGTTCACATGGCATTTTATAGTCTCCAATTGATCTTCATGCATGTTATTAGATTGTGAGAAGAAACCAAAGTACTGTACACAGGAATGGCCAGGACCAGGACCTGAACCAGCAACCCTCTAGCTGTGAGGCAACTGCACTACAGCACCACTCCCCACTGGGTGGCCCTCTTGAGGAATTATCTTGCTTTTATATTTAGTAAATAACAAAAATGTCTTGTGATTTACACTTGGTTCTAGACTCAATGTTTTGTCCTATTATTTTGACCTGACTGGATTTATTCAACCTGAACAGTTGCAAACAAGGCTGTTGTGAGCATGGAGCCAGACTGGTCTGAAATCTACAGAGGAGAGATGATCACTCTCAGATGTGACATCAGGGATGGAGGAGACACTGAGTGGGAGTATGAATGGAAAACAACACGACCAGAGAAACTTCTAGACCAACATGAAGTCAGTATTAGATCCTCTACATTCCCCAGTGGAGAGTACATGTGTAGAGGCAGAATGAAAAGTGGACAACAGTCTTCAACAGACAGGAGTGATCCCTTCAAACTGACAGTGAACAGTAAGTCACATCTTGTTTCTATCAAAGTGAATGTCACATGTTTCATTACAAGGTTGTTTCAGTCATTTTGTGCTACTAGTAGAGTAGCAGATAGATAGATAACACCACTGTCTTTTAATATGTGTCAGTAATGTCCTATTTTCTGTCTTTGTTCAATGTCAAACAGCTGACAGGCCGAAGGCTGAACTGAGAGTCAGTGACAGAGACATTCCTGTAGGTGGCAGAGTGAACCTGACCTGCTCTGTGATCCCAGCATCTTCTGGTTGGAAGTTCTCCTGGTACAGAGGAGAGGAGAGCTCTGAACCCCTGAGCAGACAAGATGTTGAACTCCTCTCAGATGGTCGAATCAGTGTCTCTGAGGAAGGACTGTACAGGTGTAGAGGAGGAAGAGGAGACCCAGTTTACTACACAGAGTACAGTGATTCAGTCAGAATCAGGAAGAATGGTGAGCATGACATTTGATCTGAAATAATCTGAAAAATATTCAATTGTATTTTCTTTTTTTTCCGTGGATCAAATAAGCCCACAGTTGGCCTGTGGGCTGTGGTTTAGACACCCATATTATGGACCATTATCAGATGTCTGGGCCATTGACCAGCCTCTAGGCAGCACTGTGTCTGCACAAATTTTAGCTAACAAATTATTAAACAGTTTTGAATATTCAATTCAAGTATCAACTTGACTTCTGAGATAACTGTCCCACAACAACAACAACAAAAAAAGAAATTCAAATTAAGAATTGAGATTGAGATCACTAATTTTCATGTTTATTTCCAACATGGCCAGAGAGAACTACTACAAGGAGAATGAAGAGCTGCTTGAAGCAGCTGTGGCTTATTGATCCCTGGTCTCGCGACATACTGTGACGTAGAATCAATGTTTATGTATTGTTTTGCCCGCACTGGGAATTCCTGACCCTGAACAGTTGCAAACAAGGCTGTTGTGAGCATGGAGCCAGACTGGTCTGAAATCTACAGAGGGGAGATGATCACTCTCAGATGTGACATCAAGGATGGAGGAGACACTGAGTGGGAGTATGAATGGAAAACAACAGGACCAGAGAAACCTTTAGACCAACATGAAGTCAGTATTAGATCCTCTACATTCCCCAGTGGAGAGTACATGTGTGGAGGCAGAATGACAAGTGGACAACAGTCTTCAACAGACTGGAGTGATCCCTTCAAACTGACAGTGAACAGTAAGTCACATCTTGTTTCTATCAAAGTGAATGTCACATGTTTCATTACAAGGTTGTTTCAGTCATTTTGTGTTAGTAGAGTAGCACTGTATCCACTATCCCAGCCCATCACTGTGAAACATGACTTTTCCTGCAGATAGACTGCAGCCTGTCCTCACTGTGTCTCCACTGTGGCTGAGTCCTGGAGCCACAGTGACTCTGACTTGTGAGGTTAAAGCTCCAGCTGAAGGATGGAGGTTCTACTGGTACAAGGCTGCTCCCACACTGTCAGACAGCAGCTCCTACAGCTACCAGCTGCTGCCTGACAGCAGCAGAGGGACTGAGCAGGACTCCTACACCATCCATGGACAGACACACACAGCAGGATATGTGTGCAGAGCTGGGAGAGGAGAGTCAGTGTTTTACACTGATTACAGTGGACCCAAGTTTGTCTGGTCTGGAGGTCAGTTTGTTTCTATCTGTCCTTCACCTCACACATCACATTTTGAATCCTAAAACCACTGTTCTTGGCTCACGTCTTTTTTTTTTTGGTTTTGTTTTTTTCAGATTTTCATTCAGCATCTCTCACGTTGAGTCCTGAGCGAGTGCAGCACTTCACCTCTGACTCTGTCTCATTGAAGTGTGAGGGAAACTCTTCTGACTGGACAGTGAAGAGGATGAGTACCAGTAGCTCCAGCTGGACATCCTGCTCTGGCTGGGGAACAATGACTGGATCCACATGCAACATGAAACGTTCCCAGTACAGTGAAGCAGTGTACTGGTGTGAGTCTGCATCAGGAGAGTTCAGCAATGCTGTCAACATCACTGTACAAGGTGTGTTTTTATCCCTTTTTTCCCTGTTTCACACAAAACTTTTATTCAATCATTACTTTCATCATTTTTCCTTTAGATTGTACTTTGATCTTTTTTGTAGTAAAACAGTTTTCATCTGTATCATCTCATCATCAAAACAGTTTTCATCTGTATCATCTCTAGATCAGCACTCAGCTGCAGCCTTGTCCACACAATAGTCAGATAAATCCTTTCTTTGTTTTACAGATACCAGCCTGATCCTGATGAGTCCTGTCCATCCTGTGAAGGAGGGAGATGCAGTCAGCCTCAGCTGCAAAAAGCAGTGGTCAAAGTTGACTTCTACTGTGTTTTTCTATCGAAATGGACAAATTGTACAAAACGATAGCAGGACAGAGCTGAACATCTCTGCAGTGTCAAAGGCAGATGAGGGCTTCTACAAGTGTCAGTGCTCACAAGAGGAGTCAGCACAGAGCTGGATGTCAGTGAAGGGTATGTACACCTGTTCACCTTGACTGGCACATTTCACAGTCTCCACCATGTCTGCACATATTGGTGAAGATAATTTAGTATCTTCATGTGCATGGCACTGAAAAGTTCTGTATTTCATAACTGAATTTACTGAAAACTAGTTAGTTAGAAACAGTAGTTTCTCCAGTTTGTTTTGATAGAGATCGTCAACATTCAGCCAATTTCAGTTTGTAACCTTGTTGTCACAGTGGATTCTATTAAATTGTACACACTGGTCCTTTAAAGGTAAATATTTCAACATATATTTGTTATTGGTTATTATTTCTTCCAGACGAGTCCACGCCTGAAAGCTCTCCTTCCCTTGTACCCTTGATTGTGGGGCTGGTTTCTACAATCCTACTTTTCATTCCTCTGATCCTCCAGCATCAGTGCAGACAACTGGATGGTGAGAGCTGCTTTTATAAGATGTTATGTTCCTCAATTGTTGAAATACACACAGGAACTGTCAGGAATGCTAACATATGATCATGAGATTGTAGTTGATTCCTAATTTTACATTTTCAAGTTGGTACAACATGCTCTTCTCTCATTTTGAACAGAACAAGATGACACATGGTCCACAGTAATCTATAGGCTGAGTCAGATTGACAGCACAAACAAGGGCTCTGATTTCAACCATAGTGAGGCTCAATACTCTTTGATGTGGTCCAGGTAAGCATTAAATCTCACTTTCTCAGAGCATGAACAGAAAATATTCACTCCTGCCAGAGACTCTATTGGATCAGAGAATTTGTCTGCTTTGACCGTGGTTTGATTTTCTCTGCTCCATAGATAATGTTCACCATCAAAGTCTCAGAGGGCACTGAAGATAGTACGGTATACACCTCTATTAATCTATGCAAATATATGTATATACATGTCAGAAAATATTAATGAATATCTCCTTCTTTTCTTACAATCTGAGCATGTCAAGATTTAATTCCAGTCAGAAAACAGACACTGCTAATAATACTTATTGTACCATGAGTTTACGTTCAGTGTTTGGAATCCAGGTTCTGGCTTCATCAGTCCCTACAGTGATTAGGAAATATGTAACACCCCACAACTGAAAAAACACATGACTATGTAAATGACCCAACGGAGAGCCCAAGGGACAGCTGGCAATACAAGAAGGAGAGGATATGATAGGTGGAGAGACACTGGCCGCTAGAACACAGTTTGGGGAATACAGTGTTGTTGTCACAGAGTACAGAGTTACACCAGGTCGAAGTTTTCAGCTGTCTGATGAAGTAACTCAGCTAGCACCCTGACATCTTAAATTAACATATATTTTTGTGCTTTTCTTCCAGGTGTGAAACATGCTATTTGCAAAACATGCTTAATGCAATCAACAAATGCATTGTTCTCAGTTTATGTTATGTTAATATTACATTATGTTTAATATTTTGTGCTGGATTCTTCTTTCATGAATCATATAAACAACAAAGTTATTCACTTTTTGATTTCCTAGTTAGATTTTCAGTTATACAGTATCCAAGAGCAGTTTTAAAATCACATTCTTAATTCATGGTTGTGTAAGCTCCTGGGTTTTTATCTGCCAAAGCTTTAATATTAATTATAAAATGATCAGCTAAAAGCATCTTTTACCACTGTCTTTTTTTAATCAATGTTGAGACAGCTTTCATACGCATCTTTTTGACCTTTTTGGCATCAATAAACTTTTATGAAACAAAGGTGTTGCTTTGATTTTGATTTCTCTCTGTTAGAACTGTTAGAACTTATTGTTTTGAACCTGGTCTCTCTTTGTTAGAATTAAATGAGACACCACAGAAGGAAACGCTGTTGTTGGGGCTGTTGTTTGTCTTTGTGTAAATGGCAAAGCCATTTACTGTGGCCGCCCTGCGCTGAGCTGAGAGGCAATTAAGGGGTCGCCTGTTGCCGTTGTGCTTGATTTGAGTAATGTTTAATTTTGGCCCAGCGTGCTGTGATGACATCCCGGCACGTCAAATAGGAGTGAGAGTGACTGGTTCTAGAGTGAGTGACAACTAAATAGTGGCCAAACTGCTCCACTGACAGTCTGTGCACCTTCAAAGCAGCCATGTGAAGCTGTAGCTCCCAGGCGAGCCTATATTTCCCCAATTCCTGCCTTGCTATTAAAATTGGATGCACCCACATCCTTCTTTTTCCAGCTGCTTCTTTCCCCTCTTCCTGTTCATTGAAATGATGATTGGTACATGTTGTAGTGCTGTACTATGTTATGCTTTTCTCGTATGTGTACCACTGCCTCTACATTAACTCAAATCTAAACCAGCGGGAAAAGGGCACCAGGAAGGAAAAAAAACACTTCCTGTTGTGTGCCTGGTCGCTTAGCAACTAGCGCCACGCCGCGTGCCCCGTACTTTGCCGCGTGCCCCGTACTTTGCCCCCTGCGCCTGGCTGCGCCCTACCCTGCGCTGCGCGCCGCGCCTGCCGCGATCAGGCTGGAAGCACCTCTAATGTATCCAGGCGAGAACCGGCAAAACACCGTTGCAGCACGAGAAAAAAAAAAAAAGCCTGCTTTCTTATCGAGCTTTCCCGGAGCTGGGCTGAATCTGGTACCTAATATCAAAGACTGAATGGGCAGCTGGTAAGACCACAGGTCATGGTAATCACAGACCTTGTTGCAAGTGCCACTTGTTGCTCATTGCACGCTGAAGAGGCACTGAGATGCGGGCGTAAACAAGACATTTGTGTTTGTGTGCTGCAGCTACTATTATTACTATTATTATATTATTTTATATATATTATATATTATTATTACTATTTCGGAGTCCATTGTGTAAATCTTGTTTGGTCAATGTAATTGCAATTTGCTTAATTTAGCAATTTAAATAACCCAATTCTGATATGTTAAATACTGTTGCACTGAATCATTGGATGCTTGTGAAGACATGGTTTAAAAGTGAGCAAAGTACTATTTTTGTACAAAATCTGTCTAAAAAGGAAACTGAAAATATTGAATTGCTACAATAGTAAATTGCAATTTACCCAGAGTGAATATGTATTGTAAATACTGTATGTATATAGCCTAGGTAAAAATGTGCGAAACTCATTGCTTGACTGCTCAACCGAGTCGATGGGGTAATTTATTAATTTATTGTGCCTCCAGTAGTTTAAATTTGTGATTTAATGTCTGTGTTGAATTTAGATCTAATTAGGTCATTTAAAATTCTGTGTTACCTTATGCGGTTGGTGTTTCCTGTTTTTTAAAGTTTTGGTTCACCTGTAATTACCTGGCTCACAAAATGAAGAATAAAGATTCAACAGATGCGTTGTTATTCTGACTGAAACCCAGTGAAATGTTCAGCACTAGTACCTCCACAACATACCAGGTGCTGGTACTCCGCAAGGGTTAAGTGCAATCAAGAACAAAAGCATTAGACAAACAGAGGCTACACAGACAAGAAGAAGTTATACACGTCACTCTCTTTCTCTTTCTGTTGAATTAGAGTCAATTCAGTGAAGACGTTCCTCAGAAGCAGTGAGAGAGCGACAGGGTCAGTGCTGGATGTGGAGATGGGACACACTGTGCTCTGTGTGCTGCCATTGTTCTGTGAGTACCTTACTAACTTCATAGATTCAAGACTTTCTGAGGTCGACTCATCTCAACAAGTCAACCTTCTCTATGAGTTCACACAATGCATGTGCTCCTGTTTGATGAAGATTTGATGTTTATTTTAGTACTGAATACATTCCTTCGTGGACACGCTGAAAGTGAGCCTGCTTTGCTTTTGAAAGATTTGTCAGATTTTTTTAATACACTGATCATTTCCTCTTTTGGCCACGTAAGTTCTTTTTTTCCTTCTAATTCTTGCTTAAACAGCTACACGTGAGGTGGTACTGACAGCAGACAAGACAATCATCCCTCTGGGTGGCAGCGTGACACTGACATGCTCTGTGGAGAATCCTGCTGGTGTCATTTATGACTGGCTCAGACAGACGTCAGAATATTCGGGAAGTAATTTTTTCCTGTGGGCTGAGACTCCTCATCAAGTTATATCACAGAGAGGCAAATACACCTGCAGAGGATGGGATCGTGCAGCAGAAATGTATACTCCTGAAAGTAATGCAGTCACCATCTATGAAACTGGTAAGTGTAGGTCAGGAATAATATAGCCTACATTTGGGACATTTCGGCTGATATGACCAGTCCAGGGATGGAGGGTTTGTTTTGATTCATCAGTTTGTCTAAAGACACATTGAAAGAGTTGAAGGAAGTTTATTACTGCTGATGGGACATTAACCTATGTGTCTTGAGCCTCAACCTCTGGTACAAAGCAGAATATAATAAAGAAGAAAGAATAAAGCTGTGAACACAAGGAAGTTAATGTTGGTGGAAACCTAAACTTTATAACTCTATATTTACAGGGTGATTTGTGGCTAGTTGAACTGAAAGAGACAAAATCTCAATATTCAGGGTTACAAAGTTTATTTTTGGATTAAAAGATGCTGACTTGTTTGTGGAGCCTTTCATTGTGGGAGCTCGTCCTTTGAGGAACTGAAGTTAAAGCTGTTGAGTTGGGTTTGTCTGCTTCATTCAGTTTATGACAGTTTGTATGTGAACAGTTTCCAACAGGGTCACTCTTCATGTTCATCCTCAAATTCTCCCAGTATTTGCTGGTGAGGCAGTCAAAGTCAGATGTGAGATCCAGGAAGGTGAAAACAAACCTTGGACATATGAATGGAAATTGGCCAAATACAGCAAAATATCAACACTCAGTGAATTTTGGATTGATGGTATAAATGAGTCCCATACTGGAGAGTACAGCTGCAGGGGCAGAGACAATATGCACTCCTACACACAGTGGAGTGATGTCTTCATGTTGACAGTACTGTGTAAGTTGGACATCCTTCAGATGTATGAATAGATAACACCACTGTCTTTTAATATGTGTCAGTAATGTCCTATTTTCTGTCTTTATCAATGTCAAAAGGTCCAAAGGCTGAACTGAGAGTCAGTGACAGAGACATTCCTGTAGGTGGCAGAGTGACCCTGACCTGCTCTGTGATCCCAGCATCTTCTGGTTGCAAGTTCTCCTGGTAGAGGAGAGGAGAGCTCTGAACCCCTGAGCAGACAAGATGTTGAACTCCTCTCAGATGGTGGAATCAGTGTCTCTGAGGAAGGACTGTACAGGTGTAGAGGAGGAAGAGGAGACCCAGTTTACTACACAGAGTACAGTGATTCAGTCAGAATCAGGAAGAATGGTGAGTATGACATTTATTACTTGTTGTGATATGATGGGTTCGGAAATGATGAGTCGGAAATGTGACTGAAACAGAAATAAAACTGAGAATTTTGTAGATTGAAGTCTGCCAACAAAGCAAAGCAAATGGCTGACCTGCAGAAACAGATGTGTGTAGCTCAAGGGAAAAGTGGTCAGCAGGTCAGCAGTTTGGTCCAAGCCCCTTGTAGCTTAACAAGCCTACACCTGGGAAAGATACTGAAATCCCAACTTCCACAGATGCTGCGTCATTGGTGTACAAATGTGTGTGAATGGGCAGACTGCATGGGGTAGCTGCTCTTGCACAGCAGTTTGATTCAGTTAAAGCACTCAAAGCTAAATGAAGGGCTGGCTAGTTGCAAAACAAGCTCATGTTGGTTGAGTTGGCAAATGGTTCCACACAGTGCTTAAATTGGCTTTTGCAAGGAGAGAGAGAGAGAGAGAGAGAGAGCCCTTCTTCACCCATTATCTCACAGAGTATATATCTATTTTTTACCTTGCATCATCAGCTTATATATATATATTGTATGTATATATAAGCTGATATATGTATATGATGATGCAAGGTAAAAAATAGATATATACTTTGAGAGATAATATATGTATGTATGTATGTATGTATGTATGTATGTATGTATGTATGTATGTATGTATGTATGTATGTATGTATGTATGTATGTATGTATGTATGTATGTATGTATGTATGCATGCATGCATGCATGTATGTATGTATGTATGTATGTATGTATGTATGTATGTATGTATGTATGTATGTATGTATGTATGTATGTATGTATAGGTTTATCTAGACCTGGTCAACCTAGTGACTGTGACGTAGAATGTGTTACCCTTGCTGTCGCTTGACTGAATGGTTAAATGACCTTTGTTTTTTGCTCGTTGACCCTGCCGAGCATGCAGGACCTGATGTTGATGACCATGAAAAGAATGCCACAGGAAAAGTATCAGAGTGCAGGGATTTGTATTTAAAAAACCTGTTTAACACACTTATTTATATTGAGCGTTCATCATATTAAACATGCTCTATGTCAAATGAGGACTGTCCAGTCACTGCAGCTAAGCTGCTAACAACTGGTGCTACTAAAACCAACTGCATGGGTTCAAAGAAGCTGTCGGCTAAGGAATAAAAACATTACAAAGAGCGTTGAAAATGAGCTCCTGACACAAAGCACAATGCAAACATCATCCAAAAGAGTGTTACTGAAAGAAACAGAAAAAGCAATTCCACATGTGGACTAGAAACTTTGAAGTTTCTACTTCAAAATACATACTGAAATAAGTCGGTGATCTACATCTGGAGACAACAGTATCACATCCAAGAGGTTCAGTGAATTTGACCGAAATTAAAAATGAAATCCACTAAACGCAAACCATAGGATTTGAAATCATTTATTGTAAATCAGTGAAATCATGTATTGTATTAAGTCGAGCAGGTGGACGTATTGCAGCTACGGTAGCTGCAGTGTATCAAAAAGCCTCTGGAGCTGACCTTCTCCTCCAGCATGGCTGGTGGGGGAAACGTGTAGGTGCCATCTGTCCCTTGTCGGCGGCTGTACTTTCAAGATGGCAGAGGGTCTGGGGTTGCCCTGCCAGCTTACCACTCACATGTCTAAGATTCTTTGTTTACCACAATGTGTCAGAATATGAGCTCATAATATACCAGTGATGAGAAACGCTGACATCCATCTTGGGAAAAAACACATAACTAAAAACAACTAAAGGCCCCTGAACCCTCTAGGCACCAGAGCTTTTCTTCCTATAATGTTTGATTTTGACATCTCAGTTTCAATAGGCTATAACTTAAAAGTGACAAGAGCTAGAGACTTTCTGTAAATGAGAGAAATATTAAGAGAAATATTATTATGTTCAGGTAAACAGTAAAGAGTAAACACACTGTGTAAATGATTACTAATTAAGAAAAAGGCTGGCCTTTTGCTGTAGAGATTTTCCATTTAGTACACAGGCACTCAGATTCCATGTTTGGGGCACATATATCTTCTTCTTATGACACACAAAGACAAGTAGGCAGGACCTGTTTAGTTTGAAAGCTCACTCGCCACGGCAAGGCACAGATCATGAGTGAGATGAGATTTTTCTTTTCATTTTTATTTTTTCTTGTTTTTTTATTTGACAAAGACATGCACGTCACCAGCACATGAACACATAACAAGGAACACATATTGTACAATACTGGATAGAGAATGAATCCCTATCCATCCAGGTGACACTTGTTGTAGTGTTTCATGGTGTGGTGCCTCTCACTGCAAGGTACAACACTCTTTTAGTTTTTGTCGGTTGTTGTATTTTTTTTTTTTTTGTCTTGTCAATGATTTTTTTTTCTTATTAACATTTTTTTGCATTTGTTTGTATCATTTTCTTCCATAATTTTTTCCAGTTTTTTTCTAGTCTCCAATTGATCTCAAAGTATCATTTTGGACTATGGGAGAAACCGGAGTCCCCGGAGAAAACCCACGCACACAAAGGAAGATTTCTATCTATAAACAATAGATATATATATATAAAAATAAATTTATCTATAAAGATAAATAAATAAATATATATACAAATATAAAAATATAATATATATACAAAATATATACAAATCTATATCCAAAAACATATAAATATATATGAATATATAAAATATATATCTCTAGATATAAATATATACACATATAAATATAAATATATATAAAATATATAAATATGATTTGATATATGTACAAAATATATAAAATGCATATAAAACATACAAAAATACACAGAAAAATACAAATTAGTCGTGCTGTTGTGATGGCCTGAAGCAAGAAACTAAATTCTTCCTCAATCGAGAGAAGAATTTTCTGGTCCTCTGAAATATATTCCTCCTTGTGGAAGTAGGAGCAGCAACAGACTCTGCAGAAGCG
The DNA here is from genome assembly GCA_029224185.1 of Karalla daura. Classification (NCBI taxonomy): domain Eukaryota; kingdom Metazoa; phylum Chordata; class Actinopteri; order Chaetodontiformes; family Leiognathidae; genus Karalla; species Karalla daura. Next base: position 6,007,034 of record CM055210.1, on the reverse strand, counting down.
AGTGTACTGACAGCTCTGACTTCATCACAAGAGGCATGGTCTATAGACGATGCCCTGGATTCATCACAAGAGGCATGATCTCCAGAAGGTGCCCTGGATTCCTCACAAGAGGCATGGTCTGGAGAAGGTGCCCTGGATTCATCACAAGAGGCATGATCTCCAGAAGGTGCCCTGGATTCCTCACAAGAGGCATGGTCTGGAGAAGGTGCCCTGGATTCATCACAAGAGGCATGATCTCCAGAAGGTGCCCTGGATTCCTCACAAGAGGCATGGTCTGGAGAAGGTGCCCTGGATTCCTCACAAGAGGCATGGTCTATAGAAGATGCCCTGGACGCCTGGTCTTCTGCCTCATAACCACAGTGACTAATTTCACTGGGGAAGCTAAAGACGGAGTCCGGTGATTCTTCCTCATCGCTAAGACTCTCAATGTCGGCATCTTCACCTACAGTACTTGGAGTCAAGACACTTCCATCGAGGCTGGCAGAAGAAGACCTCAGAGGACCTGACAGGAAGAAGTCCTCAGCTTCAGTGTTGTTGCAGAGGAACAAGAGACAAGCAGAGTTGATTGCATATACACTGCTGCTCGTCAGATGGGTCATAGTAATGAAAGGATGTTGCAGGCCTTCTCTGGGTGTGATTCTCTTTTTAGGATCCAGTTCTAGGCACTGCTTCAGGAGACTTAAAAAGGCCATCCTATCATGATATTCTATTGACCTTCTCTTCGCTGGAATATTTTGCACAGCTTGGTCCAGACTTGGGAATATGCTGGCCAATGTCCTCGTCACCTGAGGCTTTGATTGTGTCGCCTCAAAGTACTCTTCTTTGGTCATCAGCTGCCATGCCGAAGTGTCGCTGGAGAATCGGAAGAAATCTCTGGAATATATCCCGGTCCTCAGCAGCTCATCGTCGGGCTGACCTAACAGCCTCACCACCGTCCTCATCCAGTTGTATTCACAGTTGCCGGGGAAGATGTCTGCAGCAAAGTACAGGAACAGCATCAGGCATCCGATGCCCCACATATCAAGAGCTTCCGATAAGGGAAGACCCAAGACGATCTCGGGAGCCCTGAATAAAAGAGGCAGGAGGAGCATCCCCGTGCGTAGTGAGGAGACTCGTCGGGCCAACCCAAAGTCAATGAGCTTTATCTTGAAGGGCTGGTCCCTGTGATTGACCAGCATGACATTGTCATATTTCAGGTCTGCGTGGACAATCCCCAGATCACTCAGACCTTCAAAGGCAACTAGAAGCTGCTGGACCACAAGGCGAATTTCATAAAGCCTCAGAGGTCTCAATTTCCTCTCTTTCATCAGGTCCAATAGGCTCTTGTCCAACATTTCAAAAGCCAAAAAGTAGTAGCCCACGTGGTTGAAGCTGTCGACTAATTTTACGATGTTGTATTTCTCTGGGTCCAATTTCCTGAGTGCATTGAGCATCTTCAACTCTTTTTTCATTGAAGATTCTGCATCTCCTTTCAGGATTTTCACAGCCACCGTTTCGTTTGTTGCTTGGTTCACACATTTAGCAACTTTGCCAAAGGTTCCTTCCCCGATAAATTCTTTCACCAGGTACATGCCAGAGGTGCCGGGGAGGATACTGTCCACCTTTGGCTTGCATATTTTGTGAAAAGCAAGTCTGACTAACGCGGCCTCAGTATTTGCAGCGGGAGCGCTGCGGGATGTCGTTGGGAGAGACATTTTAGCTAGCAAATGTCTCCCAACAGTGAATAGAGAAAGAGAAGAAGAAAGAACAGATAGAAAGATTGATGAAGATAATAGAGTAATAGAGGAGAATAGAAAGATAGATAGATGAAGATAGAGAGAGAGTAATAGAGTAATAGAATAAAGAGTAGAGTAGAATGGAACAGGTAAAAACAGTGATGTTTGTAACCGTTTCCAAAGGCCTTCCAAAGACAGTGAAGCTAGCTAGCTAGCAACTGGTTTCGAAGGTGTCAGCTGGGGGCAGAGCTCTCCCACTTACATGCTTCTTTTGGAATGGAATGTGGCTTGGATGTTTTGTCTTGGAGGTTACTTAGTTGCCGAGGAGACCAGTCAACAAGAGAAGATCCTGCAATGTTTGTTTTTTTTTCCCCAAGAATTGCAATTTTTTATTTTATTATCATTTTTTAATGAAGTGGAAAAAATAATCTCTCCTATTATCCTACATGAGTCCATTTATAATTCAGGGAATATGACACTGTATTTGTACAGGACTAACAGGTCTCTATCATTATTTAACTTTTCCTGTCATAACTTATTGTTATGAGTGCAGTTTATCATTATTACTATTGTAATTATCATCATCCTCATCATTCTAATCATTAGTATGCTTATTTACTTTCGTATAGATATCTATCTTTACATATTTTTATCTTTATATATATATCTACAGCTCATTCTGTTCATGACATGGTGCTGCAGCCTCAGACTGGGATGACTGGTCTGAGTTTCTTCTCACATATACCGGCGTGATTGGCTGCATAGATGGAACTTTCTCATCACTGCTCCCTCACAAAATGCAGCAGACCGTGTGAATAAGAAGTCCACCCAGAGCAATAACAGAGACTCAGCAGAAACTCAAACGTCTTATATGTCTATGGCTGTCCACGCTTTGTTTGGTGGAGAGGGGAGCACGGCTGGATTCTCAGGAGATGAGGAGGAAGCCACGTGGATGCATCGTTTGCTGCTGTGAAATGCCAGAAATCGGACAAAAATAATGACTTCAAAATGTTATAACCTTTATTTCAGAAAATGGCAATACAGTATATAATTGCCACACACTCCGTCTTTTGGTTTTTTTTGGGTGTATACACTGATATACACAGATATACTGAACTTTAACTGTTAACGGCAAGTGTGGCTGTACAAGTATTTTGTTAAAAATGAATCAGTCAAACTTTGAAAAATACTCCCCAGCTCCTACATCACATCTCGTCTTGCTTTGTCCAGAGATGAGGTGGAGTTAACAAGATGACTAGAATGAATAGAATGAGATTCTTGGAGCTAGAAGCAGGCCTTCATTCAAGGAAGGAAGTTTAATTCACAAGAATGTCACTGTCAGCACAATGTTTCTTTCTCTTACTTGTAGATACAGCGCTCAGCTATGAAAGCACTTCATCTTCTGGGCTGTTGATTGGTGTGGGTTGTGGAATCACGCTTCTAGTGCTCTCCTTGTTTATCTGCACACTGGCCAAGCGTGAGTTTTTTAATGTACATTTTTCCAAAATACCAAAGATGTCATCTGATCTCATTGGCAGAATACTGGAATTATAGCTTAAAATAGATGTTGAAGTTACAGTAACAACTGTTTTTCCCCCCACAGGTTCATGCTTCACCAGGTTTGTTTAACACTTATTTCTTTTGTTTTGTACGGTTCAACCATGCATTCCACAATATTCATTAACATCTTTTCATATGATGTAGGTCAGTTCAGTCTGACTGCAACAATCCTGGAGTCCGGCACTTTGAGGCCCGATGCTCTTGTCTCCATGGTAAATATTTGTATTTCTACACTTTAAATACTGTAAAATTACTTGACTCTTGTCTTTTGACTCTTGTCAAAAGGTGTCCATCAAGTTAAGTAAAGAATACGTTAACCTTGCTGCTATGTTGCCAGTGGCAAATAGGCGTGATGCCTGTGGTCGGTGAATACGTCTGTCTTGCTGCAAAATTGCTAGTGGTAAAAGAATAAGGCACAGGAAGACATATCAACTGAAAACTATGTTGAAATATATGATTTCCACCCGAATCCTCTGCTTTAAACTATTAGGTTTTATTAATGAGGGGTACCAATCGACTGCCAGGCTGCCCTGACATAGAACTGTATCAGTGGCAGCTGGCCAATAGAGGGTGCTCAGGCACTGCCTCCCTCGGCAATTTTGATTTTCTTTTTAATGAACAGTAATCAATTGTTTTGAGTGTGATTAAAGCGCACCATAGCATGGCATATATAATATATAAATCATCATATTTTGGGGACCAACGATCGGCTCATCTCGCTCCTAATGTAGCAGCATTGCCCATAGCTGACCTTTTTGCTAACCTTTTGTGCGTGGTAGCAACAGAAATTTATCCAATCAGCGTCATTGAATGTGGGGTGCTGAATTTATTGATCCAAGCCGAGTCTGTGACGGTGTCTGAGACGGTGTCTGAGACGTTGACGGAGTGGATTGACAATGATGGACGTAAATGCTATGTTGCTATGTTTGTGCAATACAGTGGATAAGTTTCTGTGTAAGAAAGTCTCAAATTTTGAATACTGGCATTAAATTACTGTGATATCACAGAACACTGGCATCCTGCTGTTTGTGTTTAATTGTATTGAGATAGTGACTGAAACTAGTGGTTTAATATGGCACAGCCTGACCTAGAGTCTTTTACACCAGCTGCCACTGGCCACACAGTATAACCGCGAGAAAACCCCTTCAGTGTTTTCATATGTTCAGTCATGACAGAGGCTATTTAAACATGAATGGGACTGCCAGTGGCCATGTAAGGATTCATGGCCACTTGCAGTTGTTATCAAAATATAATGTGCTGCATGCTTTTCATGTGTTGATCTCTTGCATGTTTGATTAAGAGCTGCTGTGTTCACAACTTTGCAGACAGGAAGTGACTGAGCTGACAGTGAGAGCTGAAGAATGTGAGAGCTGGGAGCTGAATAGCCACTGAAGCTATGACCGTACAGTTTTCAGAACAATTATACACTTGTGATATCATGGAGTGCAGCGGTTCAGGTGTGAAACAAAGAAATGAAATGATTAGAGAAAGAGTGGGTAGTCTCCTACAGCTAGTCTGTGAGTTGAAAATGTTTTCTCAGCTCTGGTCCATGGTTTTCTACATCCAGTATGTGAATTCAATCTTTTAATGCAGTTATTGTTCGCCATCCTGTGCTGAGTGACAAACGGAATAAATTGACTGAGTGTACACGGAACAAAATGTCAGTATCGTTACAATCCAAGAACGACGTGCTCATAGTGAGCAATACATAGCAGTCGATAATCTGCTAGTCACAAACAATGGCTCTATGTTCCATTGGATAGAATCTTTTTATGCATTTTTGTTGAACTACATTTCTGTAGGAGCCAAAGTTGTGCAACAGAGAGAAGTTCACACATGTGGACAGGAAGTGTTTAAAATGTGGGCCGTGATAACCACAGCAATTGTTTGTGCAGCAACAGAGAGAAGTAGAAGTTTAACACGTCGCTCTCTTTCTGTTGAATTAGAGTCAATTCAGTGAAGACGTTCCTCAGAAGCAGTGGAGAGAGCGACAGGGTCAGTGCTGGATGTGGAGATGGGACACACTGTGCTCTGTGTGCTGCCATTGTTCTGTGAGTACCTTACTAACTTCATAGATTCAAGACTTTCTGAGGTCGACTCATCTCAACAAGTCAACTATCTCTATGAGGTTACACAATGCATGTGCTCCTGTTTGATGAAGATTTGATGTTTATTTTAGTACTGAATACACTCCTCCGTGGACACGCTGAAGGTGAGCCTGCTTTGCTTTTAAAACAATTACCTCCTTCCTTTGCTCTTGATCATTTCCACTTTTGGATTCGTATTTAATCTCAAAGTGTCAAAACTGTAATTCTTGCTCAAACAGAAAGACGTGAGGTCGTGCTGACAGCAGACAAGACAATCATCCCTGTGGGTGGCAGCGTGACACTGACATGCTCTGTTAAGAATCCCGCTGGCCACACTTATGAGTGGTTCAGAGAGACTTCAGAAATTTCTGGAGAATATCCTCTTCAATCAGAGCATTCTCCAAACAAATATACATCAGAAGGAGGAAAATACACCTGCAGAGGATGGCATTCTGCATTAGAAACATTTACAGCCAAAAGCAATACAGTCACCATTTACAAAACTGGTAAGTTCATAAATAACTTCCTCAATTTGCTTAAAAACAGGAAAAGTTAGCAAAAATTTGTTCCTGGTTTTGAGCTGATTATTGAGCTAAATTAATCATTTTCTTTCAAGCCTCTGCTTATGTTGCTAATCAGGCAAACGCTCAGACAGACAAGTTCATACTGTAGTTTTGAGCACAAGGAAGTTGATGCATGTGTGCGTACCGTATGCGTGTATAGCTCCTAACACTGTTAGAGGGTATGTTTTTTAATATTTCTTTTTAATATTAAATGGACTTTCAAGTTGTTGTATTATTATTATCTTGTTGAGTGTTTTCGTATGTTTTGTCAAATTTATCAGCAGACTACAATGGTGTGCATTTTCATAGTTAACCATTAACTCTGCATTTGTGTCTGACTGTAGTGTGTGTGTCCAGCTGGATTTTATTCAACATTCATCCTCAAAGTCCAGTATTCACAGGTGAGATGATGAATGTCACATGTGAAATCTTGGCTGATACAGACACAAAGTGGACTTATGAATGGAAAGTGGCTGGATTCAGGACAACATCCACACACTATGAATATACGATCAGAAGTGCAAAGGAGACCCACATCGGAGAGTACAGCTGCAGGGGCAGAGACGACTCGTATTCCTTAACAGAGTGGAGTGATGTCATGATGGTGACTGTGCTATGTAAGTTGGACATCCTTCATCAGTAATAAAAATAAATTTACATTTTTAATGCTTTGATTTATCAAAATAAAAATACTGGATAAAAATCCTACCAGAAGAAGGTTCTGAGATGGAAGCAGAACATGGATTTTTAGCCGGCTTCCTGTATATGTCAGTGATGAACTTTTTTCTGTCTTTGTTCAATGTCAACAGCTGACAGGCCAAAGGCTGAACTGAGAGTCAGTAACAGGGACATTCCTGTAGGTGGCAGAGTGACCCTGACTTGCTCTGTGATCCCAGTATCTTCTGGTTGGAAGTTCTCCTGGTACAGAGGAGAGGAGAGTTCTGAACCCCTGACCAGACAAGATGTTGAACTCCTCCTAGATGGTGGAATCAGAGTCTCTGAGGAAGGACTGTACAGGTGTAGAGGAGGAAGAGGAGACCCAGTTTACTACACAGAGTACAGTGATTCAGTCAGAATCAAGAAGAACGGTGAGTATCTCTATCTGTCAGACTGCAGTGTGACCTTATTGATCCAGTGTTGATACAGTAACTTAAGATGGTCTCAGTCATTGTCTTGTTGAATACCCTAATTAAGTTCTGAGAAATGACACACTGTTATATTGATATTGAGGATGAAGAGGACACTGGACAGGAGTCTTATATTCAGATACAACATCAGAGATGATGTTTCATTTTGATTGATAAAAAATAGTTTTCTAAGTTTGATTGTACACTTAATGTTTATTTTCTTCTTATTTTCGTGTCCTCACTGGGAATTATTAACCCTGAACAGTCGCAAACAAGGCTGTTGTGAGCATGGAGCCAGACTGGTCTGAAATCTACAGAGGAGAGATGATCACTCTCAGATGTGACATCAGGAATGGAGGAAACACTGAGTGGGAGTATGAATGGAAAACAACGGGACCAGAGAAACCTTTAGACCAACATGAAGTCAGTATTAGATCCTCTACATTCCCCAGTGGAGAGTACATGTGTAGAGGCAGAATGAAAAGTGGACAACAGTCTTCAACAGACTGGAGTGATCCCTTCAAACTGACAGTGAACAGTAAGTCACATCTTGTTTCTATCAAAGTGAATGTCACATGTTTCATTACAAGGTTGTTTCAGTCAGTTTGTGCTACTAGTAGAGTAGCACTGCATCCACTATCCCAGCCCATCACTGTGAAACATGACTTTTCCTGCAGGGAAACTTCTGCCTGTCCTCACTGTGTCTCCACTGTGGCTGAGTCCTGGAGCCACAGTGACTCTGACTTGTGAGGTTAAAGCTCCAGCTGAAGGATGGAGGTTCTACTGGTACAAGGCTGCTCCCACACTGTCAGACAGCAGCTCCTACAGCTACCAGCTGCTGCCTGACAGCAGCAGAGGGACTGAGCAGGACTCCTACACCATCCATGGACAGACACACACAGCAGGATATGTGTGCAGAGCTGGGAGAGGAGAGCCAGTGTTTTACACTGATTACAGTGGACCCAAGTTTGTCTGGTCTGGAGGTCAGTTTGTTTCTCTCTGTCCTTCACTTCACACATCACATTTTGAATCCTAAAACCGCTGTTCTTGATCTAACACATTATTACATGTTTTTCAGATTTTCATTCAGCATCTCTCACGTTGAGTCCTGAGCGAGTGCAGCACTTCACCTCTGACTCTGTCTCATTGAAGTGTGAGGGAAACTCTTCTGACTGGACAGTGAAGAGGATGAGTACCAGTAGCTCCAGCTGGACATCCTGCTCTGGCTGGGGAACAATGACTGGATCCACATGCAACATGTACCGTAATTGGCAAAATGAGGCAGTGTACTGGTGTGAGTCTGGATCAGGAGAGTTCAGCAACGCTGTCAACATCAGTCTACGGAGTATGTTTTCACCACTGTTTCCTTATGTTTCACACAAAATGTTTATTATTACAGATCGATTTTATCTTTATTTGTATTCTTAACCCTTGTTTGCTTTTGTCTTTTTTGTAGTAAAACAGTTTTCATCTTTAACATCACCAGATCAGCACTCAGCTGCAGCCTTGTCCACACAATAGTCAGATAAATCCTTTCTTTCAAAGAACTCTGGCTTCTTCCTGCAGCCAATCAAAGCTCTGAACTGCTGTCTCATCACAGTGTAGTCAACAATAGATGTCCTCTGCAGCATCTGCATCAATGCTGAAACCTGAATCTTTTTTTATTCTTCACAGCGTCCAGATTTGTCTTTGCTCATTATCATTATTAATTTTGCATGTTTTCTTTTCAAGTCTGATCTACTTCAGCATGAGCTCATCCTGATTCTTCATTTCTTGACTGTTTTACAGATACCAGCCTGATCCTGATGAGTCCTGTCCACCCTGTGAAGGAGGGAGATGCAGTCAGCCTCAGCTGCAAAAAGCAGTGGTCAAAGTTGACTTCTGCTGTGATTTTCTATCGAAATGGACAAATTGTACAAAACGATAGCAGGACAGAGCTGAACATCTCTGCAGTGTCAAAGGCAGATGAGGGCTTCTACAAGTGTCAGTGTTCACAAGAGGAGTCAGCACAGAGCTGGATGACAGTGAAGGGTGAGTTGGACATTTTCTGCTTTTGTTCTTTTTTTACGACCTCACCTGTTGGATTCACTACAGCGTTTCCTTAAATTAGCTTTAGTGATCAACTTGTCATTAGCTCTCAGTGTCATGTCCAGACCTCTAAGAGTTGAGACAACATACACTGTCTGGACAAAGAAAAGAGACAAAGAAGAGAGGCAGATGAAGTGATGCCATCATGCCAGGTGCCCACTGTACAAGCCAGTGGAGGTGGTGCTGTGATCTGGGCTACTGCAGTTGTTCGGGTCTAGGTTCAGCAACAGTATGTGCAGAATGAGCTTAGATACAAACAATAGTTTCTCCAACATGTTTGGATTGAGAGGGTCATCATTCAGCCAGTTTCAGTCTTGAACCTCATTGGTCGATGCCATTAAGTATTTTACTGATTAGGGTTGAAGGACTCACTTTTCCTTTGAAATGTATATTATTACAGTGAATATTTGTTCATGGTTGTTATTTGTTACAGAGGTTTCCATACCTTCATCACATGTTCCCTTGATTGTGGGGCTGCTTTGTGCAATCCTGCTTTTTATTCTCCTGCTCCTTCTGTATCGCTGCAGACAATTAAAAGGTGAGAGTTTCTATTGTGACATGTTATATTCCTTTATGGTTGAAATGTACATTTTCATCGATTAGGTGTTTAACAACTAACAATATAAAACCATGTAACATCAGATGTGTTTTTATATAATCATCTGCCATCAAGCTAATACAACATGCTCTTCTCTCATTTTTGACAGAACATCAAGAAAATTCGTGGTACAAAATATGTTATAGGCCAACTCAGACTGACTGCACCAATCAGGACTCTGACAAAAATCATGTTTACATTGAGAATGAGGCTGAACGCTGTTCTATTCTTGGTGAGGACTGACTCTCATTTTAATAACTAGTATCAGACAATCAATGAGCTGTTTGGACTATGGTTTTGTTGTGACTCTCTGTAGGTGATGGTCACCTCTATGAAACTATCAGAGGCTCAGAAGAAGCTGAAAATGGTTCAGTATACACCTCTCTATTTATCACTGTAAAATATCCTATTGCTACCATTTTACATATTAGCTCCTGTCTCTGCTCCTCATTAGTCTCATTAGCACTGTAGTACCTACAGCCCTATCAACAACTGAAAGTGATGCTGTCACTAAATGAATATGTGTGTTTCAGGTGCAGATAGACATCCAGATGTGGTTTATTCCATGCTTGAACTTAAAAACTTCCAAGTTACAGGTACAAATATTATAAGAAATACTAAATATTTTAGAGATACTATCGATACCGCAGATAAAGAACTGGTAATTCATTTCGTATGATTCATTATCTTAACAGGGAGGAACCAGGAACTAGTGCAGAGTTGTGTTTACTCTGAGGTGAAAGATGGAGGAGCAGGTACAGTCAGCCCCAACCTTCAGCTGTGATGTTCATTTGACTTCCTTACACAGTTACTACATAGGACCACTAGGTGGCAGCAGAGTGGAGATCTTTCACACTGGACCTATCAGACATGTTCTTTGGTTCACAGACACTACACAGTCTTCCTTATATCTCAATAATTTTATTTTGACAGAAAATACAATGCAAACTTCCATTCACAACTTTCTGTATTGTAATTGTATCCATCAATACACCCAGCTGTAGGGTCCAATACATGCCTCATGATGTATGTTTCAGGCAAAAAACAGATGTTTTTCATCTTATGCACTCAAGATAATAATCTGGAACCAAATTCCATAACAGTTTAAGCTTGATTATCAAGCTTAATGAGAGAAAACTCAAGATTAGAAAATCCTAATAATAATGTGCATATATGTATCTACATCCGTATATATACATATATACGGATACGGATATATGTATATACATCCATATATACATTTCTTTTTGGAACATGTTATTGTACTCTGTAGGTATCCAAAGTGTGCAGTGAGAATCATTTATAACACCAATGACACTAAAGTTCAGTCTAAAACTGAACTGTCCTTCTGCTACTGCAGCTTTTGCTGAAGAGGCTCACATATGATGTATATACTGTTGTGACTGATTCCACAGATAATTAAGTGTTGACATCCTCAATAACACCCTATTATCATTGCCTTTCTTACAGGAATGTAGAGGCAGCCCCGTTGGTGAATACTGGCTGACAGCGTCTTGGAAATGCATCATTAGAACATCTGAGTTGTTTGATATTTTGTGGAGTCGTAGATTGTATAAATGAATGTATCGCGTTTAGTACTTTTATGTTTCTGTTGTTTTTTGCGAGTCTTTGTGACAGTGGAGATTCAAAGTCAGCATCAACATTAGTTGAAAATGATCTAACATGTCATCAAGTACTTATTATCAGTTATAACCACACACGTATCACTTCTTTGAAATATTTCAACTTTTGACTTTTTCAATAAAGCAATGCTTCAGTGAGTATAGAGCATCTTTACTTCATCACATGAAGATGGAGCCTACAGGTGAGACATACTGTATATATCATTTTCAAAACAAAACAAACAAACTCAAACACATGTATACAGTTAGAGTGAGAGTGAGTATGAGTGTGTGACCTATACTTCTGATCTACTTGATCCACTGTTGGGAGCCTCTGTACACTGTACCTAACTGCAGCAGAGAAGAAGCTAGAAGAGTTACACAGTATATCCTGACTGCACTATGGGTATACCCATATATATATATGTGTGTGTGTGTGTGTGTGTGTGTGTGTGTGTGTGCGCGCGCGTGCGCGTGTGCGCGTGCGTGCGTGCGTGCGTGCGTGCGTGCGTGTGTGCGTGTGTGTGCCTCATATATGGGTGTGACTTGACAGAATTCAAAGAAGTGTACACATGGTGGAGTGCTGCTGTGGTCATGACCTTGAAAACAAGAAGTGAGTAGGGGGTGAGTCCAAGCTGAGAGGGAAGCCAGGTGGGACCTGCCGCTTGGAGGACTGTCTCTGTGCCTGTTGGGGGACTGGGTGCTGCTGGGGACTGAGGTCCAGGATGGTTCCTCCTGCTGGGACTTAGTGCAGGGCGGTCACCACTCCCACCCATGTTAGTAGTCCATTAAAGCTCACCACTCATTAGGACTGCATGCATCACTACAGCTCACATCACACATACAGCATGCACACTCACAAGCACACATGCATGCACGATCAACACGTTTACACACACACACACACACACACACACATCAAATTTCTTTTCTGCTCCTACCCTCGTGAATTATTGGGGCTGTAGAGCATGTATCATATTACCAGACTATATGTCATTGCATTTTCCTTGAAACAGGTAAGGAACAACAACAACAAGAGGACAGACAATTCTAGACATTTTCACACAGTGCAGCTGTGTCTGTGGTGCAGGTTGAGCATAAATGATGAAATGATGGGAGGATGATAAGATGCAAAAACAATGAGGGGAGAGAGACTGGTAGAAGAGTATCTTAAATCAAACAGCTTCAAGCCTCATGATATAATACTAATTGAATGATGGGTTGCTGGACTTAATTGAACAGTTTTAGGGATCAAAGACAGATCAAGACAGCACAGGAGAGATGTTCACATGAGTAGTGCAGGAAGTGGGCCGTAATAGCAACTGCAATGTTTTTGAACATGAACAGAAATGTGGAAGTGGAAGTTTGTCTCTCCCTCCTTCACTCGCTCTCTATCTCTCTTCCTCTCTTTGCTGAATTCTTATAAATTGCAACAGAATTTGCAACAACAGCAGTGTGACAAGGTCAGAGCTGGATCTGGAGATGGGGCACGCTGCGCTCCGTCTGCTGCCATTGTTCTGTGAGTATCACTGACTTCATGCATTCATGATTTTCAGCAGCAGAGAATTTCTGTTGTAATCGAGTTTCTCAACCTTGTCACAGAATATCAGCACAAAGCATGTCTTCCTGTTTGATTTGTTTGTAATTCTTTATTTTAGTGCTGAATACTCTCCTCAGTGAACATGCTGAAGGTAAATCTTTACTCCACTATTTATCTCCAAATGTTCACACATTCTTGATCACTTCCTCTTTTGTGTTTTACATTGTGTGTCTCAGTGCCAGATCTTTTTCTGTTTTATTCTCATCTAAACAGGTCAACATGAGGTTTCTCTGACAGCAGACAAGACAATCATCCCTCCAAATAGCAGCGCGACACTGACATGCTCTGTGAAGAATGCTGCTATCCAGGGTTACCAGTGGTGCCTCAAATCCTCCAAAGAGGACTACTGTTGGTCCGATGAGTCTCCAAACACAGTTATAGAAAGAGGAGGAATATACAGCTGCAGCGGATGGTTTAAATCATCAAATGATTACACAACTAAAAGTAGTGCAGTCACCATTGAGAAAACCTGTAAGTATCAATTGGGAATGTCACCTGCACTGCTAATGTTTAGATATTTTTGCAGAACCGGATGATTTGTTTGGCTCTTTACAGTTTGTGTATTTGTTGAATGACTGCAGATGAAAAAAATACTTAATATAACAATTCACAGGCACACAAACTTTAGTTATTAACTGAATCACGATGTTTGTCTTCTTTTTTTTAACCTGTCGATGGACTTTAAGTCTCTCTCTCCTCCCTCCATCTATACTGTCAGCTCTTATTTCTACTGTAAACACTGGCTCAACAGTATTATGTTCTTTCAATCAATGTAGGACTTGATGTCAAAGCTGCTGAGTTGAGTTTGTCTACTTCATTTCATTTACAATGTTTTGTATGTGGACAGTATCCAACAGGGTCACTCTTCACGTTCTTCCTCAAAATCCTTCATTATTCACTGGTGAGATGTTCTACACCACATGTGAAATCCAGGAAGGTGGAGATGTAACTTGGACATATGAATGGAAATTGGGCAAACACAGTGAAGTTTCAACACTCAATGAATATAGGATTGATGGTGTAAATGAGTCCCATACTGGAGAGTACAGCTGCAGGGGTAGAAACTACCACAACTTGTACGACTTAACACAGTGGAGTGATGTCTACAAGTTGATAGTACTGTGTAAGTTGAAAATCCTTCAGAGGTATGAATACATAACTGTCTTTTTGTTAATATGTCAGTGATGTCCTTTTTTCTGTCTTTTATTAATGTCAAACAGCTGACAGGCCAAAGGCTGAACTGAGAGTCAGGGACAGAGACATTCCTGTAGGTGGCAGAGTGACCCTGACCTGCTCTGTGATCCCAGCATCTTCTGGTTGGAAGTTCTCCTGGTACAGAGGAGAGGAGAGCTCTGAACCCCTGAGCAGACAAGATGTTGAACTCCTCTCAGATGGTCGAATCAGTGTCTCTGAGGAAGGACTGTACAGGTGTAGAGGAGGAAGAGGAGACCCAGTTTACTACACAGAGTACAGTGATTCAGTCAGAATCAGTCAGAATGGTGAGTATGACATTTGACTCAAATAAAATAAAAGTACAAGAGTAAAAGTATGAAAACAAAGCAAGAGACAGGACTAACATTTAGTCACAAATGATTCACAATGAGTGATCTTAGACTGTATTGTGACCTGATTGGTCAAATGTTGGTCTGGCAACCTAATATGGTTTCTATTTTTGTTTTGTAAAATAGCCTGCTGAAGATCTGAGAAGTGAGACGCTTTAGTGAATGTGAGGGTGAAGAGGACAGTATTGCAGAGTAGCACTGCATCCACTATCCCAGCCCATCAGTGTGATGGTGTGTGACCTTTCCTGCAGGGAAACTTCTGCCTGTCCTCACTGTGTCTCCACTGTGGCTGAGTCCTGGAGCCACAGTGACTCTGACTTGTGAGGTTAAAGCTCCAGCTGAAGGATGGAGGTTCTACTGGTACAAGGCTGCTCCCACACTGTCAGACAGCAGCTCCTACAGCTACCAGCTGCTGCCTAACAGCAGCAGAGGGACTGAGCAGGACTCCTACACCATCCATGGACAGACACACACAGCAGGATATGTGTGCAGAGCTGGGAGAGGAGAGCCAGTGTTTTACACTGATTACAGTGGACCCAAGTTAGTCTGGTCTGGAGGTCAGTTTGTTTCTCTCTGTCCTTATGTCAAAAAGCAGATTTAATATCATCACCTGTTGCCATCTGTGACCAATATACAGTATCCTGAATTGGCTGCATTTGGAGCAGGACATCTGTTTCAGTTCTGTAGTCCTCTGCTCCTTTCAGTCCAGAAAGAGACATTCAGGCACTGTCTGTAATTCAGGGTAAAGTAGGAGGAGGTGAATGCATTCAGTGTGCAGTAAAAATCTGGGTCCTCACCTTGAATATTATCCATCATTATCTCTTTGCGCTTAATCTCTGATTTTAGAGTCTGACCTCTTTGTTTCTTCCTTTCACACATGTATGTTTTCTCACCTTGTTCATTCATTTATTATTCAGTCATTTGCAGAAAAAAACGTGTCTATGTACAGTATCCTAATTGGCCATGTCCATTCATTTCTGTGAGATTGGACAAAAAAATGCATCTCTTTTTAACTTTACTGAGTGTAGTTCTGGAATTGCATTTTCATTGCAATTTATTTCAGAGAATGAGGAAATGTTTTGTCTTACATCAGTCTGTTGGTTTGTTACTCAGTAGGATTACACACACACTGTTGCTCTGATTTCCAGTCCACTGACCTTCCATTTGCGTTCAGAAAGTGAAATTCAGGTGCACATCTATAAAATGTCGTGTCATTTTTAACCTGAGGATCACCATGCTTAGTTTGACACATTATTACATGTTTTTTCGTTTTTCAGATTTTCATTCCTCAGCATCTCTCACTGTGAGTCCTGAGCGAGTGCAGCACTTCACCTCTGACTCTGTCTCACTGGAGTGTGAGGGCAACTCTTCTGATTGGAGGGTGAAGAGGATGAGTACCAGTAGCTCCAGCTGGACATCCTGCTCTGGCTGGGGAACAATGACTGGATCCACATGCAACATGAAGCGTTACCAGTACAGTGAAGCAGTGTACTGGTGTGAGTCTGCATCAGGAGAGTTCAGCAACACTGTCAACATCACTGTACAGAGTATGCTTTCATTTGGGTTTTTTTCTGGGTATTTAATATGTGGAAATCAATACTTTATAGTTTTGTAAGTAAACTTTTGTTTTCTGTCAAAAAAGCAGTTTGGTTGAGATATGACTGAACTGCTGTTCCATTGTCTTTGTGAGGTTATTAATGCCTTTAAACTTCTTTTATAAAGATTGAAACAACAATATTTCGTCACATTTTAAATATCGAGAGATTCCGGTTGTTAAAAACCTCTTCTGGCAACCTTTGACAGTGATACGGTGGTTTGTTGCTAGAGTTACGTTACTACTACTACTAATACTCCCTGCTTTCAACAGTTACCGTATGTTCCTATTTAGAGTCAAAAAGGGAACAGAAAAAGAAGAAACAAGAGCGATAACAGGAGCGATTACGTCTGTGGAGATTCTCATTCATCCAGGTCATGGTATCCAATGTTCAGTTTAGTCGAGCAACTGGACTTCTTTCTGGGGTTTGAAGACGTTTCGTCCTTCATCCGAAGGGCTTCTTCAGTTCTGGTTGGTTTGGGGGAAAGCCAGGATTTAAACTCTCCGGATGTGGGTGGGACTGTGGATATGGGCCATTCCCCTCGTTTTGTGACAAGGGGTCACATGAGTGAGCATTAGCACATTAATACCTGTCTATCCGGATTATCAGAGAAACTAAGGAGAATCTTCCACAAACACAACATCCCAGTTTATTTCAAGCCAGGAAACACCCTCAGACAGAGACTGGTTCACCCTAAGGACAAAACTCCAAAAGAAAAACAATGTGGTCTATGCAGTACAGTGCAGCGAGGAATGCCCGGACCTATACATTGGAGAGACCACACAACCGCTCCACAAACGCATGTACCAACACAGGAGATCAGCTACAACAGGACCACAGTCAGCGGTCTACATACACACAAAGGAGAAAGGACACTCCTTTAAAGACACTGATGTGCACATTTTGGACAAGGAGGATAGATGGTTTGAGAGAGGAGTAAAGGAGGCCATCTACACTCATTTGGAAAGACCTACTCTAAACAGAGGAGGAGGCCTGCGTCATCGCTTGTCTGCCACATACCACTCTGCCTTGAGATCCCACCCCAGGAAATTCAACTGCTCATCAACATCACAGCAGTTAACACCCTCTGGACCCTGTGATCATGAGGACCCATTCAACCCCAACCCTTCACACATTGACACTAGTTGATGTAGTGGAAGAGCCATTAACACGTTAATGGCCCCATCTCGTCACTTGATGAGGGGGTGTGGCTTCACCGCCACAGGTGTCAATGGCCCATCATGTGACCATTCACTGCCACAGGTATTAATGTGCTAATGCTCACTCATGTGACCCCTTGTCACATAACGAGGGGAATGGCCCATATCCACAGTCCCACCCACATCCGGAGAGTTTAAATCCTGGTTTTCCCCCAAACCAACCAGAACTGAAGAAGCCCTTCGGATGAAGGACGAAACGTCTTCAAACCCCAGAAAGAAATCCAGTTGCTCGACTAAACTGAACATTGGATAACAGGAGCGATTATTTATCTTTAGCTCTTTATCACTGGTGACAGGGGCCATTCTGATACTCTGAGAAATGTTGTGGTCACCATAGCTGTCAAACACACTGGGGACGCTGGGGACATGTCCCTACCAGTTTTTGTCCATAAAAAATATACTGTTAATTACCTATAAACCAATTGAATTATTGAACACGAGGTGCGTTCAGGTACCATCGGATAATCTGCCAGTTGCACCACTTTTCAAATCAACAAACACGGGACAAATGTTTACAAATGGTTTAATATCACCTGCTAGTGCTAGCACCACCTCCCAACCCCACCCCACACACGCAGTTGTCCCCTCCACTTTTCAAAATGAACTGAGTCCAACTGTGGTCACTATCTGTTAGGAGGCCTATATAAGGTCTTAATCAATCATGAGTGATCTTAAGCCCCTGGCTATGTCTTGACTGTTTTACAGATACCAGCCTGATCCTGATGAGTCCTGTCCATCCTGTGAAGGAGGGAGACGCAGTCAGCCTCAGCTGCAAAGTCCAGAGCTCAAAGTTGACTTCTACTGTGTTTTTCTATCGAAATGGACAAATTGTACAAAACGATAGCAGGACAGAGCTGAAAATCTCTGCAGTGTCAAAGGCAGATGAGGGCTTCTACAAGTGTCAGTGCACACAAGAGGAGTCAGCACAGAGCTGGATGTCAGTGAAGGGTGAGCTGGACATTTTCTACTTTCATAGCACTAACATGACAGCATTACACTTGTACTTATTCATTTTAAGTTTTTTTTATACAAGGATTACAATTTTTTTCTTCACCCAGTCAAATTCAACAGCAAACAGATTGTAGGTTTTGCCAGAAACATCGCGGTTTTCCACAGACTGTCTATTTTCAGAACATTGTGTTTACAATCATTTGATGACTTGTGTGACGATTTATAATAAGTTACATGTTATGATTCTGTTCTTAGAATGCAATAGTTCAAACCTGAAAAGCTCTTCATCACACTTCCTTCTGATTATCGGACTAGTTTGTGCAATCCTGCTCTTCATTCTTCTGCTCCTCCTGTATCGCTGCAGACCTTGCAAGGGTGAGAGTTTCCATTCTAACATGTGTTTTATGGTTCATTTGTTGAAATACGTGTTCATCTCATGACAGATCTTCAGTGTGGCTAATTAAAAATCACGAATTAATTCATGGGATTTTCACATATTCATGTTATATGAAGCAGGTACAGCTTGTGCTCTCTTCTCTCATTTTGAACAGAACACCGAGACAATCCGTGGTATAAAATATCCTTTCGCCCAGCTACCAACCAGACTGGAGGTGAGTACCCTGTTGTTCCCGGTGAGCACTGGATTTAATCTTAATTTTGCATTATGTAAATATAATCCTGCCAAACATAGATTCTAGGATCACGTTTGGACTTATTTTCACTGCTCTGCAGGTGATGGACACCCTGATGAAACCACCAGAGGCTCAGAAGATGATAATGGTGCAGTAAACACTTGTATTAACAAGTGGAAAATCCTGTCAAATTTAAGTGAAGACATGTTACACTTCATCGCCTCACTGTCTTAATTGGACAGTGTGGCACACCTAATCAAAACTCAATGAAACCAACAATAGACGAGGTTTGTTGTTACATGCAGTCATGTTACCATTGTACTGTACATATATGTTTCAGGTCCAGTCAGACACAAGGACGTTGTGTATTCTGTGGTTGAAGTTAAGAAAAATAGAAAGCCAGGTGTGTATCCCAAACACATTCAAAAGTGGAAATATTTTACAGATTTTTCTACATGGATTCATCCCGTTATCTTCACAGGGAAGACACAGGTACCAGTGGAGAGCTGTGTTTACTCTGATGTGAAAAGAGGAGCTGCAGGTACAGTCGGCCCCAACTCCCAGCTGTGGGGTTATTACACTGGTGGTCATTACTGCTCAGCACAAAGCTTAGTTATCCATGTGCTACGTTTAGAAAACAGACAGGCAGACGTATACAGAGGGTACCATCTGACCTCATGAACATGGTGTCATGTCATGTCATTCTTAAACAAAGCATCTTTCAATAAAAAGTGGCAAAAGACAAGGCTTGTTATTACATGCAGTATTGTATCTATAACAAATGTAGCACAGAACTTAGGTATCCATGTGCTATGGTTAAAAGCATCCTCCTTGGTATTACATGCAGTGTAGTACCTACAGTATATTGAATGTACTGTAAATATATGTTTCAGGTCCAGTCAAACACAAGGATGTTGTATATTCTACGGTCAACGTTAAAAATAACAGAAAGGCAGGTGTGTATCCATAACACATTCAACAATGGAAACATTTTAGAGATTTTATGGAAATTTACTTCATGGATTCATCTCATCACCTTAACAGGGAAGAACCGGGAACCAGTGGAGAGCTGTGTTTACTCTGATGTGAAAAGAGGAGCTGCAGGTACAGTCAGCCTCAACTCCAAGCTGTGGGGTTATTACACTGGTGGTCATTGCTGCTCAGCACAAAGCTTAGTTATCCATGTGCTACGGTTAAAAGCATCCTCCTGATAGTAAATCCCATGAACAGCGGGCATTTTTCCATACAAACAGCCAAAAACAAGCCTTGGTATTACATACAGTGTTGTATCTGTTACCACTGTACTGTACATATATGTTTCAGGTCCAGTCAAACACAAGGATGTTGTATATTCCACGATTGAAGTTAAAAATAACAGAAAGGCAGGTGTGTATCCCAACAATGGACACATTTTAGAGAATTTTAAGGAAATTTATTTCATGGATTCATCTCATTCTCTTCACAGGGAAGACCCAGGAACCAGTGGAGAGCTGTGTTTACTCTGGTGTGAAGAGAGGAGGTGCAGGTACTCCCAGGTGTAGGGTTATTATATCCCCTAACATGAAGTGTCAGGGATATTGTGGTTTTGTCCTAACTCCAGAACTATTAGGCCGATTGATGTCAAACTTGATGCAAAGGAAGCAACACGGACCGGTCAATCGTGCCTCGGGGTGTTCGGGGACATAGCCATTGCGTTCGGTGCCAAATGCATAAGTCTAGTTCATCCATGTGCTACGGCTAAAAACATCGTCACAGGGGATGCGGTCAACTTCAACTTCAACTTCAACTTTATTTGTTTTAAGTGCCATATCATAACAGCTGTTTTCTCAGAGCACTTTACAAAGAGAGCAACAATGTGTACATAGTGAAAACCCCCTGTCCTTAGACCCTCGCAAAGGCTGAGGAACAACTCCCAAGAAAAACCCTGACAGGGAAAAAAGGGGAGAAACCTCAGGGTGAGAGACAGAGGAGGGGATCCTCACCCAGGACGGACAGGCGGGCACAAGCAAAACACCACTGATGGCCAACAGTTCAGGATATAAATAAATCAATGAATTGAATTGAATCAGTCCATAGTAGCAGGCAGGAGGAACCACAGTGAGATGAGCCGGGTAGAGGTGGTCCTGGATCCAGCTCAGTGTTGATGGAAGCCGGGAGGGAAAATAAAAATAATAAAAATAAAATGAAATGAAAAATAAAATGAAAAGTAAAATAAAACAAAAATAAAAAATAAAAATAAGAATAAAAAGAAAATTAAGAATTAAAAACAAAATAAAATAAAATAAAATAAAATAAGAATAAAAATAAAAACAAAAATAAACAAAAATTGAAAGATAAAAAAGGAGAGGGGGAGGAGAGGGGGGAAGAGGAGGAGATGGAAAACAGACGGGGAGAGGCCAAGAGGAGAGAGAGAAGCTAGAGGGAACGTGAACCTGATTCACACCCACAGAGAAGGCAGAGAAGATAGAGCTCAATGTGCCGGGGACCCCCAGCAGACTCAACCTATAGCAGCTTATCTTGGATTTATCTGTAGGCTCTGTCAAAAAGGAGGGTTTTTCTACTCTTAAAGGTAGAGAGGGTGTCTGCCTCCCGGACTGAAACTGGTAGATGGTTCCATAACAGAGGGCCTTGGTAGCTGAAGGCTCTGGCTCCCCATCTAGACTTCGTGGAACCACCAGTAGGCCTGTATTCAGAGAACGAAGTGTCCTAGTGGGGCAATAAGGTTTTATCAGGTCTGAGATATAAGAGGGTGCCAGACCGTGAAAACCTTTATAAACAAGGAGGAGGATTTTGAACTGGATCCTGAAAGGTACAGGAAGCCAGTGCAGTGAGGCCAGAACAGGAGAGATATGACCTCTCTTTCTAGTTTTGGTCAGGACACGAGCTGCCGCGTTCTGAATGAGCTGCAGAGTTCTCAGCGACCTATTGGAGCATCCAATAGTCATGCTTCTTGTCGTCATGAGATGTGTCTTCTGTTTCAGGCAACGACCAGATGTCCGACCAGATCCTGCACTACAATGGAAATGCATCCAAGAAACTGGCCGACACTGGCATCTGATGCATGTACTGTAGTGACTTATTCCACAGCTAAACCGCCATGTCTGAAAGCCTCCTGGCATTTTTTGTGCTTTTTTATTCCAGTGTGTGGACAGAGAGCTAAGTTACATTATTTCTTGCCATTTAAGTACTGCTGGAGAGAAAGGATCTATAAGTAATGCTGAGCAACTGAATGTATCTCGTGCATGGATATATTTGTTTCTACCCTTTACATGTCTCAACTGTTGCTGTATGCATCATCTCATGAGAAGTCATTTTAAAATGTATATTTTAATAAACTGTTTATCTTAATGCATTTATTTTTAAGTTGTCCCTTTTGCACATTCCAAATAAAATCGCCTGTTGTGTCTTCATGCAGTCCCAGTTTGGTTTATTTTAGCCACCAGAACTCTTTGTGGAAACATAAAGATTCACTGAATTACTGAATTACTCTAATAAGAACATTACACTACACTACCACTACCTCTAACTGGCATGAGGCTGTTAGATAGATAGATAGATAGATAGATAGATAGATAGATAGATAGATAGATAGATAGATAGATAGATAGATAGATAGATAGATAGATAGATAGATAGATAGATAGATAGATAGATAGATAGATAGATAGATAGATAGATTGATAGATAGATAGCTAGCTAGATAGATAGATAGATAGATAGATAGATAGATAGATAGATAGATAGATAGATAGATAGATAGATAGATAGATAGATAGATAGATAGATAGATAGATAGATAGATAGATAGATAGATAGATAGATCGATCGATAGATAGATAGATAGATAGATAGATAGATAGATAGATAGATAGATAGATAGATAGATAGATAGATAGATAGATAGATAGATAGATAGATAGATAGATAGATAGATAGATAGATAGATAGATAGATAGATAGATAGATAGAGAGTCACATAATTAATGACCACCTGCAGACGCACTGGAACAATGGAAGTTACTTAGAAACTTTTAACACCAAAACAATAACTTACATGAACCTTCATGTTAAAGTATGAAGGTTTAGCCTTTCTTCTCCTCAAACATGCCGCTGATTACAAAATAGTGGAAAATGATTATATCTGCTCATTTCCTCTTTTTACTTAGATGAGCGTAGTTTAGTTTCAGTGATGTCCTGACGGCTAACTGAGACAAACTCATGACTGTTTTCGTTGTGATGACTTCATCATCTAAATCTGGTTCAGAACTGCAGATCGGCTTTGAAGGTGTGAAGAGGAACTGTGTGACAACATTCAGGGATGATGACTCTCTGCCACCACATCTACCATGGTCAAGAACTAAAAACCATAAATGGTCAAACAGCCAGTGGTTTTCAACGTCCTTCTTCTTGCAAGTTTTTCAGTAGAAATAACTTTGCAACATCAATGCGGGTGTCAGTTCCGTTTGTGAAGATGGAGCACAGTTTTCTCTGCGCGCTGGAGTTTTTCTGTAAGTACGGCAAACAAAGTGAGCTGGCAGCCAGGTCAGATTTTCATGTTTGTTTCTATGAAAGTTTAAATCTGAGCACTGAGTGACTGAATGACTAGAGATGGTGTTAAGCTGTATTTGCATACTATATTTGAGCCAGGAGTGACTGACTGTGTGTTTAATAGTACGGATCAGATATTTAGATGTTCAGTTCTCCTTATATTGTGTCACTGTAACAATGTCTAATGGGGTGATGATCTTCATTTTAGTGCTGATGACACTGCACCGCTGTGCTCATGCTGAAGGTAAATGTCCATCTTCCTCGTTCTCTTTTATTCTATTTCATTTGATTCACGCGGAGTACAAACTGTGTTGAACAAATATTGTTGTGAGCCAGGACCTCAGTGGCTCCACAATAGTTTTTGTCTGCACAAAAGTCTCATGATACCTAAGGCTGCAGCTGTTCCACAGACGAGACAAGGCTGAGAAGGTTCGCATTCTGTGAAATCACTCCTCCACAGTTGATATTATCCCTCACATCACTGCATCTCCATCGTGGCTGAGCCCTGGAGCCTCAGTGACACTGACCTGCAGCATTGGAGAGGATGCAGCAGGATGGAGGTTCCTCTGGTATAAGGGTACCACCAGAGAAGCACAGGGCCACTACAAGTACAAGGAATTGCCCGGCAGCAGAGGTGGGACCAAAGACTCCTCTTTCATCGTTCATGGCCAAACACACACAACAAGATACAAGTGCAGAGCTGTCAACAAAGCAACTGGGATCCATAGTAACCATAGCAAACCAGCATTTGTCTGGTCTGGTATGCTTCTTTTCTTTTCTTTTTTAATATCCTATATTAAAGAGAGAGAAAAACATATATCCGATAAGTTTCTTAGATATTTATGAAGAATTGTTGGGTTCGATTTGATGCCACGGTGAATGTTGCTTTCACCTTTCAGATTGTCACTCAGGATCAGTTAACGTGCATCCCGACCAAGCCCAGCACTTCTCCTCTGATAGCATCTCACTGGACTGCATGGGAGACCCCACCATGCAGGCGTTGAGACTGACTCAGGGGGGCCACCAGTCGAACTCTTCGGTCTGGGGGACGGTGACTGGAGCCATGCACAACATTTACAACTACACCAAGAATCCGGCGGCGTACTGGTGTGAGAGTCCATCGGGTCGAACCACCAACGCGGTCAACATCACCGTACAAAGTAATTCAAGTTTTTTTTTTTTACAACCATCGACTAAGGGTATTGGGTAAGGGGATTGCATTAGGGATGTTGAGAGAAAACATGGATGCAGTTGTGAGATGGTAACTAAATAAATGGAACTGTTGTGGCAGGATGAGGAAAGACTCGGAGACGATGTGGGTTTTGTTGTTTACTGTAAACTTGAGAATACAAGAATGGATGAACAGGTAAGATGTTGGGAGCGTAAAACCACACCCACTGCCCAGTTCATCCTGGGTGAGAGACATGCCCCCTCTTGTCCGCCACACTGTGAACAAGGCACAACTGCGACAGAACTGTGTATTTTTCATTGTTAATAATCATAAATGATCTTTTCATTCTTTTTTTTAATCTTACAGCGGGAAATATTATCCTGGTGTCTCCTGCTCGTTCTCTGACTGAGGGAGCTTCTGTCACTCTTGGCTGCAAATTAAGGAAGAAAACGCTAGAAAGTCACGCTTCTCGTGTGATTTTCTATCACAATGATCGTGTCATCCAAAATGACACCACGGCAGAGCTGAGGATAGAAATTGTGGTCAAGTCAAACGAGGGCTTTTACAAGTGTCAACACTTGAATGATGTGTCGCTGCAGAGCTGGGTGGCAGTCAAATGTGAGCATATTATTATCTATTACACATTTTATCCAAAGCAAATTGCTAGTAAAAACAGAAGTCTCAAATAGCTCACCTAAATTATTGCATAAGTCAGCATGTTTCCTTGTAAATATTAAAACTGCAAAAATGCAAACATGTAGATTAGCCGATAGAGTCCTGTAGCACCTACTTTTCATGCATATTATTTTGTCCCGTATGCATAAGTTTAATGTTGGATGCGGATTTCCTGTGTTTGGATAAAAATGATATGAGTCCTGTCATAGGTTTTAATAATTGTAATGATGAATAACTACTAATTATGCAATTTTCTTTTTGTATAAAAGCAGCATGCAGTGTGCAGACAGACTCGTCCTTTCTTCTGCCACTGACCGTTGGGTTGGCTTGTGCCACTGTATTGATCGCTCTGGTGCTGCTGATAAGAAGAGGGTTGAGGGGTGCCAGGTTGACACATCTTTCACTTTCCCTTTAAACATTTCATCATTAATTCTCTCAATAAATGGACTGTCATTTAATAATATTGCTAAAATTCTAACTCTGTTGTTTTCCTTCCTTGTTTTCTTTGTGTATTTTAAGGAGCCAGCAGGCTCAGGACTCCACTCCATTTGAAGTGGCGACCCAGAGCACGAGTCAACCTAGAGGGCGCTCCTCTCATCCTCAAGGTCCGCCATCGATTAGAACCAATTTCCCAACTTTTCGTATTGGTTCTAAAACATTCATTAGTTCATGACTATCTTAAAATGCATTTAGGAGAACTGAAATGGACAAAAAAAAATGTTTCAGGCGTGGGTGAATCCAGTGATGTCACATACTCAGTCATTCAGCACAGCAACATCAGACACAACGGTGAGTGTATCAGATACCGGGTATACAGACAGTATTAGGGGTGAAAGAGCAAACCTTTTTATGCATCTGATCAACTTCCCTTCATAAACCAGAGGAAAGCCATGTTCAAGTGAATATGAATATGATACATTACATTCATCAAAACACATTAAAATACATTCATTCACTAAAGTGCAATGCAGTTGACAGTGTGCCTGGGGGTTGGCGCTATATACAGCACCAGTCAAGACAGTATGACATGTGACTATAACTTTATAACCCTATACCTTTGTTTTTTTCTTCAACTGCAGAGATTCAAACCTTTAATAAGTTAATCTTTGACTCATTTTCTATTTTCGATATCAATAATTATGCATTGCATCCTTGTCATGTCGGGTGCTATATTCAACAGAGTTCAACTGAACAAAATGAACAGATCACAGGTAGTCTATTTATTGCCATCTGGGATATTTGTAATAAACTAATTGCACCTCCATTTGTAGGGAGGTCGTTTCCTGTCAAGGCAGAGGAATCTCATTATGCTCAAGTCAAAGTGAGGAAGGCTTGAGGTAATAATGCTGCCATTCCCTGTTGAGGATGTGAAATATTTGGTAACAAATCAATGGCTATACCAGCTGTATGTAAACCTTTTGCATTGCTATCTTTCTATCTTCCAGGTCTGTGAGGATCAGTGCATTGAGTCCTTTTCTGTACAGTACAAGATACATTCCTTTGACTTTGAGAAACAAACAGTATGTTGTTTTATACCTGACTGTTTAGTTGAAATAAAGCGCTTTCCTTAAACATCTCGTCTTTGGTTGCCTTCATGTCATTTCTACTAACTACTGAGCCACAATGCTCAGCTTGTGGCCCACAGCTGAGCATAGATACAGTATAGATAGATGTATCTGTAGAAATAACTACAGATAAGGAAAATACAGATCTGATGGCAGTATTGTGATGTGGCAATACTGACCTGCCCATCAGCTGCACATTTTGTCCATCTGAAAAGGGAAGTGAAGCTGATGGGCCACATCCTGGCTACTTCTTTTCTTTTTCTGAGAAAAGACATTCAAGTTGAATCATTCAGATGTCTTTTATCTGATAAAGGCAGACAATGTACACGCCCCACTTAAGCCTGGGGATCTCGTCTTTGGTTGCCTTCATGTCATTTCTACTAACTACTGAGCCACAATGCTCAGCTTGTGGCCCACAGCTGAGCATAGATACAGTATAGATAGATGTATCTGTAGAAATAACTTGTTTGAGGAAAATACAGATCTGATGGCAGTATTGTGATGTGGCAATACTGACCTGCCCATCAGCTGCACATTTTGTCCATCTGAAAAGGGAAGTGAAGCTGATGGGCCACATCCTGGCTACTTCTTTTCTATTTCTGAGAAAAGACATTCAAGTCGAATCATTCAGATGTCTTTAATCTGATAAAGGCAGACAATGTACACGCCCCACTTAAGCCTGGGGACAATTATGAATGTCCAGTCGACCGTAATGCATGTTTTTGGACTATGGCAGGAAACAGAAGTAGCCAGAGAAAACTCACATACACACCCATACACTAACACGAAGAACACTCGTGTCTAAGATGCAGAGATTGCGATAATGTGGTAAAACATGTAAAATGAGAGGTGTGAGTGCAGCATGATGTTGGCAAGAGGAAGCAGAGAAGAGCAAAACCAGTCTATTATTGGTGTGAAATGTAACCTCTTTTACCCCAGTTTCTCTTCCTGCTTCAGTGCCAGTGTATTCGCACTCTGTTGCTGGATGTGAAGATGGCAAATCGCATGAATTTTGTGCTGCCTTTGTTCTGTGAGTACAGCATATTGACTTTCTTTTTTTGAATGGTGAATATTGGGTCAGGATTTTGGTTTTAAAAGAAAAAAAATGAACTGTGATCATAGTTCATTTACATTCTACAAACGGGCTTGAGGAAGTAACTATCTGGATGGCTTTTCCAGACACCCAAGCAGCATTTGCATGCCATTGAGCTATCTATCCCAACGTCCATCATCTGACCCACTTTATACCCACTAGTGTCGCTGGGATCTGTTGGTGGCTGTCTGTAGCTTGCATATAGTGAAGGAAGGGAACACACCCTGGACAGGTCGCCAGTCTATTGCAAGGCAAATTCACCATTCTCTCTGTCACTCACGCCTTGAGCCAATTTAGAGTGCTTTAATGCTCGTTTTGGGACGACAGAGAACATTAACATGTGTATGGGCGTGTGCTTGTTGGTATCACCAGCAGCATCCTTTGTGTGATAAATTAACTGAACGTCGCTATAAATAAACGTACCACCATTCAAGATTCTCTCTCACACCCAGGTAAAATTCAGCTCCTTTGTAAGACATGTGGACAATTGTATACAGAAATTGTGAAGAAATTGCAAAATCAATTCATTCTCATTCTCTCATTGTCATTGTCATTGCAAGATGAGCTTGGATACCTCTTTGCGAGGATCAGCAAAAGGACCTCCAATTGCAAGACAAGAATAGAGGAAAGAAAGAGAAAAGTAGAGTAGAGAGCAGCAGGTGGCTCACCCTGTTGGCCAAATTGTATTTGTTACAACTTTAAGGAAACAGCAACGAAAGGAAAACCATATCAGACTTTTCAATGTCTTTGATAACCTGTTTTTCTTTATATACTATCTACTAGTTCAGCCAGTTTGATTCTGTTTTATGTGGTCTCAAATCCTCATTGTAGGGCTGAGCATGCAGCTCATCTGTGGACACACCCAAGGTTATTGAACAATTTCCATTCTCATCACTGCATCAATAATTCCCTTTCATCATGCCCAATCGTGCTAATTCTGCTTTCTCGTCTGTGTGTGTGTGTGTCGGTTTCAAGATGCTATGCTGACCTTTCAACCCAGCTCTCCCAGTTTATTTGCTGGAGAGACTGTCACCCTCTTGTGCAACATGAGAGAAGGAGAAGACACCGATTGGCATTACACATTCAAAAGGAACGGTCAACAAATTGTGTCATTGGGTGAAAGCAACTCCCACTCTCTCATCACGACTGCTGAAATGAGCGGTGATTATTGGTGCGCCGGACGGCGCAAGGGTTCGCAAAACATGGAAAAGCGGAGCAATCACGTGACTCTATTTGTGTCAGGTAAAAGGTCATTTTCATTGCAACTTCTGATTGTTTGGTGTAGCTACTCTCACCATCTCCGTTTTGTCTTTCTGCTTTATGATCCTGTGTTAATCCCTTCTAGCGTGTGCACTACGGCATTTGCAATGTTTGGTGTATCTAGTTAGCTCTAATCATCTTTTGTCATTTGTCAGAGATGTTTGAAGAGATACGTGTTCTACCTTGTTGATTCTGTATGAAACAGCACGCACACCCAAGGCCACGCTGAAGGGAGACAAGAGAGCATTACCAGAAGGGGGCACCGTGACACTGAACTGCTCTGTGGAGGGCTCTGCTGGCTGGAATTACAGATTTATAACCCCAGAACCTGATGGAACTATTTATGAGCGATATTTTTGGGAAACTGGACAACAAAAGGAGAAAAAAGAGGGAAAAATGGAGGCCTCACAGGTGGGCACCTATCGGTGCCAGGGTTTCAGGGGTTTCCCATATTTCTTAACAGAAGAGAGTGAAGACCTTCGCCTCGAAACAGTCTGTGAGTCTGGCATTGCAGTATGCGCTCATGGTATACCAGGATTGCACCTTCCCATCTGAGAGCTCACTCTGTCCACGTTCAACAGCGTCCAACAGGTCGTATGTGGCCCTGCGACACAAGTGGACTCAGATTTTGAGCGGCGAATCAGTCACCCTAGCATGTGAGATAGATGGGGGAGAGGACACTGACTGGGGATACGAATGGGTAACAACCAGCTCAGTCGGCCCACCGCCACTCCGAGACTACAGGATTGACAGGGCCTCCCTTTCCCACAGTGGGCTATACTGGTGTCGAGGCAGAAGGGACTCGGGTTCCACAACAGAGTGGAGTGATGCCTTCCCACTGACAGTATCATGTAAGCTTGATTGTCCTTTGTAAAATTCATGTATTTTTCTTCAAGTTTCCATCCATCCTTTCACCTCCATTTCCATTCATGCTTTCACCTCCACAAAACTTTGCAGCCGCCAAACCCACGGTTAAGGTCGGCAACAGGATCATAACAGATGGCAGACCGGAAATTTTAGTATGTTCCATGGAGGAATCCACAGGGTGGAAATACTACTGGCTCAGGCGCGCCTCAGCATTTTCTGACAGTGACATCATCAGAGACGGTGACCTGGATGGTGCCGTCAGCATCTCAGCTGGGGGCATCTACCACTGCAGGGCTGGGAGAGGAACACCGGAGGTCCTCACAGAGGACAGCGACGCAGTCACCATGGAGAGAAGAGGTAGGCCTCAATGTATTCGTTCAGTGTGGCACGAGGACTGAACTGAGCTCATTCCCCGTATTTGTTTGAGAGCAGTACCCGGTGTGGCTATCGTGTTGCTGCAACCCAACTGGCCTCTGATATTCAGCGGGGAGACGGTCACTGTTAAATGTGATATATATGGAGATGGAGACCACGAGTGGGAGTACGAATGGAGCGCACCCAGCTCGGACACAGTTCCAGCAGGCGCTCAACACAGGATCAAAGATGCCACTGAGGCCAACAGTGGGAGCTACAGGTGTGTGGGTAAACACAAAGGAGACGTGTATTCCTCGACAGCGTGGAGCGACATCGTCACAGTGACTGTTGTGTGTAAGTTGACATATGTACACATCTCCTCTGTGGCAAATAACTGTGATGCTGAGGTAATGGATAATAAAACAGGTGGTATAAAGTGGCGTAATACAGTCCATGCTACCTTATATGACTTGTTATATTGTCAGGTTTGGTTAATAGGGAGCTAAATGCATCGCATCTTTGTGCTTACAACTGCAACATTTTTGATGTTTTTGGTTTTGTTTTAGCACTTTTGGGTGACGCTTGCATAGACCGTTCTCAGTTTGCTTTTGCTCTGTGTATTTGGGTGTGTTGTACACTGAAGTGATGTCGAGGTGGAATGACCTTTGTTATATCTTTATTCCGAACTGAGCAGCACACAGACCAAAGGCTAACCTGAGTGTTGAGACCCCCGTTCATGGCAGTGTGACCCTGATCTGCTCTGTGAACCCACCGTCATCCGGCTGGGAGTACCTCTGGTACAGGGGAGAGAAGTCCTCTGAGCCACTGGCCAAACCAGATGTGGTTTTCCTCTCAAATGAGGTAATCACAGTTTCAAATGGAGGAACCTACTGGTGCAAAGGAACACGAGGACACCCAGCTTACCACACAGAATACAGCGATTCAATCGATATTAACACCGGTGAGCGTGACACAGAAACTGCACTCACTCAAAGGCGGAATATGGAGAATGAGCCTCTATGTGCATCTGTCTCGCCATCTGGTGGATTAAGATAGTAACTACAAAAAGATCGTGAACCAGGTTCCTTCTGAATCTGTCAAGTGATTAGCCTGCACCATGTCAAGTGATGATTTTCCGGGCTCTGAAGTAGCTGCAGGATTCGCAGACTCCGCCATTTTATCCAGTGCGGGGCATTTTACCGTAGTTGGCAGCCCGCAACGCCAGGCCAATGTAAACAGTTATTGTGTGTCAAACCCATCAAACTTTTCAAATAATTTTGCTCAGACTATATCCAAAACGGAACAATATCCCTTTAATCGGCATCCCCTCTAAACGCTGTGTGGATGTATTCATTTTTAGATATAGCTTTTGGTACTCTACATATTCAACCTTTAATTATTGCTCTCACACAATCACAATTGCTGAATGAGATCATCACGTACAAGAAATAGTTACATTTTTCATTCATCACTTTTTGGTAACAGTGTGTGTTCATTTTGAAAATCAGTAGGCAGAAGAGGGGCTGTTGTGACCCAGCAACCCAAATTGTCTGAGGTCTACCATGGAGAGCAAATCACTCTAAGATGTGACGTCGAGCCAGCAGATGTCCAGTGGGACTATGAATGGAGAACAACCAGCTCATCCAGACCTCCAAACCAGAAAGAATTCAAAATCAATGCTGCTCTACCGTCGCACAGTGGAGAATACTGGTGTATTGGCAGACAGAGAGCCCAGCAGTATTCAACATTATGGAGCAATTCCTTCAGAGTTAAAGTATCTAGTAAGTCAGTTTATATTTCAGCGACCTTGGCAATTCCTATCAATCAATCAACACATTTGTGCACTGAATTATGTTTTCAGTTAGAGGAAATCATTTTCCTGCAGATAGACTGCAGCCTGTCCTCACTGTGTCTCCACTGTGGCTGAGTCCTGGAGCCACAGTGACTCTGACTTGTGAGGTTAAAGCTCCAGCTGAAGGATGGAGGTTCTACTGGTACAAGGCTGCTCCCACACTGTCAGACAGCAGATCCTACAGCTATTTCGAAGCATCCTTACATTTTCATTTAATGAATGATGAAAGCAGTGCTGGACCCAGCTACAGCTACCAGCTGCTGCCTGACAGCAGCAGAGGGACTGAGCAGGACTCCTACACCATCCATGGACAGACACACACAGCAGGATATGTGTGCAGAGCTGGGAGAGGAGAGCCAGTGTTATACACTGATTACAGTGGACCCAAGTTTGTCTGGTCTGGAGGTCAGTTTGTCTTGTGTAACTCTTCACTAGGACTCCGTTATTTTGCATTATTGGCTGCAAACATACAAAGTCGGCTGCATAATGAGTTTTACCCCTTGTTAATGTGACTTTTCAGATTTGGGTTCAGAAGCAACTCTCACGGTGAGTCCTGACAGAGTGCAGCACTTTGTCCATGAATCTGTTTCAGTGACCTGTGAGGGAAACTCAACAGAGTGGAGAGTGATACAGTCTATTACACCTGACGTCCTGTTGCCTGTGTCATCGTGCTCAACTTTGGGCACAATGACTGGAGCCACGTGCATTATAGGCAGACACTGGTGGAACATGGATGCCGTACACTGGTGTGAGTCTGAATCAGGAGAGTTCAGCAATGCGGTCAACATCACTGCAAATTGTAAGTTACATTTTTTCACAGCTGTTCATAAACTTTCATGAATATGACATCATGTGATCCACATTTAGTATTTCAGAATTGTGTGTGACAACCAGTTTTTGATGATTGATTAACAGCTCATTTTAACAACTCAATTCATTCATTCATTTTGGTCTGACACAAGTGAAATGCTTCCATATAAACTTAAGTGTTAGATCTCTTATGTTTCTCATCATTTCTAATGGTCTTACAGTTTATATTATCCTGGTGAGCCCTGTCCATCCTGTGACTGAAGGAGAATCTGTTACTCTTAGTTGCAATAAGACGGACGAAATACTGTCCAATGTAACCTTCTACAAAAACCATGAAGTCATTCAAGACGATGAAAGAACAGAGCTGATAATCTCTGCGGTCTCAAAGTCAGATGAAGGCTTCTACTCTTGTTCCGACTCAGGAAACGTGTCCCCAGACAGTTGGCTGTCAGTAAAATGTGAGTGTTGACTGACACACACAGAGTTTCTAGCACATATCTAGCACATATGAGCAATAGCACATCAAGTTCAAATAATCAATAAATTACTTTCCATGAAACAAAAAGTTGTTTTGACCTCCTTACTTGTGCTTTTCAGTAATTGAAGATTCCAGCTCTGAGTTTCCAGTGATGTTGATCGTGGGCCTGGTCATTGGCATTTTCCTTGTTGCTCTCCTGCCACTGCTACTGCTTTGTTGGTGCCAAATGTCAAAAGGCAAGACCTTCTTTTGATTATCTGTGTTCCAGGAGCACTCCCCTTACATGTCATCATGTTTAGTTTGCTCAGCAAAATAATGCGATGTAATAATCTTTCTTTTTCAGACGCGTGGTGTCACAGGTTTGTAGAGCATTCTAGTCTAACCTGTAACGTCTTGTGACCTTTACATTTCACTGTTCAAGTACATTTCATTGCTATATTTTAAAGCATCTTCCAGGGTCAGAGAGCAATTGAGAGCTCTGCTACAATGCAAAATGTCAACAGTTGTGAAAATCAACATCAAGTATACTCCTCTCTGCTCCATGGTCAGTCTTTCACCGAATGCTGTCACTTTTAACTATCATCTTCATCAATTTGTACAAATATCCAACACAATACTGTACCTGTTTTGCAGATCTAACTCTGTAATCATGAGGATGTGATAGTTTTATAATGATTAATTGACAAATTTCATGCTGCCTTGTTTTTGTTTCTGTCCGGTAGGTGATGTTTGTGTCTACGATGTAATTGGTGGCTCTAGAGATACTGAAGGTGGTACAGTATGAACCTGATATAAAGACTTAGCTTTAAACTAACTCAACTGTAAACTCACCTGTTGCAACAAAGAGTGTAAAAAAATACCTGGGATAGAGCTGAGCATGTGCATGGCTCCTCCATGCATTTGGAGTTTCTGATAAACCAAATGCAAACCATACTATCCTCAACTGAAAATTAAGATGAGGCAAAGTGACAGACTACTAAATTGTAATCTGTGTCCAGTAAATAAGATTCTCAACTCATTTCAGGTGAATATGGAGAGGAATACAGAAATGTTACACCTGAGCTTCACCACAAAGATCTCGGACAGAAGGGTGAGTGCAGAAAATACTAAAGATAAAAATCCATCCATTTGTTGTTCATTGTGCAGATGTCACTTAGTTATGTGTATATGGATGGTTGACATCAAGCCCATATCACTTTAAACAGGTGAGCAATGTATTTTAGGATCCCAATGTTTAGATTTCAAAACTGTAGCGTTGAGATCCATGTTAATTGAAATTCAGAGGCAAAGCAAACCAAAGATTCACATCTCCATCCTTTACAGAGGGTACATGTTTATCATGTTGATTTAACAGGAACATGTGACGATCCATTGGAGAGCTCTGACTACAGTAACATGGACCCAGGCTCAACATAGGTACAAACACTTTACTTACTACCTGTTCCTATTCCTAACCCTTCCTAATTCCTACTGCGGGTCTTTAAAGAAGAACAAAAATGAAATACTGATTTCATTGATCTGGTAGATTCCAAAGAAAGCACTTTCACATTCCGGACAAAATGACCTAGTTTTAAGATTAAAAGTCCACCAAGAGTCTGCTTTTTTTGAAACCTAGAATTCTTCATCCACATGTGACAATGATAAATGTGCAACATTTTGAACAACTTATCACTGCTTTATATTTGAAAAGCAACGTGACGATCTGAGCTCTTTGTGCTGACAAATGATGCTGTAGTTGTATAGCCAAAGAGGAAGTCACATCATCATTAATAATTTCATTTATTGATGATACTGTTCCAGGTTCATAAACAGAGGTGCAACATCGGCAAATGAAGAGACGCATGGATAACATGGACAACAGCATTCATACTTTAACAGTATTGACACATTTGTACAACTTCTAATTTACAGTTTTGAGAACACATCATATCAAGCAGTTTCAATGAAAATTGAATAATGCCTCATGACTGTAGTTGAGTGTAGCTGAATTTTCTGTCATATTTTTACTAAGTATGCAATAATTGTGTATTTTTACATTGGAACCATAACCTGTGTAGAACATCATTAGATGTAAATATTTTGTGGGTCTTTTAGGTAGATAGAAGATCAAAGCCTATACAATGTGCTTTTGAATACATGTTGACGCAGCTGAGACCAATTTTCCGAAATTTATAACATCTTGAACAACAACATTCAGAGTTGTTTTTGGAAATAAAAGGCCTCTTGGAACCGATTCAGTTCACGGTCTGTTTCATCTGACTCTATGTGCAGCTGGTCCCATCTTCACATTTTCATAAATAGGAGTCTCCTCTTCAAAACAAGAACCTATGATTCAAGATAATGATGAAGATGCATGAAAAAAACACATTTTGCTCATCATCATGTGGGCACACATGCTATGACTTCAATGGGTTATTTTCCAAGAAATATTTGTTATAATTAGGTGATTGTCAGTAATTTGTGGTGACCTTGAATTAAGATTCATTCAATCATCCTGCCTGAACCATGCAGGCCAAATAGCTTGTACCCTGCCATTTACAGGGTCTATCATCACATCATACAGACAAGAGTCACCTGAAGAACAATAAGAATAGAACCATGTTTTGCTCAAAGTAATTTTACAGTATTTAATGTGTAGAAATACAAATATTTACCATGGAGACAAGAGTATCGGGCCTCAAAGTGCCTGACTCCAGGATTGTTGCAGTCAGACTGAACTGACCTACATCATATGAAAAGATGTTAATGAATATTGTGGAATGCATGGTTGCTCCGTACAAAACTAAAGAAATAAGTGTTAAACAAACCTGGTGAAGCATGAACCTGTGGGGGGAAAAAACAGTTGTTACTGCAACTTCAACATCTATTTTAAGCTATAATTCCAGTATTCTGCCAATGAGATCAGATGACATCTTTGGTATTTTGGAAAAATGTACATTAAAAAACTCACGCTTGGCCAGTGTGCAGATAAACAAGGAGAGCACTAGAAGCGTGATTCCACAGCCCACACCAATCAACAGCCCAGAAGATGAAGTGCTTTCATAGCTGAGCGCTGTATCTACAAGTAAGAGAAAGAAACATTGTGCTGACAGTGACATTCTTGTGAATTAAACTTCCTTCCTTGAATGAAGGCCTGCTTCTAGCTCCAAGAATCTCATTCTATTCATTCTAGCCATCTTGTTAACTCCACCTCATCTCTGGACAAAGCAAGACGAGATGTGATGTAGGAGCTGGGGAGTATTTTTCAAAGTTTGACTGATTCATTTTTAACAAAATACTTGTACAGCCACACTTGCCGTTAACAGTTAAAGTTCAGTATATCTGTGTATATCAGTGTATACACCCAAAAAAAACCAAAAGACGGAGTGTGTGGCAATTATATACTGTATTGCCATTTTCTGAAATAAAGGTTATAACATTTTGAAGTCATTATTTTTGTCCGATTTCTGGCATTTCACAGCAGCAAACGATGCATCCACGTGGCTTCCTCCTCATCTCCTGAGAATCCAGCCGTGCTCCCCTCTCCACCAAACAAAGCGTGGACAGCCATAGACATATAAGACGTTTGAGTTTCTGCTGAGTCTCTGTTATTGCTCTGGATGGACTTCTTATTCACACGGTCTGCTTCATTTTGTGAGGGAGCAGTGATGAGAAAGTTCCATCTATGCAGCCAATCACGCCGGTATATGTGAGAAGAAACTCAGACCAGTCATCCCAGTCTGAGGTTGCAGCACCATGTCATGAACAGAATGAGCTGTAGATATATATATAAAGATAAAAATACGTAAAGATAGATATCTATACGAAAGTAAATAAGCATACTAATGATTAGAATGATGAGGATGATGATAACTACAATAGTAATAATGATAAACTGCACTCATAACAATAAGTTATGACAGGAAAAGTTAAATAATGATAGAGACCTGTAAGTCCTCTACAAATACAGTGTCATATTCCCTGGATTATAAATGGACTCCTGTAGGATAATAGGAGAGATTATTTTTTCCACTTCATTAAAAAATGATAATAAAATAAAAAATTGCAATTCTTGGGGTAAAAAAAAAACAAACATTGCAGGATCTTCTCTTGTTGACTGGTCTCCTCGGCAACTAAGTAACCTCCAAGACAAAACATCCAAGCCACATTCCATTCCAAAAGAAGCATGTAAGTGGGAGAGCTCTGCCCCCAGCTGACACCTTCGAAACCAGTTGCTAGCTAGCTAGCTTCACTGTCTTTGGAAGGCCTTTGGAAACGGTTACAAACATCACTGTTTTTACCTGTTCCATTCTACTCTACTCTTTATTCTATTACTCTATTACTCTCTCTCTATCTTCATCTATCTATCTTTCTACTCTCCTCTATTACTCTATTATCTTCATCAATCTTTCTATCTGTTCTTTCTTCTCCCCTTTCTCTATTCACTGTTGGGAGACATTTGCTAGCTAAAATGTCTCTCCCAACAACATCCCGCAGCGCTCCCGCTGCAAATACTGAGGCCGCGTTAGTCAGACTTGCTTTTCACAAAATATGCAAGCCAAAGGTGGACAGTATCCTCCCCGGCACCTCTGGCATGTACCTGGTGAAAGAATTTGTCGGGGAAGGAACCTTTGGCAAAGTTGCTAAATGTGTGAACCAAGCAACAAACGAAACGGTGGCTGTGAAAATCCTGAAAGGAGATGCAGAATCTTCAATGAAAAAAGAGTTGAAGATGCTCAATGCACTCAGGAAATTGGACCCAGAGAAATACAACATTGTAAAATTAGTCGACAGCTTCAACCACGTGGGCTACTACTTTTTGGCTTTTGAAATGTTGGACAAGAGCCTTCTGGACCTGATGAAAGAGAGGAAATTGAGACCTCTGAGGCTTTATGAAATTCGCCTTGTGGTCCAGCAGCTTCTAGTTGCCTTTGAAGGTCTGAGTGATCTGGGGATTGTCCACGCAGACCTGAAATATGACAATGTCATGCTGGTCAATCACAGGGACCAGCCCTTCAAGATTAAGCTCATTGACTTTGGGTTGGCCCGACGAGTCTCCTCACTACGCACGGGGATGCTCCTCCTGCCTCTTTTATTCAGGGCTCCCGAGATCGTCTTGGGTCTTCCCTTATCGGAAGCTCTTGATATGTGGGGCATCGGATGCCTGATGCTGTTCCTGTACTTTGCTGCAGACATCTTCCCCGGCAACTGTGAATACAACTGGATGAGGACGGTGGTGAGGCTGTTAGGTCAGCCCGACGATGAGCTGCTGAGGACCGGGATATATTCCAGAGATTTCTTCCGATTCTCCAGCGACACTTCGGCATGGCAGCTGATGACCAAAGAAGAGTACTTTGAGGCGACACAATCAAAGCCTCAGGTGACGAGGACATTGGCCAGCATATTCCCAAGTCTGGACCAAGCTGTGCAAAATATTCCAGCGAAGAGAAGGTCAATAGAATATCATGATAGGATGGCCTTTTTAAGTCTCCTGAAGCAGTGCCTAGAACTGGATCCTAAAAAGAGAATCACACCCAGAGAAGGCCTGCAACATCCTTTCATTACAATGACCCATCTGAGGAGCAGCAGTGTATATGCAATCAACTCTGCTTGTCTCTTGTTCCTCTGCAACAACACTGAAGCTGAGGACTTCTTCCTGTCAGGTCCTCTGAGGTCTTCTTCTGCCAGCCTCGATGGAAGTGTCTTGACTCCAAGTACTGTAGGTGAAGATGCCGACATTGAGAGTCTTAGCGATGAGGAAGAATCACCGGACTCCGTCTTTAGCTTCCCCAGTGAAATTAGTCACTGTGGTTATGAGGCAGAAGACCAGGCGTCCAGGGCATCTTCTATAGACCATGCCTCTTGGGAGGAATCCAGGGCACCTTCTCCAGACCATGCCTCTTGTGAGGAATCCAGGGCACCTTCTGGAGATCATGCCTCTTGTGATGAATCCAGGGCACCTTCTCCAGACCATGCCTCTTGTGAGGAATCCAGGGCACCTTCTGGAGATCATGCCTCTTGTGATGAATCCAGGGCACCTTCTCCAGACCATGCCTCTTGTGAGGAATCCAGGGCACCTTCTGGAGATCATGCCTCTTGTGATGAATCCAGGGCATCGTCTATAGACCATGCCTCTTGTGATGAAGTCAGAGCTGTCAGTACACTCGCTTCTGCAGAGTCTGTTGCTGCTCCTACTTCCACAAGGAGGAATATATTTCAGAGGACCAGAAAATTCTTCTCTCGATTGAGGAAGAATTTAGTTTCTTGCTTCAGGCCATCACAACAGCACGACTAATTTGTATTTTTCTGTGTATTTTTGTATGTTTTATATGCATTTTATATATTTTGTACATATATTAAATCATATGTATATATTTTATATATATTTATATTTATATGTGTATATATTTATATCTAGAGATGTATATTTTTATATATTCATATATATTTGTATGTTTTTGGATATAGATTTGTATATATTTTGTATATATATTATATTTTTATATTTGTATATATATTATATTTTTATATTTGTATATATATTTATTTCTTTATCTTTATAGATAAATTTATTTATATATATATATATATATATCTATTGTTTATAGATAGAAATCTTCCTTTGTGTGCGTGGGTTTTCTCCGGGGACTCCGGTTTCTCCCATAGTCCAAAATGATACTTTGAGATCAATTGGAGACTAGAAAAAAACTGGAAAAAATTATGGAAGAAAATGATACGAACAAATGCAAAAAAATGTTAATAAGAAAAAAAAATCATTGACAAGACAAAAAAAAAAAATACAACAACCGACAAAAGCTAAAAGAGTGTTGTACCTTGCAGTGAGAGGCACCACACCATGAAACACGACAACAAGTGTCACCTGGATGGATAGGGATTCATTCTCTATCCAGTATTGTACAATATGTGTTCCTTGTTATGTGTTCATGTCCTGGTGACGTGCATGTCTTTGTCAAATAAAAAAACAAGAAAAAATAAAAATGAA
Source organism: Karalla daura (assembly GCA_029224185.1). NCBI lineage: Eukaryota > Metazoa > Chordata > Actinopteri > Chaetodontiformes > Leiognathidae > Karalla > Karalla daura. Next base: position 5,966,459 of record CM055210.1, on the reverse strand, counting down.
AAGAAAAATCTCATCTCACTCATGATCTGTGCCTTGCCGTGGCGAGTGAGCTTTCAAACTAAACAGGTCCTGCCTACTTGTCTTTGTGTGTCATAAGAAGAAGATATATGTGCCCCATACATGGAATCTGAGTGCCTGTGTACTAAATGGAAAATCTCTACAGCAAAAGGCCAGCCTTTTTCTTAATTAGTAATCATTTACACAGTGTGTTTACTCTTTACTATTTACCTGAACATAATAATATTTCTCTTAATATTTCTCTCATTTACAGAAAGTCTCTAGCTCTTGTCACTTTTAAGTTATAGCCTATTGAAACTGAGATGTCAAAATCAAACATTTTAGGAAGAAAAGCTCTGGTGCCTAGAGGGTTCAGGGGCCTTTAGTTGTTTTTAGTTATGTGTTTTTTCCCAAGATGGATGTCAGCGTTTCTCATCACTGGTTTATTATGAGCTCATATTCTGACACATTGTGGTAAACAAAGAATCTTAGACATGTGAGTGGTAAGCTGGCAGGGCAACCCCAGACCCTCTGCCATCTTGAAAGTACAGCCGCCGACAAGGGACAGATGGCACCTGCGCGTTTCCCCCACCAGCCATGCTGGAGGAGAAGGTCAGCCCCAGAGGCTTTTTGATACACTGCAGCTACCGTAGCTGCAATACGTCCACCTGCTCGACTTAATACAATACATGATTTCACTGATTTACAATAAATGATTTCAAATCCTATGGTTTGCGTTTAGTGGATTTCATTTTTAATTTCGGTCAAATTCACTGAACCTCTTGGATGTGATACTGTTGTCTCCAGATGTAGATCACCGACTTATTTCAGTATGTATTTTGAAGTAGAAACTTCAAAGTTTCTAGTCCACATGTGGAATTGCTTTTTCTGTTTCTTTAAGTAACACTCTTTTGGATGATGTTTGCATTGTGCTTTGTGTCAGGAGCTCATTTTCAACGCTCTTTGTAATGTTTTTATTCCTTAGCCGACAGCTTCTTTGAACCCATGCAGTTGGTTTTAGTAGCACCAGTTGTTAGCAGCTTAGCTGCAGTGACTGGACAGTCCTCATTTGACATAGAGCATGTTTAATATGATGAACGCTCAAAATAAATGAGTGTGTTAAACAGGTTTTTTAAATACAAATCCCTGCCCTCTGATACTTTTCCTGTGGCATTCTTTTCATGGTCATCAACATCAGGTCCTGCATGCTCGGCAGGGTCAACGAGCAAAAAACAAAGGGCATTTAACCATTCAGTCAAGCGACAGCAAAGGTAACACATTCTACATCACAGTCACTAGGTTGACCAGGTCTGGATAAACCAAAGCGGGACAAGGGGGATGTTTGAGAGGGACAAAGTGGGACAGAACGTGATCTGCCAGTGTTGGCATTTAAAAAAAAAAGAAAAAAAGGGCTGCAAATAAACATCCAACTGTTAAAAACAAACTTTGTATTATTTATAAGAACACGTTTCTAAGAACAGTCCTTGTAGTGTGGCAAAAAAGAGCAATACAAACGCTCATACCGGCACCTACCGGCAATACAAACGCTCATACCGGCACTTTCTCCTTCCTCCATACATACATACATACATACATACATACATACATACATACATACATACATACATACATACATACATACATACATACATACATACATACATACATACATACATACATGCATACATACATGCATACATACATACATACATACATACATACATACATACATACATACATACATACATACATACATACATACATACATACATACATACATATATTATCTCTCAAAGTATATATCTATTTTTTACCTTGCATCATCAGCTTATATACATATATCAGCTTATATATACATACAATATATATACATATATAAGCTGATGATGCAAGGTAAAAAATAGATATATACTTTGAGAGATAATGGGTGAAGAAGGGCTCTCTCTCTCTCTCTCTCTCTCTCTCCTTGCAAAAGCCAATTTAAGCACTGTGTGGAACCATTTGCCAACTCAACCAATATGAGCTTGCTTTTGCAACTAGCCAGCCCTTTATTTAGCTTTGAGTGCTTTAACTGAATCAAACTGCTGTGCAAGAGCAGCTACCCCATGCAGTCTGCCCATTCACACACATTTGTACACCAATGATGCAGCATCTGTGGACGTTGGGAATTCAGTATCTTTCCCAGGTGTAGGCTTGTTAAGCTACAAGGGGCTTGGACCAAACTGCTGACCTGCTGACCACTTTTCCCTTGAGCTACACACATCTGTTTCTGCAGGTCAGCCATTTGCTTTGCTTTGTTGGCAGAGTTCAATCTACAAAATTCTCAGTTTTATTTCTGTTTCAGAGTCACATTTCCGACTCGAACTCCGAACCCATCATATCACAACAAGTAATAAATGTCATACTCACCATTCTTCCTGATTCTGACTGAATCACTGTACTCTGTGTAGTAAACTGGGTCTCCTCTTCCTCCTCTACACCTGTACAGTCCTTCCTCAGAGACTCTGATTTGACCATCTGGGAGGAGTTCAACATCTTGTCTGGTCAGGGGTTCAGAGCTCTCTTCTCCTCTGTACCAGGAGAACTTCCAACCAGAAGATGCTGGGATCACAGAGCAGGTCAGGTTCACTCTGCCACCTACAGGAATGTCTCTGTTACTGACTCTCAGTTCAGCCTTTGGACCTTTTGACATTGATAAAGACAGAAAAACAGACATTGAAAATGAACACCATCCCCATAAGATGTTAATTGAGGAAAAGAATTGAGGAAAGCATCCCTTAATAGAATATGCTGGTTGGTCCTTCAGTTCTCCTGGGTTAAGTATTAATAAACCTTTTCATCATAAGACAACTTCGGCTTATACTTTCACTTCTGATGAACAGGCTCCACTTTTAAAAATTAAAATTTTCACACCAGTGATACATTGCATTCTCATTGGAGGGAGCAACAGCTCCTATTAGTGAGTCACAGTATTAAAGGTAAAACGTATTTTCACTTACGATGAAGGATGTCAAACTTACGCAGCACTGTCACAGTGACAGCATGACTCCACTCTGTCATGAAATATGAGTCCTTTACTCCTCTGCACCTGTACTCTCCAGTCTGGGATTGGTTTGCATCTCTAATAGTAAGCTCCTTGGATGTTGAATTCACGGTGACTTTGGCTAAATCCCATTCATACGTCCACTTGGTGTAACTGTCTCCCCCGATGTCACATTTGACAGTGAAGTTTCCGTAATTCAGTATTGTAGGCTGAACAGTTAAAATGGCCCTGTTGGAGACTATTCACAGAGGAAAAATAGGTTACAAACAGTATAAATGACAAAACAAGTTGGTTTCCACCACTTCATTAATTAGACTGTTATGGAGCTGCATTTGACAGATTCAATCCCACAGACAACATTTGAAAGTTGCAAGTTGATTGATAAAATCTGTATAATCACTCACAGCCGAAACTCATTTCAGTGTGTTTACAAAAAAAAATCGATGTCTGTTAGTTTTGAATAATTTATAAACAAATCATCATAGTTACATAAATCTACATTTACAACAACACAGGTTCTTGTATTCAACAGAACATCATTAAACTCACCAGTTTCCCTGATGGTAAGTGGATTACTTTCAGTGCTGGTGGCATTTGGTACTTTGCAGGTGTATTTTCCTCCTTCTGGGATGAGCAGATTATTTAGTTCTCCAGAGTGGTGCAAACGCTTTTCAGTAGTATCTGAACTCTGTATGAACCACTGATACAGGCCAGCAGGATCTTCCACAGAGCATGTCAGTGTCACGTTGCTATACAGCGGTATGATTGATCTGTCTGCTGTCAGCACAGGTGCTGCTGTTTAGGGAATAAACAAGAGAGCAAGAGCTTGTAGTACCAGGACTAAAACATCAAAATGAGTAGATCAAGAGTGATGCAGTGATAGAAGACATTTAAGAAGAATGAGGCTCACCCGCAGCATGTTCAGAGAAGAGTGTATCCAGTACTAAAATGAAAACCACAGCTTAATCAAACAGGACTATTTGTTTCTATGATATATTCTAATATATTCTAATATAAATTTGACCGAATAAGATGACGCTACCCCAGAAAATCATCCATTTATAGGGTAAGTAATGTACTCACAGAACAATGGCAGAACACAGAGCATGGTGTGCCTCATCTTCACGTTCAGCTCTGAGGGTCAGAGCTCTGCTTCTTCTCAAGAAACCCTTCTTTGAATTGATCATTCAGCAGGTAGAGACTGGGGGCTTAAGCTTGCACTTCTCAATATAGCTTGTCCGCAGTTGATGTGGCTGTCCCGACCTATTAATTTTTTTAACACTTCCTGGCTATGTGGGTTTGGGTTAGCATTAACTGCAGCGGTTAATTGCATTAACTGCTGAATATTATGTACGATGTGCACACCACTTTTGCAAGCTCGATGTAATGGGTAATGCATACACCATTTTTTTCATTTATTTCTTTTTGCTCCTTTACATTACAATTAATCAAATACATCTATGCAAAAAGTATGCATGATTGTATGCAGTATTGCATTTTTTTATCTTCTGCCACAATGCTCGAAGCTTAATTGCTATTACACATCATCACCAGATAAAAACCAGGTAAAAACATGAACAAATGCAAACATTGTGAATGATGCTGAGACAGGGGCAGTAGCTGGGAACATAGCGCTTTCTGGATTTTCACATCTTTAAATTGAAAAATTCAGGTTAAAGATGAGCTTGGTCTTAAGCATACCATTTGCTCTGTATGTATCTTGAAGTTATTTGTCGTAGCATTTTGTCAGCCTCATCTTAACTTGTTGCTTTCATAGACCTGCACCGCAGACACAGCTGCACTTTGTGAAAATATAATACCTATAACTGTCTGAGCTGAAAGCCATAGAGTCACAGCTATGGTATTCTTCGTGGTGCTGAGGTTTTCAGATCGAAGTCGTGACGCCCCTCAGACTCCACTTCCTCACTCCCTGCCTGCACATTTACAAGCTTTTAAAAGCAGAGAGCAGCTGAAAGCTCTGCTTCAATATAAAGAGTCAAACCGGTGAAGTATACTCCTCTCTACTCCACAGTCAGTCTTTCCTAATGCTATTTCTATGATCATCTTTGTTAAAGGTATTGTAAGTATAATTACACAGTCCATTCCTGTTTAACAGATGTCCTCCTGCCAACAAGGACAAGTGGTACTGTATAATAGAAAGTGACTAATCTGATGCTGCCTATTTCTGATATCTGTCCTTTAGGTGATGCTTGTATCTACCAGGCTGTTGGTGGATCTAGAGATATTTCAAATGGTACAGTATGAAACTGATATGAGTAAATGAAGACAAAGAAATCCAATCTACATGATTCTGACCAACCAGTCTCACGACCAGAGGATCACGTATTGGTTGCTTTCACCAGAATGCCACCAAGCTAGACCACCAAGCTAGACCTATACACAACTCTCAACCATTTCTGACAAACCAAATGAGAATCATGTGATTCTATGCTGGAAATGAAGAAATGGTAGATTACTGATAGTGGAAATGGGTTTAAAACCCAAGTGTAGAAATAGAATTCTTGTTTCAGGTGAACATGGAAGGAAGATTGGATAGATTGATAGATAGAGGGATGGATACTTTATATTGAGAGGCAGATTAAGAAACAAAGTTCAAATGCAGTGACATACCTTGGCTTTTCCTTTAAAAAGTTGGAGCCATGTTGTTGGTTTTGAAAAAAAGAGGTCAGGCCAAAAATGAAAAACATCCTCAAACTAAAACAACAACAACACACAACAACTGACCTAGTATAAAGATCAAGAGTTCACCAATGGAGTAGGTTGGGGTGGCTGTACTGGTCAAGCACCAAGCCTTCACCCAGTTGGGTGTCCATCTTAAGGGTTTTACTTTTGTTAGTTAATTAAGGTAATTTATTTGATCTACCAAAGTGACATGCTTGTTAGCTTGATGTTTTCCAAAACCTTCCTTTCAGCACGATTTATTTTTCAAAAGTAACCTGATCATCTGAACCCTTCCTGGGTACATATTATACTTAATGTGTAACCAGTAACAAAACAGTAGGTGAGATGGGATTGAGACACATTTCTATTCATAGTAGCTGCATGTAAATCACTTTGTTGCAAAATATGTCACATCATTATAATTAATTTGATCAGGCGTATTGGATGATATTCTTAGATACTTTACATTTAAGGATCATGTACATATGTTTTTTTTTAATTTATTTATGATATTGTTCCAGGTTCATAAACAGAGGTGCATCATCAGCAAATGAAGAGAAGCCTGGATCATATCGTGGAAAACAGCATTCAAATCTAAACAGTATTGACAGCATTTATACAATTCCTAATGTACAGTTTGAGAACACATCATATGAAACTGTTACAATTACATGAATGTAATGCCTCATGACTGCAGCTGAATTTTCTGTTATGTACAGCATAATAATTTTGTATTTTTACTGTGGAACCATAGACGCTATACAACTGCATATAAGAAACGCTTTTTGAAAACATGTAAGTAAAGATTAACCTCCCAAAATATTGTGTGATATGTCAATAGAAAAGGGCTGGATGATCCCATAAAGACTGCAAAAACATCTTAACATCTTAAAAAACAACGTATGAAGCATACAAATATTGCAATTTACATACAAAGGCCTATAGGAGTACATTCAGTACACAGTCTGTTTCATCTGACTGTACCTGCACCTGATCCCAGCTTCACATTTTCATAAACAGCACTCTCCTCTTCTTCAACACAAGTACCTATAGTTCAAGATAATGATGAAGATGGATCATGAAAAGATTGTTTGCTGATCTTTGTGTGGCCGCTCATACTGTGACATCACTGGATTAAGTTAAAGGAAAAGTACTTATTTTGTTGTATGTATTTGAAGTGACTTTGAATTAAAACGCATTCAGTCATCCTGCTTGCATCATGCGAATGCAATAGTTTGTATCCTACCTTTTACAGGGTCCTCGATAACTTCATACAACGAAGAGTCACCTAAGGAGCAGTAAAAAATAGAACAATGTTTTGCTCAGTTTAATTCCACAATATGTAGTATCTATATCTATGTCTGTAGTATTTGTAGTGTAATATAATCTGTAGAAATGTCTATCTTTACCGTGGAGAAGAGCAGAGTATCGGGCCTCAAACTGCTTGACTCCAGGATTTGCAGCAGAGCCCTGATTGGGGCTGTCAGACTGATGTGACCTACATCATATGGAAAAGACAAGATGTTAATGCATATTGTGGAATACATTGTTATTCTGTACAAAGCTAAAGAAATAAGTGTTAAACAAACCTGGTGAAGCATGAACCTGAGGGTGGAAAAACAGTTGTTACTGTAATTTCAATGTCTACTGTAAGCTGTAATTCCAAAATTTTATCAAAGAGGTCAGAAGATATTTTGAGTATTTTGGAATAATTTACATGAAAAAACTCACTCTTGGCCAGTGTGCAGAGAAACAGGGAGAGCACTAGAAGACTGATTACAATTCCACAAACCACAGTTATCAGCAGCACAGAAAATGAGGTGCTTTCATGTCTCGACACTGGAATAACCATAAGAGATACAAAGACAGATGATGTACTTGACATACAGTCATGTTCATGTCAAAGGCATATATATATATATATATATATATACAGTATATATAGTATATATCTTCTAGCTTTCTTCTAGCTTATTTCTAGCTTTGACAGCTAGAAGTTGTGGCTTTAACCAAGTATCTCTCTTAGAAATGTATACACATCACACAAATGTAAATGCTCACCTTTCACTGACATCCAGCTCTGTGCTGACTCTTCTTGTGAGCACTGACACTTGTAGAAGCCCTCATCTGCCTTTGACACCGCAGAGATGTTAAGTTCCCGTCTGGTATTATTTTGAATGATTTCTCCATTTTGATAGAATAAGACAGTGGAAGCCAGGTTTGATCTCCACATTTTGCAGCTGAGGCTGACTGCGTCCCCCTCCTTCACAGGATGGGCGGGACTCAACAGGATCAGGCTGGTATCTGTAAAACAGCCAAGAAATGGGGAGTCAGCATGTTTTTGAGATGAGGTTTTTTGAGATGTTGAGGTCAATTACTTTTATCAAATACCAAAAATGGCTCAATTGTCAGTGTACTCCTGTCCTGTAGATGATAATTTAAATATTACGTGGAAAAGAAAGTCACTAAACCATACACCGTATAGTAATGTTGACAGCGTTGCTGAACGCTCCTGATGCAGAGTCACACCAGTAGACTGATTCACGAGGCCACACATGGTGCATGATGCATGTGGATCCATTCATTGCTCCCCAGTAAGAGCAGGATGACAAGATGCTGGTGTCCGGGGTAAAGCTTCTCACTCTCCAATCAGAGGAGTTTCCCTCACACTTCAATGAGACAGAGTCAGAGCTGAAGTGCTGCACCTGGTCAGGACTCACAGTGAGAGATGCTGCAGAATGAAAATCTGAAAAATGTGCAAGCAGAAATGCAGAATTCACTATGAACAAGACTGGAAGTCAATGATACAACAATAAAATTAAAGAGATAAACCTCACAAAAAAGCTGAAAAAAAGGTAATGCATTCACACTTTCCTTCTCATCAGTTGCTGAAATTGTTTCCTGTTGTCTGTGTTTGCATGTTTTTTTCTACAAATGTGAACAGGGTGAGTCTCATAGCAGCCCTAGTTTGGCTGCAGTAACAGGGTGAATGCAACAGTGATCTCCTGCTGTCTCAGACATGATACACCTCCAGCGGATTTTACAGGTCAGCGGTTGGACCACAAGGTGAAGGAGCAGTGAGGGTCAAAACCAGGAAATAACAAACAAAGAAGTTCATGTTCAGTCTTCAGTCTAATGCCATTAATTAATTGAATTAAAAATGCTGGTCAAATGTGCAGAGAAAGATTAACACAGAAACATTTAATTAGAATTATGACATTGTGATAGCGGGAATAAACACCACTAATTAAGGTGCGTACATATGTTGGTCAGAGACAGGATAGAGAGAAAGAAACTGACCTCCAGACCAGACAAACTTGGGTCGACTGTAATCAGTGTAAAACACTGGCTCTCCTCTCCCAGCTCTGCACACATATCCTGCTGTGTGTGTCTGTCCATGGATGGTGTAGGAGTCCTGCTCAGTCCCTCTGCTGCTGTCAGGCAGCAGCTGGTAGCTGTAGGAGCTGCTGTCTGACAGTGTGGGAGCAGCCTTGTACCAGTAGAACCTCCATCCTTCAGCTGGAGCTTTAACCTCACAAGTCAGAGTCACTGTGGCTCCAGGACTCAGCCACAGTGGAGACACAGTGAGGACAGGCTGCAGTCTATCTGCAGGAAAAGTCATGTTTCACAGTGATGGGCTGGGATAGTGGATACAGTGCTACTCTACTAGCACAAAATGACTGAAACAACCTTGTGATGAAACATGTGACATTCACTTTGATAGAAACGAGATGTGACTTACTGTTCACTGTCAGTTTGAAGGGATAACTCCAGTCTGTTGAAGACTGTTGTCCACTTTTCATTCTGCCTCTACACATGTACTCTCCACTGGGGAATGTAGATGATCTAATACTGACTTCATGTTGGTCTAAAGGTTTCTCTGGTCCTGTTGTTTTCCATTCATACTCCCACTCAGTGTCTCCTCCATCCTTGATGTCACATCTGAGAGTGATCCTCTCTCCTCTGTACATTTCAGACCAGTCTGGCTCCATGCTCACAACAGCCTTGTTTGCAACTGTTTAGGATGAAGAATTCTCAGTGAGGACAGAAGAATCACACAACACTGATTCCACAACACCTTTAATCAACAATCCTAAAAAGGTGTCGTAAAAGAGTCTTAAGGTGCTTGTCCAACAGTGGACCAATGTGATCACACGACAATCTGACATCACTCATGGTGAATCATCAGTCGCTGTGTCCACAGTTTTCCTCTCAACATTTTGCTTCAGAAATGTTAGTGACGCCTAGCGCATTGTCAACATCGGGCTACCATAACATGGCGCCATGCAAAGATATAGAAGGCTACATGCCTTGTCCGCGTTGCTCGGTTATGGAGTCGAACGTCTGCACATGGCGGCCATCTTGCCACAGGAAGCTCGCTCACCCATTACATTGTGTTGGTATCAGTAGATGAACTTTTTAGATTCATAACTTTCTCAAATTGCAACCGATTTTCAAACAGTTTGATTTGTTATACACATCAAATATGCATCTATGATACTGTTGTGTAGAATGTTGAGTCCTAAAAAATAGATTTTTTTGTAAATGTACGTAAATCTGTTAAAATTCCAGCAAGATAAAAGAGTCGTAACTTTTGTGCAGATCACCTTACCTCTGTTTACACCAGGCTCCACAGACTGACAGACAGACAGTCAGAAAGCTTGACTGTGGTAAGATGGCTGACCTTTAGATGGCTGAGCTTTATATATCTATGGGTGACACCATATCCAGCTTCTTATCATACATCCATGGTCTCTGCACGATGATGTTGTGGTAAACACCAGGAGGGCATGTCTCTCGCCCAGGGGGAAATGGGAGAGGGGCATGGTTTGTGCCCCTGTTGTTTTTAGCGCACTTTTCCTATTATTTTCCAAATAAAGTAGTCAAACTCGACTTGCTACAATGTCACCAAATATTATCAGTAAAATTAAAGCAAGTTGTGAGAAATACAAACCATGTCTCCCATCATATCACAACAAGTAATAACTGTCATACTCACCATTCTTCCTGATTCTGACTGAATCACTGTACTCTGTGTAGTAAACTGGGTCTCCTCTTCCTCCTCTACACCTGTACAGTCCTTCCTCAGAGACTCTGATTCCACCATCTAGGAGGAGTTCAACATCTTGTCTGTTCAGGGGTTCAGAGCTCTCCTCTCCTCTGTACCAGGAGAACTTCCAACCAGAAGATGCTGGGATCACAGAGCAGGTCAGGGTCACTCTGCCACCTACAGGAATGTCTCTGTCACTGACTCTCAGTTCAGCCTTTGGCCTGTCAGCTGTTGACATTGAACAAAGACAAAAAGGGACATTGCTAACGTGAAATGTCCATTTAATTTGTTCTCCTCCCTACTGTCAGATGTGTTATACACCTGTTTTTATCCAAGTGAATAAATGGTCCTGCAAGGCCACAGAGAACCTGTCCAACACCTCACATAGATCCCAGACGACGCACAGTCCATCTATAGTCCATCGAGGTGCTCCTCCAACCCTGATATATCACTCAACTAAACAATTGTCCCAACTGCTACAACAATTTCTTTCCATGAAATGCATTATGGGTGCTCGATTCCGATTCTGACCTGTTGTTCCCAGAATCTCACATCTGACTGTGAATGTCTCATAACCAAATATTGAGGTCTTTGCGGGATGTTAAAATCAGTTGGAAATCATTCAAGATTTTCAAGATTTACAAAGATTAACAACTCACCAGTTCTCTGAATGAGGACTGCATTGCTTTCCTCTGTTTTGTCATAGTCACGATTCCAGCCCCTGCAGCTGTAGCTGCCTTCTTGGGATACAACTGCAGAGGCAGACTTTCCAGACCAGTACCACTGCTTTTCAGCGGAGTCTGAAGTCTGCCTGAACCAGTCGTAACTCATGCCAGCGGGATTTCCCAAAGAGCAAGTCAGCGTCACGCTGCCATCCAGCGGTATGACCGTCCTGTCTGCCGTCAGCACAACGCCGCCTGCTGTTCAGTGTGGGGTTTGAACGGAGAAAAAGTCACGGGTGGGAGGAGTACGATACGCAGGATAACAAAAAGAGGGGGGAGAAAGATAAATAATGGGAATACATTTCCACAAGACAGACTCACCTTCAGTGTGTCCGTAGAGGAGGGTATTCAGCACTAAAGCAAAGATAAATACGTGAGAACTTGGAGGTGGTGGGTGAGTAATGAAAACATTTAAAACAGTTTTACAACCGGTTTAAGATGATTGTAGTGGTTTTTAAACCTCTTAATGGTTGTAGTCCTTATTGATCCAATCTGCTTTTAAAGATGTTTTTATTTATTTATTTATTTATTTATTCACTGCTCTATTGACATTTTATACTGGATTTTAGTGCTATAAGTTTACAGCTGTGGAACGGCCTTTCTTCAGACCCGAGAGCAGCTGTGAGTGTGGACATTTTTTCAAAGCAAGCTAAATTCGATTGCATTTTATTCATGGCTTGGATTGTTTATTGGCCATAACTGAGTTGCCGCCTATCTACCATCATTATTTGCATTTTGCTTTTCTGTTTTAACTACTTCTTTGAGCCCCTTTTATTGGTTTGCTTTTAGTCGGCTTCTGGTGTTCGCTCACTGCAAACTGTGTAGGTTTTTGTGTGGTTTGTGTTTGTGCAGGTGGCTTTGGGGTTTTGTTCCTTTGTTTTGCACTCGTATTGAGCACTATCGCATGGAGATACATGTCATTATTCATTATTATTATTATGAAAATTACTATGCAAATTAAATCGGATTGATTGATTGATCGGTCTGTCGATCGATCGATTGGTCGATTGAAAAAGTGAATGCAAAAATAGCAGCAGGGTAAGTGTCATCAGCAGTCATCATCCACGATGCCGTGTTGGTAAGGGGATGAGTCTGCCAGTGAAGATGACAAAAAAGAGAAAGTCAGTGATGTACTCACAGAACATTGCTCGCATGCAGACTAAAGTGTGCCCCATCTTCACATCCAGCTCCGGCCGGGTCGTTCTGCTGTTCAGTCTCTGAAGCAAATCTTAATCACTGAGTGAAAACATAATTCAGCCGAAAGACCTCAGAATTCAAAAAGAAACATCATGGTTGATGTTGTCTGTCAGTGCCCACCCTCCCTCTGCGGTTGTTTTGCTATAGGGTCTAGCTTGCCTCTTCCTGTCCACAGCAAGTCTACATACTGTAGGTTGGCACTTTTTGTACAGCTTATATGGGTCATGGGGTATCTACATGTTTATATAGCATGTACTGCAAATAGAAGTTTATGATTCAAATCATTGTCTGTTCTCAAGTATTCACCAACTTTTCCATGTCACTTTGCAAGTTAAGTTGCACTCTGCAGTCAGGTGCATAATAGCAACATGCTTGTCACCGTTTCCACAATGATTCACACTTGCTGCAGCCTCAGATATTTTTACCTGCATGCCCACAGCATCCTCTGATCATCACACTCGCCTTCATGCAGTCTTTATGCAGTCTGTGGCTAAGAGGATAGAAAAGGGCAATTAAAACTTTAAAACTGTCAACAAATATTACTTTTCAATCGGGGATGCAGTTTTTGCTTCTGCTGTAACCTGAGAGCAATTTGTACATATCAATACATTTTTAACTGTAGTTCTATATTTTTTATTGTATCGATGTTAAAGGAAAAAGTTCAAGCAATTTAGGTAACACAACAATGTCCATGTCCCATATCCCCCATTTCGTCTCTTCCTGGTTTGCAACTTCAATATATTTAAAACTTATATTTAAGAGCTTTAATTATGCAGCTTATATAAGATAGAAGGTAGGATAAGTGCTTTATTCACTGCTTTATTTAGTGCCTTTTGCCCTATGTGAGCTGGAGATGGGTACCAGCAGCACCCCAACAAAGAAAAATAAATAGGTTAAGTTATGCGAAATAATAACAAGGTTCACTTTTTCCTTGATGGGACCTTGTTGAATCCCGCAGGCACAACAAGAGAAAACTTCACAAGTAATTTGACTTCAATTGATCAAGAAATCGATTATAATACGAATGAATAAAAAATATGATAGAGAACAATGCTCGAACAATACACAGTTGAGAAATATAATGAATACAATATAGAAATAGTAAAATACAATAATTATAATGAATTGCATTACAATAAATGAATAACTATTTATAATTAAACAAGGTGCTGGAAGTACTCCCTGCTCCATTTAGTCCCTCAGAAAACCTCCAGAGACCACTGTATAGCGATGTGTAATTAAGGAGCAATCATCAGTCTAGAAATACTAGTTAAGTACAGATATTGAGAAATAATCTCAAAACATTTTCACGTAATTGATGACGTTACCAATTTGGTTCTAAATTGATAAAGGCAAGTGCATCATCTGCAAAACAGAAGAAGCATTTATAGAACTAATAGTCGTTTATTATCCAAGTGATAGCTTCATGATTTATGAGACTCTAAAATCAGGAATGATTGACTTATTCTTTATGTAGTTATTATTTAAACTTAGAGACCACTGAAAAGCCAGGAAATAAAGATAAAGACACCAAATTACAATTGAGACCCGGTGGTTTTAAAGAAAACGGATGATGGTGAATGCTACAACTGAAACACAGCAGGCTCAGCAAGGTTCAGCCTCAGACAGGGTGAGAAGCTCAGACATCCAGGAGAAGAGCTGCAGTTTCTCCAAATCCATTGGTGTCAGTCGAGGTGGTTCGAGCACCTGACCAAAATGCCTCCTGGACAAATCTCTGACCAGGTGGAGGCAGACCTAGACCCAGACAATGGAGAGATCATGTATCTTAACTGATCTGGAAACACCTTTGGAGGAGTTGGTGGAAGTGGCAAGGAGTGTCTTGGCCTCCTACTGTCTCCGCTGGACAAAAAGCTAATGACGAGATATGACTTAACCTTAGAGATGGTCTGCACCAAACTCTTTATCTTCACATATAGGCGGACAGAGTCCAACAATCCCACGAGTTAATATTTTATACTCCAGATTCTATACTGAGCCAAAACAAAGAAGCCAGAATAGGGGAAAAATGATCTCTCCGTTAGTTTTGAACTTGATCTTTTTCATCCTTGAAGTGGGCAAGGATTTGCCCTCCATACACACTTGACACTGAGATGAACATTTTTGACCACTCGGTGGTGCAATTTGGTTTCACCTTAGGTTACGTGCTTGCTGGAGCAGGTTACATGTTGAACTGAGCAATGTTGTTGGACATCATTATCAATTTTAAGTGTCGAAATTTAACACGTTTTAACTCTGCATGGTGACACAGAACAGAGGACTTTTTTTGGGGGGTGAATTCCGCTTTAGTAACGCTATATAATTTAATTCCACTTTCAGGTCCTGTATCAATAATGAAATGTATAAACACTTTTTGGCAGTCAATTAACACATTGGTCAGACTTAACATATCTAAGGAGTATGTGTGTTAGACTTATCATAGTTCCTATCATGTCACAATGCAGTTTTTAAAGCTGACTGACCAGTGTCATTTTAATGGCATAGTATCGGTTCTCTTTTCACTTGAGCAACAGGAAACATGTTAATGTGAAACCCCCGAGTGTATAAGAGCAGCAGCAACACATCGAGTGTTGCTGTTAGAAATGTGGTCAATGTTGGCCAACTGATATTTGCGCATCTTGGACGTCAAAAGATTATCTTGTTTCAGGTTTCACGCTGAGCAAATGATAAAAACCTAACAGCTGTTATCTTAAGGCACTTCACAAAGAGAGCAACAGTATGTACAATGTGAAAAACCCCTGTCCTGAGACAGGAGGAACAACTCCCAAGAAAAAAACTCTGACAGGGAAAAAAAACCTCAGGGTGAGGGACAGAGGCGGCAATCCTCACCCAAGACGGACAGGCGGACGCAAGCAAAACAGTACTGATGGCTACACAGTTTAGAATAAAGGTCAATCAGAAGTTGAATCAGTCCAGAGCAGAAAGTTGGGCAGAACCGCAGTGGGAAGAGCCAGTTTGAGGGACGGAGTCGTGGTTGAGGGACGGCGTCCTGGATCCAGCTCAGCATCTATGGATTCTGGGAGGGAAAAGAGGCACAGACACCCCGGGGACACGCAGTACCCGGTCCATATGTTAGTCCTGCATAGTCACACAGTCACCTCCCCCCAAACCCTCATAGTGACACAGCGGAGGAGACGTTGGCAGTGGTCAAAATTAGTAAGGTCCATGAACACGCAGCAGTTCCAGTCCATTTTTATTTGTTGTTCCCTCTGGTGACTGTTCACCAGCCATTAAAAAAAAAGGAAAGAAGGTTGCTGTAGCATGTGTAACTGTTTTTTGTGGGGAGGGGGGGGGGTTTCTCACATAAGCCTGTGAGCTGATCAAACCTCCAACTTCAGGCGAAATGAGACCTCAACATCCCTCCAACCACTTTCATTTCAGCACATAAAAAAGCTCTCGGTCTGTGTCTTGAATCATGTTTTGCACTGTGAAAACACAAACAAACAACCAAACAAGAAAACAACCAATGAAAACAAGCGTACAAACAACCAAAGAAAACAGAAATGTCCCCCAGTTTATTACTCCTGGACTGCACACTGTCAGTAATGCAGAAGAACTGCAGATGTCGCACCATAAAAACTGCTTCCCCTCAAAGTTTTTCATCTACCCTGCACTGCACTTTTACCATGCACACTGGAAGTATTGCACAACCTATGGTTAGTTAAATGTGACTGGTAAATTCAATACTCAGTGAGTCCCTCAGGACTTATCTGAGAAAAATCAGACGAATCCGGTACCAATTGAGGTTAAAATTACAATTCTGAGGTTACAAAAACAATGAGCTGGGCACTTTAAGAAATGTCTTGTTAAACATATTTTTAAAACTGATTAACTTTATTACTTAACTTTACTTATTAGAAGCCAATAGTGCACTGACGTAATGACTTAATGAACAACAAACAACAACAAAAATTTCAACTTGAGTTTTCAAGTTGTTTTCTGACAGCATAACTGTTTATTATCTTATAGTCTATCAGACCATAGTAGAGTGTGTATTCTGCTTTATAGCTGACACGAACCACCCCCACACTCCTCCCTCCCTCTGCTTATTTCCAGCGCTGACTTGTCACTAGAGTTTGAGACTAGAAGAGGAAACAGTCCTCTGCTGTGCCTCTGCCCATAGAAATGGCTGTTGGTCGTCTTTGCTGCACGACTTTACTGCTTCTTTGCCTGTGTCTCCAAGGTACGTAGACCTGATTGTGTTCTCTTCAGGTATTTGTCCAGAGCTTGCATTCAGTCGTGCGCTCAGAATAGACTGCAGAAGTTACTGGATGAGTGTGAGCCATTTTGGGAAATGACGTGCAGAGTGTTTCGAAAATTGTGGATCCTGGTATATTCATAATTAAATGATAAATGAAACCACAGTCGAGTTATAGTCAAGATGTCAGTTCCTCTTTGTTTGTATGACCTGAGGTGGGCACAAAACGTGAAAATGTCGGTGTTACTCAACGCCTCTTGAATAGGTTCTACGTTGCGAGTGTTGAAAGTATTGTAGCATGCAATGTCAAGTTGTAGATGCATCCATCATTTCCTCTTGCATCTGCTTGGCTACACACTTTAAAACCTTGATGCAGGTCAGGAATGGGTCACTGATTTTCGAGTCAAACTTGGGTTTGAGGCTTTAGTCTTCGTCGGGTTTGCTCTCAAGTTGTCAAACTTCCTGTCCACGGCAGGTTTATCATAATTCACATACATCGATTCACATACAACAAGACCACAGAAAGAGATGCACATTTCCTGAGTATCTCTATATATCATCTACCCCTAGCAGCAGCACTAACCAGAAACAATGACAAGAAGCTTGAATAGAACTCTTATCACGGTCAGGTCAGTCAGTGGTTGTGCTCTTTGTTAATGATGAACCAATGGCAACTTATGAGTCACATCAGTAAAATAGCCTCACATTTTCAAGGGGTAGTCACGGGTTAACCAGTGGTGTCTCTTGGGTTGCGACCCATGCTGCGTTTGTAAGCATTTTATCAATGTGATTTTTCTGAATATCACTCACTACAACATCTATTTTTGTCATTTTGCTCCAACTCTGTGTAGACAATCTCTCCATATGCGTCGATAAAAATGAATGCAATCAATATCATTGTGTTGAGTTATCTTAATTAAATCACAATTCCATGATTGCCATGAACTAACAGTGACAAGAAGGAAGCTGTCTGTTTCCTTGGACACTCACTGTTGTTGCTGGCTTGTGTGTTTCAGATGCAGAAGTACAAAGTCAAAAACATACCATTGACAAAAAGATTGGAGACACTGTGGAGCTTTCAACAGGATTACCATCTGAAGGGGTTGAGGTGTCAGAGTGGAGATATAACAATTTACCAATTATAGATGGTGAAAAAGTCTTTCAAAATCAGTTCAAGGACAGATTACACCTGAACAACAAAACCTTCACTTTAACAGTGAGAGGACTGAAGCTCGAGGACTCTGGTAATTTCAGCTACACATCAGCGACAGCTAAAGGACAGCGGCCAACTGTCACTATCACTCTGCAAGTTCATGGTGAGATGCTCCTGTTCTTATCTAGCAAATCATCTATATATAAATGGACCGTGTTGTGTTGTCACTGTTGCTCCTTTGTATTGACAAACCTTATGAGATACTGACTGATAGATCGGCTGCTTGGCTGGTTGATTCACACAGAGCAAATAATGAAAGTTAAAGGAGGTCATGAGGACGCGTCCCTTCATGCTCTTTCTCTTGTTTGTGGTGTCACCACTATGCTTGCACCACCACCATAAACCTCATTTTAAAGTTAACTGTTAAAGCCTCAAGAGAAAACTGCAGCTGTGCATTTGGACAAAATAAAATCATTAAGACTGAGGTGAGAAGAAGTTTGTGACCATCAGTAATTCCACGTTTTGAGGGTATTTTTCTGTGTTTACAACACAGTCAAACTCTCTCCTCTCTCTGCCTCGTCAGAGCCCTTGACCGTCCCACCTGTCCTGACGTCCAATTGCACCTGTGCCTCTGGGAACAGTTCCTGTAGCGTGTTCATAGAGTGCAGCTCAACCACCCACAGCAATGTCAACTACAACTTGCACGTAGGCAACAAGACAATAGGTGGCTCCAGGCTGCGGTACATCATCGGTTCCCAGGACCAGGACACCGTCACTTTCACCTGTACAGCCAGTAATAATGTCAGTGAGACGTCGGCATCCAAAACAGTGAAGTGCAACATGGACACACAAGACAAAGGTACGGACGGAGAAGCAGAGAGGGCGTGGGTGATGAATTCTCATTGGCGGTTCAGAAAAAATGAACCGCAACTGGGGATGAAGTAGATGATTAAGAGGAACCAGAAGTACGGGAAGCAAGGCAGACATGTGAAGTGGTCGCCGCTGACTATTTCGATATGTATCAAAGCTGCCCACAATTACCTTATTTGACAAATGTAAGCAGTCACTTTTTGCAAATAGATACTGACTCGTGAAACCGGCATTTCCTCATATCTCATCAGCAGGGTGTGTTATTTCCGTATGAAAAAGCCCACGACCTGTGGGGCCCACTAAAGTCCATTGTCTCCTTGCAACTTGACTACTATTTGCAACAAAAGAAGAAGAAGAACTTAACTGTTCATCGTTTCTCCTGTAGTTATTTGACCTTGCATGAGTGCGTTCACTATCATATACTTATAATCTATATTCAATTCTCAGATTCCAGTATCGTCACATACGTGACTGTGGGAGCTGTTGGGGGCGTCTTATTGGTCCTCGTTGTCACAGTGGCGTTTGTTACTTGCCGCAAACGAGCTCAACAAAGTAAGAACGCTATGAACAGCAGTTTTTGCTCTACTTTTTTTTTTTCTGTCACATGTCCACATTTCCAGAATGTGTGATTGATGTGTATCTCTCGCTCTCTCGCCTCGCTATCTTCGCTGAAATCAACCAGCAGATAGCGATACCAACGATCTCACCGTGTACGCCGACATCACGGACGTGGCTGAGAACGTGAGTGCGAGATTGAAGTTTAATCTTCTTTTTTTGCTTGATTTTTTTTTAATCCCCCTGGACGTGCTTCCTGATTTTGTAACGTGTGCTCTCTGTCCACCTGCAGGCGACGCCGCCCAACCTGAATCAAAACGCCGTG
Organism: Karalla daura; assembly: GCA_029224185.1. NCBI lineage: Eukaryota > Metazoa > Chordata > Actinopteri > Chaetodontiformes > Leiognathidae > Karalla > Karalla daura. Next base: position 5,946,649 of record CM055210.1, on the reverse strand, counting down.
TACGAAACAATCCATTACGAGACAGATGTACCTCAAGTGAGTCAAGTAAGTGAGAAAAAAATTTTACGCTTCTTTCAAAAAAATTGCGTAGCTTCTCAAACATGTTGCGCGACAGGAAGCTGCCGTGCACTGTGTTTTATGGACGAAATTTAATTTAAGCAACTTTTTTTTGTCCTTTTGTCTTTCTCGTAGCCGATGACCGTGTATGACCAGATCCAGTCCAGTCGCATAAAGAAACCCTCCGCATCGCCCTACCAGGCCGTACCCTGAGGCGCACAGCAGCACAGTGGCCGTGGCTTGTGGCGCCTGGAGTCTATTTCTACCAATTCACTCATTATTGCACCGGAGTAGTTCACCCCAAAGCTAAACCATGGGGAAGTACGTGTGCTCCCATGTCTGTGTACATGCAAGCATGGCGCTGCTGTAAATTCTGTAAATACAGAGATATTTTTTAAAGATCTGTTTCGTCATCTTATATAAGTGAAATGTATTTTGTTTTTTTTATTTCATGTAAGCACATGTATGCGGTATCCTATTGGCTCTTTATGCACTTTGCCACCACGTCATAATTGTATTTATCCAGCAGGGGGCGTCGTTTAGCTTTGACAACTCACACTTGACAGATAATAAACCACATTGAGACGTACGTTGAAGTTTTGTCCTTTGCAACAAGTACACTTTTTCACACGTTCAAGTCAATGCAGTCTAACACGTAATTCTTGTAAGAACTGTGTCTGTCTGTCTGTCTGTCTGTCTGTCTTGTGTATCCCATTGCTCAAGGCCACCCACACCACTGTAATTTACACAACACACCACGCATGAACAAGTGAATGCATTTAATGTGAAGCTAAAACAACAACAATAACAATTTTTAAAAAACATGATTAGAAAACTGTAAATGGAGAGAATAAAACATAGCTTCGCTTTAAAGCACAAGAGTTTACATTCATTGTACGCAGTGTGCATGGGTCGAGGCAATTTCGACCTGCGCAGCAGTCGTCGTCATAATTCTTGTGCTGGTTCTTCTGCTGGTTCTTGAATCTTTCTGGGAATGATAAGTTACACTGGATTGCATTCAACTGTGGGCCTTCGGACCGGACTGGTTCCAGCCAGGTTCTGAGAGTGCAGCGCTAGACGCCGTCGACGCTTTCTTTTTTTTTAAACGTAATGACATGGCTTCCGACAGCGGAGAAAAGCATCCATAAATAAAGAGGTTGTGAGGTTGCACAGTCCGGAGCAGACATCTTCAGCTGTGATGCTGTTTGCTCTGAAACGTCCATGTTTTAAACCACTGTCGGGCTGGAGGAAGAAGAGAGATCTATTTATTTCATAAAATCATAAGATTGTGTTAGTACTAACTTCTACAAATAGGCTCTTGATTAACAGACTATAGGTTAACAGACAGACCCTGTTAGGAAACGGACAGACCCAGTTAGGGAACTGAATCTTACCTTTCTTGTTTTTGTTTTTGTTCGATTTTTACTGGAAGAACAGAAACATATATTAATACACGAAGCTGTAGCCATTTGAAGATGAATACTGGGAGGGGCTCCATGAATTGCATACCTCTGAGTTCTTTGAAATTCTTCTCAATTGGTTCTGTAATTAAAACAGGAAAGATTTTATTACTGTGTTTTTCATGATCACTATACCAGCTGAAACATTTTGTTGCAAGTTCATCTTACTTTTATCAAGGTCATCTTGAGGTAAGTGATACATACAGATTTCCTTGCTCTCTGGCTTTACAAGACACTATTTCATGGTATAACTTGCATGTGAGCTTTGTCAAAGTTCATGTACAATTTGTGTCCCATGTCCAACAGAATTTCTTAGTTTTGGGGTTCCAACCCATTTTGTCCCACTAAAAAAAAATGAATTTGAATTTCTGGAAACATGAAAAACTCATATAATCAGTAGGAAGCTACTGACAAAGCCAGAGATGCTGTTTTGATACAGTATATATCTCCACCGCATGAGGAGAAAAGAATCCAGGAGGAGGCGTCCTTCAACTGGGATTCACTACACCTAATGATACAACATGGAGTTGTGTTACATGCTCTGGGGACCTGACAGCTCTTTCTGAGATCCTCATTCACAGGAAATGGGCTCAGTGTGTGTGTAAGCATTCTTACCTCTGAAGAAGCAAGGAACAGCTATGATCAAGCATCCCAAAATAAAAACCAAAACATATGTCATGGGACGGTAATTTGTCGATCGATCTGAAGATGAGGGATCAGGCAGAGGCACAGACTGACCTAAAAACAACATGAGAAAACCGTAAAACTATGATGCCACATTTCATTGGGCTTCTCAGATCCACACTGATGTAAGGTCTTCCACTTCTGGAAAGTGTAATACTAGCCTACATGGCAAGCAGATTGTGGGAAACTCAATATGTGCCAAAATGTGATATTTAAAACTATGGATAATTCCTGAACAACAAGAGCTCTCTGAGGACTTAAGTTGGCACGAGAGATTAACTATTCATAAGGTTGTGTTATCATGGTTAAAATAAAAAACCTAATTCAAAACCTCATCACATTGTGGCCTTGGTACTGGTATTATCTCCACAGTGCACTTACGAGGGCAACTTTGATGGATGACTTCACTGGAGTTCTCCTCGTTCCTACTGACGGTGCATTCGAATTCAGTGTTGCTTTGGGTGGTGTTGATTTGCGACAAAAGAACTGAAGAGTTGTGTTTATTATAAACAGTGAATGGACTGGCGGGAGTCACTTTCCAGGTGAAGCTAACACCTTGGTCGCTGGATTCACACTGCAGCACCACCCTGCAGTTCCCACTGCCATCTCTGCCCTTCACGACCCTCATGACGGGTTTACGAAGGCGTCCTGCAGAGGATTACAACAAACAAACAACTGTTGCTTAGACGCGTCCATAACAAAAACTTCCCCTCGGACGCTGACGTCAGATACTGGCTGCTTTTCCACTGGCCCAGTTCAAGTGCTGGTTCCTGGCTAGTATTTAGCTTGAAGTGTTCTTTGCGTTTCCACTGCCAAAACCCATCTTTCCTGGGCCAGGAGTGAGAACTCACAGCACCAGATGCTTAATAAGAATAACAAAGATACAGGCATCAGCCCCAAACCAGCAATGGAACCCCTTTGGTAGAAAAGGGATAACTAAGTCTTCAGTTAACAACATAGTGAACTTAGTGAGTAAAATTTAATAAGACATCTGTGTGAATGTAAATATTAAACTTAAAAAAACAAAACGTGAGACACTGAGACAGTTACAACACTTGTGGACACTTACGATTTACTTTGAGCAAAACCTTCTCAACTTTGACACTTCTGTCCTTATTGATGAGGTCAACACTGTATTCCATGGCATCTCCCTCTCTCAAATGACGGATCGTCAGGTCTCCTTTTGTATTAGACAACAAAAAAACAACATTGTATATTGACTTACGATAGAAAATAATTGTTGTGGAGTCGACAGATTAGTCTTTTTACCTGAGGTACTGTTGAGCTTCAGCCTCCCTCTGAACTGCGGCCTCCAATTTGTGTTTTCCACACTCTTACGATAAGTGGCAATCCAGGTGCTGTTCGAGAAAATCGACCACACGATGTTGTCAAGCTCCCATGACGGTGAGGCACCAGCAGGCAGGATAACGTTATGGCCGACGAACCCAGTGACCTGTATGATGGCAGGTGCTACTTGAGCTAGTGTAAAGACAATTGGAGAAAGACACAGTTCAGACTGGATCGAGCAGGCTGTAGAGAAGTTAACGGAAGAAAAGGCAAGTTGCGCTCGGTGATATTTTTGTCCGATACTACTGCTAGCAGTATCTATATTTGGCAGGTAGCTACACCCACGGTTGTTACTACTCTTTCATAGTGTGAAAAGAAGAAGTCCAGTTTGTTTGACACATACTTCTGTTAGATGGCGAGGTAATGCCATCATAATTTTAAGACAAAAAGCCTTACCGTGGAAGAGAAGGAGAAATACTGCCACTCTCATTCTGACTGACTGCTGATAAATGCGGAAGTTTGTTGTTCCTTTTCTATATCAACTGGGGGTGGGGGTGGGGAGGGGTATTTTTCTTTATGCAGTTTAAAACTAAAAAAGAAACTAATACCGAAATAATAACAGTAAACAAAATGACAGTGGGAATGGGAACATTTTAGTCTTCAATTCACCCTGCACTCAAAAGCATTTACGTCTATCACCATACATGCTGGGCTCAGCTTTAGGAGCTCTCCAAGGAGAACCACAGTTCCTCTGCACACATAGGAACCATCTGAGGTGGACCATTATTGAACATTTTCTTTATTTTATTTACTTCTAGTTGCTGTACATATTGTGAAATACACGCAGTGGAAATTCTTAGTGTCACGCACTCCCCCACAAAAGCATCATTTCCTGTCATGACTCCTAACAAAGACCACTTGTGACATGCATGTGACAAAAAAAATCCCTGGTGGAATCATTTATCAAAAAATAATCCATGAACAGAGTCCTATAAAACTGTAAATAATCTTGCTTTTGAAGACAATTTCTTTACAGACAAGTGTTAGAACTTTAGATCAACACAGTATTTCATAGAAAAAAAATGAGGAAGATACAACCTAGAAAACGGAAGCAGATCAATGGAACGGTCAGTCATCTCACCGCCACTGATGTCACTGGGTCTGCTGGGGCCTATCCCAGGACACATACTGTAGAGCAGGGGTCCGCAAGTAAGTTTGGCCTCGGGCCAAGATTTTTCTGACCAACAGAATAAGCAGGGAATACACTCACTCACGCCAAAGCGCAATTTTGTTCCTAAACATGTATGTTTTGGAACTGTGAGATGAAACCAGGAGAAAACCCGCACGCCAGAGTCAATGTTGGCTGGATCCCGAGTCTACAGTCTACAAGTTACAGAGGCACAAAGCTACGTCAGCACTCTTTGAAACGCTTTACATGTGATGTGAACACACAAGAAACTCATCGTCAAAAGGGAGTTCATCCAAAACACCCTTAAACACACACACACACACACACACACACACACACACACACACACACACACAGTCCACATTCACACATAGAAGTAGCAATGACAGCACAGCACAAAAACCAGAGCCGCCAAACAGCCTGTTGGCAGCACTTGCACTGAAACTCTTTTAATCTCCTCTAATCCAATTCTTCTTTAGAGATGAAAATATCTGTTGCCAGTGCTAAGGGGCAGAAACTCGTCCTTTACTGTGCCTACTTGAGCCTCAGGAAGTTCCATTTGTTTTCAGTGCAGGAGTGTGTAAAAGACATAACAAAATGCAGACGTCCAGAGGTCAAGAAGTGAAAACCTGAGCAGGAAACCACACAAATACTCATGAAACACGTCCTCATTTCAGTGGAAAGTAAACATTTTGTTTGCGGGTTAGAACAGTTTGCAGTAGAACAGTTAAACAGAATCAGAAATGGAGAAATGCAGCACAAAAGCAGGTTCATCTCCCTTTGATTCATCAGTCCACTCAGTGTCCAAAAGACCAAGTTATGGCCTTTCATGGTCAAATTCAAAAGCAGAAGAAGCTCAAGTGAAAGAGAATTGACGCAAGTCTGATGTGAGGAAACACGAATTCTGTCAAGTCTGATTCTCAGAAATACCAAGAGGGCATCCACAGAGAGTCCAGATCATACATGGACATATATTCTTCATTAATGTTGCAAGAATTAGAAAAGTGGCTAAAACCTATTCTTAGTCTCAAGATGTCATTTTTAAGTGTTTAACAAAACCACATATTTTATTACACTGGAAATAAAAAAGAGCCCTGATATTTCAATATTATAGGAAAAGGAGCTAGCAGTGCAAAACAAAACAAAAAAAAAGAAATAACACACAGCACTCAGACTCAAAAGAGGAACAAGGTCACAGACAGGCTATTTCTACTGCCTGTTTCTGTTTTCTGTGGCTAACGACACTGTGTGACATTTGAATGTCACAAAGATCCACCCCAAAAAAAAAAAAATCAGGTAAATCAACTGCAATATCGGAAAGTATAAAAAGATATCCTGAAAGCACTAGGATTAGTATGTCTGATCCACCATTCCCGTTCCATTCTTGTGTCCATGCGACGTCCCTCTCCTTCTACACTGATGTCTCTGACTGGAGCTTCATGACAAACTTGTGGCTTTTGGGGTCGATAAAGGCTTCACTCAGGCGCAGGAAGGGGAGGGGCGTAACCGTGACAACCAAGGAGAAGTCCAGGCGCCTCAGCGAGAAGACCTGACCCCGACGCAGAGCGGCCGTCACGGGCTCCTCGCTCACCAGCGTCCACTGACGCCCCCTGCTGGTGTCCATGTACTGGAGAGTGGGACCCGGGCAGAGATAGCGCTCCAGAAAGGCCTGCAGCACACACACACACATATACAGATGCAGAAATGGATACGCAAATCGAGTTAGAGGGAGGCATTCATGTTATGTGATCAGACTGTAATCGCTGGCGTGAGGAGACTGTTTAAGATGTGAATATGGAGTGTGAAGCTCTGGAAAAAAATGACCGTATGTAACATAACAGATTTCTAAACTCTTAATTCTCCATCCTGAATTCCAATTGAACCAGCCAAATAATAAAAAAAAGGCTGACCTTGGGTGTCATGTTGTGTGTGATGCAGAACTGTAGGTGGTTGATGATGCTCTCCATGCTGTGGTAGGACTGCTGTCGCGTAGCACGCAGGTACTTCTGCATGGCCCGGGCCATCGGGGCAAAGATGGCCTGAGCCGCTTCTCTGGGGTCCATCACTTCCCGGGGGTGTTTGGGCGAGGAGGCTGTCACCTCGTCATCCTGGTGCCGCTTAATGTGGGTGAAGGCTTCCTCTACTGCAACCACCAGTCTTGGAGGCGAGAAACAAACGTGTGAAGATTTAAAGCCACTTTTATTAATAGCTTCGTAAGGCCGCTGGCACCGGATAAAACCACAAGAGACTTATCACCCAACTCTGAAGTTCTCAGCTCTGGGGAGGTTTATTCTTACAACTCTGCAACAGCCACAGCTCATCTGCAACTTCAACACTTTGATTCACTAGGTATCACTCTTGCCTTTTCATTTCTCTATCGCAAAACGTATTAACTTTAAGGTGTCTCAAAAGGATGGTGAATATTGGCCCACTGGATCACTTCAGGGGTCAATATGGCCCCGCAGCGGCCAAAAATAACTGCAACTTTAGAAACCTCTTTTGCTTTGCTGACATATAACGGCAAATTCAGTCTGCCCTTTCGGATGTGGAGTATGAAGAGTTGCCCCTCACCTGGCCCTGCGTTTGCGGACCCTCCGCTCCACCTCGGCCTCTTCGTAGTAGTACTCATTGTGGGAGTTGTCTCTTCTCCGGGCAGCCGCTGCAACCATGGTCCTAGACTGCCCGGTGGAGTTATTGGTGTTGTTCTCTGCAGACGGACACACTAAAATTAAAGGGCGCCCTAAACATCTAATCAGTTCAGTTCACAACATCCTGTGTTTTTTTCCCCCATGTTAGTTATTTTGTTCCATGGATGACATGAGGCATTTATCTCAGAGTTTTGATGCAGACTGGGCAGAGCACTGTACAAAGGGTCATTCTACCTTCCCCCAAGTTGTAGACCTTGAAGGCAGTCATCTTCTTGGACAGGATGGACTTGGGCAGGTTGAGCAAGGCGGGGTTATAAACCGGGAAGTCACTGTAGTACTGGTCCAGAACCCACGCTGCAGCTCTCTGAATACTGCATTGTACAAGAAAAAGTAGGGGAAAGTTGTTCCCTTAAACTGAGGCATTTCGCAGCTGCAAACTCAAACTTGCATAGGCGGCTTGACAGTATCATGGCCCCTCTTAACGTGCAGGAACAGGATGTGGTGAACCTCAAAGTTGCTACCTCTAGGCTGCATGCATGAGAGAGCAAAGCCTGCCCCATGGTGGTTATATAACATACAAATGCAGATATTGCGACCAAATAGGCTATCTAACCATTATTTTATGCAATTTGTACTTTGTGTTGTGGCGGTCTGCTGGTGCTTACCTCCACCAAGCCACAGTGTCACCCCCGGGAAGTCCCAATAACTTAAAAAACAGCAACTTAGAAACAATTACTGCAGAAGTACCAACCTGAGGTACCCCACGTTGTAGAAGCGACTGGCTCCATCTGTGGTCCTCACGACCTTCAGGCAGAAGGCCGGTTGCAGATGTCTGACCTCCAGCAGCACCAGAGCCAGGTAATGAATGAACAACAGGGCATCCACTAGAGACGCCGCGTAGCCCACGATGCCCCTGTAGTCCGTCTCCCGGGGCTCCAGAACCCGCACGCCGTAAAAGAGCCAGTAGGACGCCACAAAGAGGAAGACCAGGGCGGACAGCAGGCAGCGGAAGACGAAGAAGCGTGGCAAAGTGGCTCTGGGCGGGCGCAGGAAGAGCGCCCAGGTGGAGATGAGCAGGATCAGGAGCTTGAAGGCCAGAGAAATGTAGAGGCCCTCGCAGGGCGTGCCGCATGGCTCCAACGTGTCCCGCCACAGGAGCTGTGGGAGGGCCAGGAAGGCCAGGGGCGTGACCAGGGCGAAGAGCCCCAGCACCACGCCCAGCGCCGGGCCCAGGTAGCGCCGGCACTCCAGAGGCGAAGAGTCCTCCAGGTCCTTGGAGATCCGCGTCAGGTCCTCGTTGGAGATGCTGTCCACCGAGGTGCCGGTGACCACCGTGGTGGTCTCGCCCCAGTTGTCATCCTGAGGAGAAGGCGGAGGCGATGAGTGCGAGGGCATCACGCACTAGCATGCAACCGACAAAGCGAGCACAGCGAGACTCGAGACCCACCCTGTCATCTCCTCTGGTGGATTCTGCATCCAGCATTGCTTCTGCAGGGGCCTGGATGGTCACCGATTTATCTCCACGGATGCTTGCCTCACGACTCTTTGAGCGCTGCCGGTCCCTCCTCTCCCTGGAAGAACAGAGCACATGTGAGGGGAGGGGCAGGTTCTATAGACAGACACTTATCTCAGGCCAGTATAATGATCACTGTATTGTAGTTTGGTAACACTTTCGCAAAAGCCACCTTAAAGCCTCGTAAATATAAGCTTTTATGCAATTACAGTGTTTTTTAAAAGCCCTCCCGCCTTTTTTAGTCCATCCTGGTCTTCCAAACCCTCGGGGGGTTATACAGGTCCTGTTCATTCAAAAGATGCAATTTCTTTTTATTAACTTCTCACAAATTTTCTCAATTGAAATTTGCCCATTGATAATCAAGGTCCTCAAAAGTCTCATACTGTGCACGTAACGAAAATTTAACCTTTGAAGCTTGAGTCCATTATCTTGAACCTGAGAAGTAGCAACTAGTCTCTTACATAATATCTGAGGGCAAGTGTTTATCGTTCTGAATTCACGTATGTAAATATTTTTTTTAGTCATCTAGGAGAGTAAAGTGAACGATTTCCGGACAGACTGGTCTCACTCGGTCTCTTAACGAAACAACTGAATCAACAGAGTGCCTGGCAGATAATGAAAGTAATTATGGGCAGTCCATCGCTTGCGATTCAGAACAGCCCACGGCTCGATTACCTGTGTTTGCGGGAGCTTCGTGAGTGGGAAGACTTGAAGGAGTAGCCGGAGTACGTCGACTCGTTGTCCATGTCGGAGGCTGGCGGTGGGCAGGGTTTCCTGGCCCCTCCTGCCCCCGAGCCGCCGCCTTTCTCCCAGACTACGCCCAGCTGACTCTTGCGACCGCTGATGGACTTGGAGGTGAGGGCCAGAGGGAGGCGCAACAAGTCCACTTTACTCCTGAGGGACTCTATCTTGGAGGTCTGGGGAGGGAGGGACAAGATGGATGAAAAGTTACTGAAAAGGTGAGTTTGGAGAAGGCATTGTGGGACATCGGAAGGACGCAAACTGTGCGGGGGGAGTGGAAAGATTCCTCGTTTGTCATATCAGGAAAGCAATAGGACCAGTGAAGGGAGTCACACCGCGAAAAAAGAAGAGAGGCGGTATTGTTGGAGCGTTGGCACTCGGTGGTGTGTGAAAGTGTCTGTGTGTGTATGTGTGTGTGTGAGTTTCCAGTCACACGGGATGGAACTGGGCCTATTCTTCCGCTTTACGGGAGGGGTTTTTTTTTTATGAGCAAACTCAAGTGATTTGGCCCTGAGTGTGTTCCCAGCCAATAAAGGGCAATTACGCCACCTTCTATTCTGGGCTTTGAGCCTCCGGTGTGCACGCTATGCAGGAGCAGAGACAGAACAGCAGAGCGGTTTCGCACGTGAGTGACTGCAATGAGGTTGAAGTTTGTAGGCCGTTGGAAGACAGTGCGGGGGATGCCATTTCGACCAAAAAAGAAAACACAGTTTGGTCCATTTGCGCTGGTTCGTCTCAACTTTTTTTTTATGATTCATTTTGTTCCGGGTTCCTTGTCTGAAGAACATTTGCCCTGACGCCACATTCCCCAGCAGTCCCCTGCTGTCTCCAGGGGCAACAGAGCTTAACTACTACAAAGGGGATGAATGGGAGGCAAGGGGTGAGAAAGGACAGGAGGGGTGGGGGGGGGGGGATAGCTGCCACGGCAACCACAACACCAATTCCATACCACTGTCCCTGCCGCCCCCTTCGTCCCTCAAACACATCATAAGACTATCTGTTACTATTTGTAACAGACATTTGGTACCGACTACCAGGCTAAAATTCTGACGTGATATGATGTTTTTCCACTTTTTCCACTGGACAGTTCAGTACACAGGGCTTTTTTACCGTCAAGAAGGTACTTTCCGAGCTGGACGTAGAACAAGCAGACTCTTAATCCAATAAGAGATCTCCTCGCGCTCTCAATTTGTGCCATGACCCTCCTGCATCCATCGACCACATCAGACACTATCGTTTTCAGTAATGGCTTTCGTGTGATTCACACATGGACTCCCCAGCTGGGACATCTGCAGACAGATACCTTATCAGGGCCCCTGCTCATAAAGAAAGACACTGGAAATGTTTGAACTCTAAGGACAATCACTCACAAAGAGTGTCTCAAACCTGGGGTTCAAGACCCGAAACAGGAACCAGAGTGGGAGACTTTCCAGACTGAACCATCCATATTATTCACCTGGAACCGTGAATCCATAAAAGTTACATGGAACATGGTTCTAATGCCCGACCAAATCAATTATTGAAGTATAGAACAAACACTGCACATCCCAAACCGCTTGCCTCGTTAGGCTTATGAGGGTGGGGGGTGGGGAGGGGTGAATGCAGCTAAAAACAGAGACAACTCGAGAAGGAAAAGCTTGATGCAGTCAGCAAGAAACCAATTTCCAGCAAATAAATGAGCCCAGGCATGAAGCCACAGCTGCACAAGAGACAACAACAAGAACAAGCCACAGTGAACAACAGCAAGACGATGAAAGATTAAAAGACAACTTTGGAGACGCAGAACGGGAAAGTAGGTCTCCGCACTCCTTTAAAAAATGGGAATATGCAGGGTCACTGGAACACCAACCATCAGAGAAATCTCCACACTGTCTGGTTGGTAATGGGAATCACACTGACCCGAGACTCTCTCTTGGCACATATGATCTCTGGGTCTTTGCCGCTGCAACATTAGATGGCCCCAAAACATATTGATCATACGCTGGTGCACACACAGCCTCAATGCCTGAACACTGACAGAAATGCGATTCCCAAAGTAATGAGTATAGTCAGGCTCTTGTGCAAAACACAGGTCTACAGTTTCATTTCCATGTGTTGGTATGTGTTTACCAACCTTTTCTGCATCAGCACTGGAAGCAGGTTTTAATAAAAAAAAGACTTGCGTTGCTTGCCTCGGACACACAAATGTGAGATAAAGAATGTTTCACGCATCTAACTGAATGCATCTACCAGGTGGCTAATTTTAACACCGTCACGTTTTGATTTCTGTTATGCGGGTCCATTTCACAGGAGCATCAGTCTGAGAAGAAGAAGCAGAGGCACTGCTCTTCCTGGCTTCTGCCACCAGCTCATCCATTAAGATCTGGAGGCGTTCCCAAACCAGTCGAGAGTTTATCATTTCTCCAATGTTTCCTAGATCCTAGGGGTCTAAGCCCAGACAAGCGTCCGGGAGGTATCTGGGAGGCATCCTGGCTAGATGCCTACCCCTCAGCAGGCCTCTCTCAATGCTGAGGAGCAGCAACTTTACTTTAAGCCTCTCCAGGATGTCTGAGCGCTTCGCTCTATCTCTAAGGCTGAACCCAGCCACCATGCAGAGGACACTCATCAAAGCAGTTTGCAGGTTTTTTCATTCATTAATTGAACATCACACACTGTGTAACAGGGGTGGGGCTACAGTACATGTATTTGAATTCAGATTTTTTGGTGCACCATAACAATTGATATGGTACTGAGGGATACTGAGATCCCACCAGCAATATACTGTGATGATCGGTGCTTGGATGAGGTTCTGTGACTACGTTTTGGAGAGGTGTAACACTTGCTGTGACCAGTTCACTATCACATTCACCCACAAAAACAGAAACTGGTAGACAAAGATCAGTTACTCCCTGTCTAACCACACCAAACACTAAACCACAAGGTTTTACTGAGTAATATCATGCTACCAAGGAGGCCTAGCTTGTAGGAGTCCTTCAAAACATCCTGACAACCAAACAGCGAATTGAAAAAAGATGAAGCCTGTAAACAATGAACAAAATCTGAACATCGGGGTTGGTCTAGGACATTTGTTCAGTTTCACTGCTCTAAATTCCAAATTGTTTAGGAATTAAACCATTTACAGGTCCATTTTGTTAATATAAAGAACTAATATAAAGACAAAGCTCATTGAGGCACCTGCACGCTAAACTCAAAAATGCAAATAGTTAGGAAAGTTGGTGCAGCTGAGCATTCTGTCTGTGATGCATGGAAGTCCTTCATTACACAACTATTAAACATTTAAAGTAGCTTTTTTAACTACATCTGCATCTGAGATCCTTAAGAGTTGAAAGAGTGCAAGTTTCTGTGGAAGTCCATGACTGCAAATTGATTTAAATTAGAAACAAAGCAGAAATTCAGCAGGCTTCAGCCTGAGTTAATTTACTCTCAGTGTTTGGACGAGTACACACGCACAGAGTGCGTGCAGTGACCCATGATGCAATGAGCAATGAGCAAAGTCGATGTGGCTGCATATGTAACACTGTCCGCACAAATTAATGCATAAAACATAACAAAAGCGAAACATCTAATCTCGCTCTCTCTCGCAGGGTTGAATCTACATTGTGGGACCCGAAATGTAAACATCCCCCGCCCCCCTTGCCCGTCTGAGACAGTCAATCCCATCGATCGCACAGGCGAGTCACCCTCACTGTGATCGATGCACCGCTGATTGATCCACACTGGCTGCCATGGTCAGCAACATCTGGGATGTGAGAGGCTCCACGTGCAGTGGAGACACTGCTGTGAGAGTGGTTGAGTGAGATGTGCCACCTATCTACCACATGGGTGGACTTCTGCTCCATTAAGGAGGTTCCATTACAAATATGTGGGAAATTCAAGAGAGCATTGAAACTGAATCCCAGTAAGACCAAGGTCCTTTCTCTGTAGGGTTCTCTGCCTGTTCTCCCTGTGTCTGTGTCACGTTTAAACCAACTGGGGACTCTGAATAGTCTCTAGGTGTGAGAGTGAGAGCGAATGATGTGTGTATTTGTTGTGTGATGGACTGGAGCCCTGTGCAGGGTGTATTCCCTGCCTTTGCAGAAGGCCCCCAACTGCAGATACAATTGAGGGCAGAAAAGGTAATATGCATGTACTGCTGTTCAGTGAAGCGTCCAAGGGCATATGAAGACAGCACACTCACTGCTAGTCACTCTGAAGAGACAATATGCTCGAAAAACAAAACATCAGGCACGTAAGAAAAGCATTATTGTTATTGAAGCTATGCAAATAAAAAACAAAAAACAAAAACAAACAAACAAATGTGAATAAATCACAGCTTCTGTGCATGATTTTAATTGTTTACTGCCTGAGTCATATTACCCAACCTGTTTTGGATGAGTTCTATCTTTTCATGTGACTTGGTGCATGTGATTTCTTTGTTGCGAGGCGCTCTCAGGCGCATTTCTTGCGGGAAAGGAGCAACTCGCCGTACAACTCATTGTTGGATGCCATTCCATCGTCTCTCGCACACGCCAGCACCTCGTAATCTCGTTGTCCCTCAGGTTTCCATCAAACGGCTACATTTGCAGCCTTAGGTGGGGTGGGGTGGGGTGGGGGGGCTCCCAGAGGAGGAGAAGGAGGGGATGGAGGATAAGGAAGAATAAGAGGAGGGAGGAGGAGGAGGGTCCCGCAGACGACCCCAAACTCCTCACGCTTCGAGGCCCTTGTGTTAACAAGCAGCCGATCAGAGACAAAGCAGAACACACCCTCGGCTGAAGTGATGAGCAATACACACACACACACACACACACACACATCGGGGCTCAACTCACAGGCGAGTGACCCCGGTGGCGTGCGTAAAAGCGCAACATGGATAAAAAAACGCACAAAAGTCTGCGCAGGAACCCTGGCAGTGATTTTGTCACGGATGCTGTGGATCTGCCAAGTCATCAGCGCAGGCAGGCAGAAAAGTAAAAAGCTGCGCGAATCCCATCACGCAAACGCACACGCGCACACACACACACGCACACAGAAGGACGGTTTCTTACCTTTCTATCCAAAGAGACAAACGCTGCCGACCCGCCACCTCCTCCGAAACAAAAGGAAAGCGCAAAAAGTGCTCCAGTTTCACCGAGTCTGCCACTCTGGTCTCACAGCGAAGCCGCGCAGAAGGTAGCGGCGGGGGCGCAGCTCATCCCGGCTCCGCCGTGTGCCGGAGCCCCGCTGCGGAGGTCCAGCAGCTGCCGAGACACGCTCTCTGTCCAGCTGGACACGGTGCGGCCCGCGCGGTCCCGGCCCGGCTTTTCAAAATAAAAGGCCTCTCCTAACGGGAATCAACAGACCGCTTGACTAAATGCATGGAGCGGTCTGACCTGTGAATGATTTATGAAGCAACACCCTCCGCTGTTTCTTCTCTCTCTGCGTGGTTTAGATATTTACTTTTTTTTTTCTTGTGCCCGCAAGACGATTGTGTTGTGGCCACAAGCTATTATCTGGTGCTGACTAGACAGACTTGGGCGCACAAGATGGGAGATCATAGACAGAGTCTTGGGACTTCTCATTACAAGAGAATGAATTAACTTGTGACTAGTTACTTACTTACTCCATACATGGAGTCGTCCTCAGAGGCATAAAGGCTTTTATAGTAGTATATGATCTTGTGTAAACAAGATCCTGATTTGTGCGCACAAGTTATTCTCTGGTTTGAACACAAAACAATAATTCGATTAAGGCAACAAAATAACTTGTCTTAGGGGCACAAGATTGAAAAATGTATCATCAGAGTAGTCCTCAGAGACACATACACATTAATGAATGAAGTGGTGTGCACAAGAT
Organism: Karalla daura; assembly: GCA_029224185.1. Taxonomy (NCBI): domain Eukaryota; kingdom Metazoa; phylum Chordata; class Actinopteri; order Chaetodontiformes; family Leiognathidae; genus Karalla; species Karalla daura. Next base: position 5,931,259 of record CM055210.1, on the reverse strand, counting down.
AATGACTTGTGCAGATGGTTTCTTGTGCGCACAAGATGAAAAAGTATCATCTGATGTCATCTCAGCGGCTCTGTGCTCCAATATAAACCTGTATTAATATTTTTTGTTCTTAATTCAATTTCTAATGGGTGTTTCCCCCTAGGCATCATTTATAAGAGACTAACCAAAGACATTAACTTTCATAACAATAGCATGACAGAATACGTTTACCTTAACTTGGGTTCTTTGATTTCTAAATGAAAAGAACAAACTGACGTAAAAAGACTAGCATCATCACCTGCCACTGTCAGTGACTGATATGTCTATTAAAAATATATTAAAGATGCACCAAACTGTCTGATAATGCACGTGTTTCGGACGCATATGAGTTACTCATAGATGTGCGATTGCACAGGGGGGCAGACATTGAGGGCAATTTTACAAGTGTTGCGCTTTTATTTTCGCGCCTTCCAGTTTGACTTCCTGTCGCACTACTCTTGCGGCCATCCTACTTGACGCATTTAGGCTTCGCAGAGCATAAAACCAAATTAGCCCCTAATTTTCCCCTTCCTTCGGCGACCAGATAACCAATGACTCGGGCTGAGTTCTTGCAAACAGAGGATCTTATTGTTCCCTTTTCTCTCTCGACCACAAATGGCAACTGCGGGCGACTCCTCCTGATGTATGTTCGCATCAAAAGACCTATTGAACCTGTAAAATCCCTGCTCGTTCACATTTCCCAATTACTTTTATTTTTAGTTTGCGCGTAAAAAAAAGAATTAAAACCTAAAAACTTTGATCTGCCTGCGTGAAAAGTAGCAGAAATCTCACAGAAACCTCACTCACAGCTCAAACACTTCTTTATTTTATTCAGTTTCTTTTTAATCTCACAAAACACATGGATTTGAGACATGAGCTTTCTTTTTCCTCTTCTGTGCAGCTAAACAATCTCATCAATTTTTAAAAACAAGGGAGAAGAAAATAATTTATACATCCTTTTTTTTAATATCTACAAAAATAAAATCGAAAAGATGACTAAGTCTTTACAGAAAGAAATTAACATATATAAAACAAGTGGGTCTGATTTCTATATTACATGAGTGATTTTCCTTTCTTAAAAAACAAAAACATAACAAAAACACATGAGATGAAGTTAAAGATGTGTGTATGCATACAGTAGTTTGCACCGTGCAGGGAAGTTTGTTTGTGCAACTTTTTGTTGGTTTTTTTTTTCTGTTTGTTTTTAGAAAAAGAGATCGCTTATAACTTCTACTTTTTTTTTGTTTGTTTGTTTGCTTTTGAAAACAGCCGGTCAGGGCCGCGACGCTGATGTACAACATAAACGCGTAAGGGAAAGAAGAAACGACAAAAACAAGAAATGGTGGAAGATATAAAGAGACTGTGGCGTAGAGGTAGAAATTGAGGATGAAAAACGTAGCAGTAAAGTGGTGGGAGGGAGAGAAGATCCCGATTCAAGCGGCTGAGGCCATCTGGCCTCCTTTTTTTCCCCCCCATGTCCAAACATATGTCGTCTTATTGCGGTGACGCGTGCATTGCTAGAACTATTATTATTCTTGTGGTTCTCCCCTGTGCGTGGGCCCAAGTCGAGGCGGCCCTCTGGTCTGGGACGCTCGAAGATGACGGCTTCGGTTCACTTTGGTCGAACATGTTCACGTTTCAGCGCCGACTCCTCGGGCTGCGTTCGTCGACCGCGCTAGCGCGCTAGCGTTTACGTCGACGATGCGGTTCAGTTGTCATTTAGTCATTCTGGGAGGGGGGCGCCAAGTGGTGAAAACCTTCTCCAGCAGGCGGTGAAACGTGGTTTCTAGCGGCGGACTCAGCAGCGTGTAAATGGACTGGGCTTCGGTTTGGGATTCGTCAGCGTTGAAGCCGGTGGGTGGCTCACCGACGCACTTAGTATTTGAAACCAGCTCAAATATAATTTCTTAAAAAAAATCTGAATCTGTGACTCTGACCGGCTTGTGGGGAATGAAGAGGAAAACAAAGAGGAAGGAGGGACCAGAGGGAGAAAGGAAAGCACTCGGCTTCAGTGTCAGTCTTTGCTGGTTACGCGTCCCCCGACCGGAACCTGAGCCGGGGCGTCTACGGGGACGTTGCAACGCTCCTACATACGATCCAGAAACGCTTAAAGGAGCGGTTCGGCACTTTGACGAGCCAGCCCCCTTGCTTTTAGCTTAGCTTAGCTCGACCGCAAGGGCCGGCAGGCGCCCGCTAATGGACGCGCCGGGACTCGGGGACACTTCACGGCGACTTGCGGGGGAAAAAGAGCCCCTCCCCAACTGGACGTGACGTCCCAATCCGGCTCGTTCAGGGGCGCTGGTGGGTGGTTTGGGACCGAACCGCGGGCTGGTGACACACGGACGGCGCTCATCTGCGGGCTGAGCTTCCCAAAAACAAACAAGAACCCCCCCCCCCCAAAAAAAAAGCAAAACCAGGCCTCCTCTCTGACTCCCTGCTTCACTTGGCTGTGCTGCGATCACAGGACACTCGGCATTGAGCGTCTTTAGCTTTTTTTTTTTTGTCTTCTCTCTCTCTCTCTCCCCCCAACGTGGACCATGTGCGCAAAACTTGGATTTATTTGAAAAAAAAAGAAAAAAAAAACATTTTACGAAGCTTACGGGGGCCGTGGTCGAAGTAGTAGTGTGTGTGTGTGTGTGTGTGGAGGAGGGGTGAGTGGAGGGTGTTGGGGTGTGTGTGTGTGTGTGTGTGTGTGTGTGTGTGTGGGAGAGGGGGGGGTCTCTCTCTATTGCAAAGCTACTTGGTAAAGAACACGGTTCCTTTCATGGCTCTCGGCTGCGGGCTGGAGGAATATAAACACTATGCACGCCAGGGCGGGAGAGCGAATACGTTGCTGGTTCACAGTATTTACCGTGGCTTTCTCTCTTTCACACACGCTCACACGCACACACGCTCACGCGCACACACACGCACACACCTTCACACTCCAACACAAAGGATGCAAATCCTTAACGCTTAGACAGGCAATGTCAGTGGTGATATTTGGCAGCAGTCGGACCGAGTGGCAAACAGGTCTTCGGTTTCCTCTCACAAACAAACCCCCCCCCCCACACACACACACACACACCTCCCTCCCCCCCCCCTCCCCCCTCCCCTGCCGAAATCTCCCAGAAAAAACAACAACAACAAAAAAAAAAGTAGAAACCCGCCAGCATTTCAGTAGTAAACAGCGCAGTAGTGTTTCCGGAACGTTGCAAAACTCCTGCCCGGTGATGGGTTGCGTGTGGTGGCTTTAGAGGAAGGCTCGAGGATGAGGGTGTTTAATGTGTGTGTGTGTGTGTGTGTGTGTGGGGGGGGGGGGGGGGGGGGGGGCCTTGGCAAGAACCCATAGTGTTTCTCCCATAGGGTCAAAATGTCAACACGTAATCAAGTGTGTGTGTGTGTGTGTGTGTGGTGTGTGTGTGTGTGTGTGTGTGTGTGTGTGTGTGTGAGGGTGGGTGTTATATTGGTTTCCTTACCCAGTGCAAATAACCCTGAATTATATAAGACACAGTCCTTCGGCCATGGTGGCAGGTGAACTCAGTGTAAAAGCAACCAAAGTGGAGGGGGTGAGAGGGGGGGGGGGGGGGCAGGGGGGTGGTGGGGGGGGGGGGGCAGAGGCCTGTGGCCTCTCCGGTTCCTGATCCGTCCGCTCTCGTGGGGACGTGCACGAAAGAGGGATGCATTGTGGGTAAAGTGCAGGGGTGATGGGTCCCTCGAATTGTTTGTTTGTTTTTTTTCCGTTTTTTTTTTTTTTTCCTCCTTAAATTAAACACGTCGACGACTTCCCTGCTCCGCTCCTTCCATTCCGTGCGCGACTCCTTTTCCCTCCGCAAACATCCGCCCGCGTCCGCGCTTCCTTCCGACTTCCTTCCCGCCCGTCTCTCCGCTGGTCCGCTTGCCTTCTTCTTCCGTCTTTTTCAGCCTTTTTTTTAGAACCGGTCCTTCATACGTTGTCCCTCTTCGCTACCGCCGCCTCACCCCCCCAGAGAGGTGCGCTCGACCTCGGGGAATCCCAGGGGAGCCTGTCCGGCGTCTACAAAAACACAATTGAGCGGCGTGGGTCTTTCCTGGGATCTGCTCCGCATGCGGGGGAGAGGAGGAGGAGGAGGAGGAGGAGGAGGAGGAGGAGGAGGAGGAGGAGGAGGAGTCCGACGGTGGGTACGTGAGGTCGGGGGGGAGGAGGGTCTGCCAGTTGGTTCAGAATCCAGTCGACTGGATCTTGGGCTCGGCCGGGCTGCCCTCTTTGCCTGATGGGGTTGAAGAGCACAAAAACTATGAGTCACTCTTTTTCTCTCTTTCAGCGGCGGGAAAAAGGCGTCCTCTCACCGTCTCCCGTGCCGCGGTCCAGGGACGGCGTCCTGGAGACGGTCGCCGAGGGACACCCTTGGTCCTCCGGCTCCTGGCTGGCAGCCGGCTCTCTGAGGCTTTTCAGGAGCTTGTGATGGGCCCGCTCCATTTCCTGCGATACGGGACGGGACGGGAGAGCACACGGCTTTACGGCCACCTCACAGCGACATCCTGCCATTCAGAGGGCGCGGGGCGCCCGCACTTCACATTCCAGGGTTCTCGGTTTTCACGCGGATGATGAATGCTGCATTCATCGCCGTCTCGAACGCCGATATTCAATGCTAGAGACCCAGGAAAAGTCATGAATGATCTGCTGACTGGGGGATTGAGGCGGCATGGTGGCAAGAAGCCAATACCAACGTCATATGAAAAGTGCCACAGGATAAAAATCGATTTAGTTGAAATTTCACAACTGCTGTAGTTGCTCTCAATTAAGGGTGCTCTTGCACTTGAGCCACAAACTTGTATAGTCTATACCTGAAGCCCATCCGAAGCCACGAGACTCCAGTTTGAGGAGGAGGGACATCAGAAACGTTGTTTGACGGGACGTTTTAATCCCTTTAGAAGAAGTTCATCACTGCTCAACACTGCGGCACCTTGTCTGGAGCGGCCCGGTCATGTGACTCCCCAAAGTCACGGCCAGTGAAGAAAACTTTTTCCATTACGACACTTTTAGATCACCACGTATGAAAGACCATGTCAGCAATATTAAAGAGGTTTTTTTTTGTCATTTATTTGTTTCCATTTCCAGTTTAGAAATGTACATATGAATGAGGTTAGTTGCTACGGCTGCTGGGGGCCTGCGGTGCATCTTTGCCCAGGTTTAGACAGTGAATTACCCAACATAACCCAGGTGAAATGTCCACTATAGGCTCCTCCCCCTTTATAAGGAGGCCCCAGCCCCCCGCCCCTTACCTTCAGCTGCCGCAACTTGCTCATCAGCCCCTCGATCGTGTGGAAGATCTCATCCACATTTTTGATCACGTGGCTCTGGTTGGCGGCCTGCGACCGGCACGCCTCCTCGTCCTGCTGCGGCCGCTCCGGCGCCTCCTCGTCCGGCCTGGCCTGCGATGGAATGGCCTCCTCTGGGGGCTCGGGGAAGTGGCTGGCGGTGGGGGTGGGGGGGTCTTCGGGGTCGTCGGTGGCGCTCTCGCCCTGCTCTGTAGGCATCACCAGGTAGAAGGTGTTCCCTGGAGCGCACACAGGATCGCCCACGTGAGCAAGTGGAGGTCTACGGCCTCTGAATCGATCGTATTGATGGATAAATACGAGGGTGCGCTGGCTTGAGGTGAAAAGCAGCGCTTGGCCGGGTTCGCTCGTCATTACCCTGCGCGGTGGCCTCGCCTCTCGGCCCGGACGATTGGTCGGGGGGGGGGGGCGACATCATCGGTGATGCCGTCGGGGAGAGAGGCGGAAGAGGAAGGACCCGCAACCACAGCTATGCAGAGAGGACAGAGGTGGGACAGGAGTAGGGAGGAGAAGGAGGAGAGGCAGTGTGTGCGGGGCGGGGTGGCCGGTGGGAAATGAGCGTGTGGCGTCGAGAGAGGGGGGGGGCGTGGCCGAGGCGTGAAGGGGAAGGGAAGCGGGGGAGAGAAGAGAGCGCGTGTCAGAAACAGAGAAAACATCAAAATCACACCGGGCGAGTGCAGAGACAACGTGCAGACGCATGCAGAATGAACCCCGCACCCGCAGAGAGCTCAGCTCATTCCAGATTACAAGTGTGGAGCCCAGAGCGAGGTGACCTCAGAGTCGACAGCAGGCGTGCGTTAAATTATTCATGTCGATCAACGGGCCTGACTCTCGGCGGGGTTGTGAACTGCAGAGGAGGAGGAGGAGGAGGAGGAGGAGGAGGAGGAGGAGGGGGCGGTTGCCGAGGCGACGCCTACCTTTCCTCACCACCTGGACGCTGGGCTGCTCGCCGTCGGCGGGCCGGGCCCCCTCAGGCTCCGCCTCCCAGTCCTCGGTGCTGAAGTCGAGGATGGTCTCCAGGGAGTGCGGCCGGGGGCGGCGCTCCCCGCCCCCGGCCGACTCGTTGGTGGGCGTGTCGTCCGAGTCGTGGCTCCAGCCGTCCTCTTCCAGGTCGCGCAGGATGAGCTGCCTCAGCGTTTCCACTGCGAGGGGTGGAGAGAGAGGAGGAGGAGGAGGAGGAGGAGGAGGAGGGGAGAGGGGGGGGTACGGACGATGAGCCGTAGGGCCGAAGACGGGAAAGCGGGACGGACGTGCTGGACGGGCCTCTCACCGTCTTGCAGAGCGGCCTCGGCCACGCATGCCGCCTTTCTCTCCGACTGGTCCAGGGGCGCGCCGGCCGAGAGCGCCAGCTCGTCGTTGGAGGAACGGGTCTCCATGGCGTCCGACTGCTCCGTCATGGAGGCGTCTGGCACGCGTCAGAGGGTGGAGTCAGTGACCGGCAACCAGCCATCGCTTCGCATTCTTTAAACTTACCGAACCGCTGTGGTTTGCAATCGAATCTATAGAGCAGAACCACGCAGTAACCAAAAGGCAAAGTTTACTAAAAGTTAATCTTTAGCTCCAACAAGTGACTCGGACTTTCAGATATCCACCATAACTAATTGGAATCAGCCGAAATACCTACTCAATGTATTATCGCATACCCCATGGACGAAAGCGTTCAAGGCTGGTGACTGTGACGATGGTTACCTGCATACGTGTTACTCCCTGTGGAGACCGGGGACGTGCTGCGCAGACTGGGCGAGCTGCAGACAACAAACAAACAGCAAGCAGGTGAGAGGAGGCGCCTTCGCGGGACGGAGGCGCTCATCAACACTCCGGTCACTCACGATATTGGCATGGAAGCGTGGTTGATCAGGGGCGACGATCCTCCCGCCGAGGTGATGGTCTTTTCAAGTAAATCTTTCCAGCTGGGAAGCAAAAGACCAGGCCTGAAACACACTGGACCGGCGTGGGGTAAAGCGGGGTAAAACAAAAAAGAAGGAAGCTTACGTGTTCTTCTCCGACGAAGAGGCGGCCACCAGCTCGTAGATCTGCCTCTCGGTGGTGCTGATGACGTACAGGGCTTTGTTGTCTGGAGGGGGGGGGGGGGGGGGGGCAAACAAACAATGGCGAGTCAGCAAACCCTGGTTTGATTAGGATTAGGGTTAGGGTTAAAGCAAGGGGAAGGGTTAGGGTAAGGGTTAGGTTAAGGGTTACAGCTAGGGTTAAGGTAAGGGTTAGGGATAGGGATAGGGTTCAGGTAAGAGTAAGGGTTATAGCTAGGATTAAGGAAAGGGTTAGGGTTAAGGTAAGGGTTATAGCTAGGATTAAGGAAAGGGTTAGGGTTAAGGTAAGGGTTATAGCTAGGATTAAGGAAAGGGTTAGGGTTAAGGTAAGGGTTATAGCTAGGATTAAGGAAAGGGTTAGGGTTAAGGTAAGGGTTAGAGCTAGGATTAAGGAAAGGGTTAGGGTTAGAGTAAGGGGAAGGGTTAGGGGTAGGTTAAGGGTAAGGGTTAGGTTAAGGGTTAGGGATAGGGTCATGGTAAGGGTTTGGGCTAGGGATAGGGCTAAGTTAAGGGTAAGGGTTATAGCTAGGGTTAAGGAAAGGGTTGGGGCTAGGGTTAAGGTAAGGGTTAGGGATAGGGATGGGATTCAGATAAGAGTAAGGGTTAGAGCTAGGATTAAGGAAAGGGTTAGGGTTAAGGTAAGGATTAGGGTTTGGGTAGGGGTGAGGGCTAGGGTTAGCGCAGCATGAGGAAAGCAGAATGAGCTCCTCTTACCCGTGGCTACCGAGCGCACCAGCAGCGAGTCCAGCTTGACCAGGGGGCTGAACAAGGTCTTGCTGTCGCCGCTGCTCCCGCCGCCCCCGCCCAGCCAGCGCGACGGGTACCTCAGCTGGAGCCGCTCGTCCGGGCCCCTCTGCAGCAGCACCAGGCAGTCGGACAGCAGCAGCGCCTGGATCTCTGCATCAGAGGACACGGCAGGAAACGTCAGGGAGCCTGAACTAGCAATGAGACCCATTCCAATCGCTCGACCGCTCACCTATCTGCTTGTCTTTGCTGATTTTCCACGTGAGGGGACCCTCGTGAATCATCCTCTTCGTGGAGAGGTCCAGGCTCTGCGAGAGACGACACGTCCATTAAGAGGCCGAACGGGGAATAACAAAGTACGACTAACCCTGAGGGGGCGGCGTCCTGTCCCCACCTTGAACTGGGGGGCGGCGTCCAGCCTGCGCTGGTACTGGCCGAGGCGCTGCCGGTGCTCCGTTTCCCTGACGACCTCGTTGACGGCCTGCAGTATGCCGCGGCAGCACGCCTGGGCCCGCCGCAGCCAGGGGAGGTCCGAGGATGAGGCTGCACGGAGGAGGAGGAGGAGGGGGTGGAGGAGGAGGAGGAGGAGCGGTCGCTGTCAGAACGGCTGACATCTCCACGCGTCCACGCCTCATGCTCTGCATCTAAACTTCCTTTCTATCTACACGTTGTCACATCTCCCATCTATTTTGTAGTCGAGTGTCTAACCATCAAGCAATTGCAGTGTAATCACTGTGCAATAGTTATGCACTATCACGCGAAATAACTTGATTTGACGCGTTGAATGGTGGGATTGGATTTCCCCTCACCCTCTGTGTGTTTGATGATGTTGTCCAGCAGCAGCGGGTACTTGGTGAGCCTCTGCATCTCCGACACCAGCAGGTCTTTGAGCTGCAGCCTGCGACAGTGAGGACTCGCCTCGCACTCCTGTGTGGAAATACAGAGTGAGCGTGACCAGCCGGCACGTGGAGGGAATGGGCAGTGTGTGTGTGTGTGTGTGTGTGTGTGTGTGTGTGTGTGTGTGGATGGATGTACCTGGATGATGTGGGCGAAGCGGGGGTCTTTGCGCTGCTTGTTCTTGATGAGCTCCAGCCCCTGAGACTGTTGGCTGCACAGCTGGGACGCCTGCTCCTGGAACTCGTCTCCGGCTGCTCCTTCGAACTGCACGCGCACGCACGCGCACACACACAGACACACACACGCAGCGTGATTTCAATAGCGCGCGTGACCAAAGCAGACCGGGCCTGAGGGGCGGAGGGGAAAGGCGTCGCTCACCCTGGCCAGCATGACGTCCCCGATGTCCTGGACGATGGGCGTCTCCCTGCGCTTCTTCATCGCCTCGCACAGGCTCGCTGTTGGAAGGTTTAACATTCGGTCTAATGTGTGCAAGCGTGACCAGCGACTGCCCGGCAGGAGATAAAGGCTACTCCTTCACCTCATATTGCCCTGAGCACATATTGACCCGGCGAAGGCACACGCTGGGATGTCATTCAACACTCATTCAACCTTTGCTTAGGATTTGCTCTGCCTTTTTTCATTGTTTGCCTTACAGTATACAGCCCTGAATTTTTTCCTTGAAAAAGGAAAAAAGGAAACACTGCAGAGGCTGACCGTGGAGTTCGTAGACCTGGGGCAGGTTGGGGAAGATGCAGGCCAGCTCGTCGGGGCTCAGCACGGACCTCATCTTCTGGAAGAAGACCTGGTCCAGGACCCGCAGCGTCCGCAGGTGGGACGCCTCAGTGGTGAACAGCTCTGATGGTGAAACCGCACATCATCACCTCTGGCCGGCTGCCGATGCGGATGTGAATGGCGAAGCGGAGTGGCCGTGCGTTACCGTATATGACCGCCTGCCTGTCCACCTCCTTCGAGCTGAGCGTGGCCAGCAGCTGAGCGGGAACAGTGTCCTGCCAGTTCTGGCTGTCGCACACCTCCTCCTCCAGGGCCGCCGCGTCCGGCAGCAGCGCCAGGGGCGAGTCCACGCTCCTGCGGGACCACGCGTGGATGGACATAAACACAGGCAGGGAGATGGAGGCGCGCATACACACACACACACACACACAAATGGAGGGAGATTGGAGGAGGGAGAAACAGACAGTATGCGGATGGATGTTGAGAAGAGGTGAAACTGTTAATGGTGAGAGAAGCCTCCATAAAACGCTTTTTGTTGTTGCTCTTGTGAAGCAAAAGAAAAAGAAGGCAAAAGGTAAAAAGAAGGCAAAAGAAGTTCTGCAGGGGGGGGAGAAGTCTTCGTTTGGATTTCCTGTCAGTCAGTTAGTGGGGGGTGGGGGGGGGTTGCCACGGAAACTCACCTGCGTCTAGACCGGGGGGTGTATGGGGGTGTAGGGTTCTCTAGAGACCTGAGTTTGAGAGAGAGTGGAGAGAGAGAGATGGATGCATGAGGAGAGAGGCCTGGTGGGGGGGTGGTAACTGTCACATGACGGGGTTAATAATGTATGTACGGCCAGAGAACGTTGTTTGGAAATATGTTTCCCATCACTGTTGTGTGTGTGTGTAGAGCTAATGCTGTCTGTGGATGCATGCTTACTGTGGCCGTGGGGACGGTGGGACAGAGGGAATTGACTGAGAGGGAATTGAGTGAAAGCGACGACCTGCAGAGCGTGCTGGGCCCTAGTAACAGACTTCACAGGCTGTTAGGGACTGGGGAAAGTTGGGGGGAGGTGGGCTGTCCTCGGTGTGGGTTATTTCTCTGTACTCTTGCACAGCGTGGGTTGCTGTGGAACGGTCTGTACTCCTCTTGGTGGGTGCACACTGCGTGCTTGATTCATGTGTGATGTGGGTTAGTTTGCCGTGTGCCGCCTTAAACCGCTATTTAGTTCACACCACCTGACGTTTCGTTCCCCTCCTCTTCGTGCAGTCTCTTATTTCCTGTGGGTAAGTCCTGGGGTGCAAACCGGTGTGGGTTAATGAGGGTGACGTGGCGTCTGTGCGTGTGATTTCCATCTGCGGGCTTGTATACTGTGAGAGAGGGCTCCTGCCGACCTGTGCTGAATAAACTGATCTGGTGGTGGTCTGGTGAATGTGTCCAGAGGGGTTCGGGCCTGTGTAGTGTTGCCCAGGGGGTGTCTGGGGTAGGGAGAGCCCTCATTCGAGAGCTTTTCGCCCCGGCCTGGAAGACGTGTGAAGCCCATAAGGCTGGTGGACGGCTCCCAGGAGGTCTGGGTGGGCGGGTCCTCACCTGGCGGAGCTGCTGGACGCCGACGAGGACGCGCTGTGCTGCAGCGGCCGCAGCCCGGCCGCCTCCCTCTCCTCGCCGCAGTCCTCCATGTCCACGTCGCTGCGTGAGCGCGGCACCGACTCGGAGCCCGAGGCGGCGGCGCCGCGGCGCCGGCCCTCGCCCTGGGCCTTCAGCGACTCGCTGCGTGCCAGACGCACCGAGACCGTAGGACTGCAAGTGAGAGAGACGGAGACAGACAGAGAGAGAGAGAGAGAGAGAGAGAGAGAGAGAGAGAGAGAGGGAGAGAGAAAGATATGGAGAGAGAGACAGAGAGAGAGGGAGAGAGAGAGAGGGAGAGAGAGAGGGAGAGAGACAGAGAGGGAGAGGGAGAGAGAGAGAGAGAGAGGGAGAGAGAGAGACAGAGAGACAGAGAGAGAGAGACAGAGAGAGGGAGACAGACAGAGAGGGAGAGAGAGAGGGAGACAGAGAGGGAGACAGAGAGGGAGAAAGAGAGAGAAAGAGAGAGACAGAGATAGAGAGAGAGAGAGACAGAGAGGGAGTGGGAGAAAGAAAGAGAGAGAGAGACAGAGAAAGAGAGACAAAGGGGGCGAGAGACAGAGACACAAAGAGGGAGAGAGGGAGAGAGAGAGAGAGGGAGACAGCAAGAGAAAGAGAGAGAGAGAGGGAGGGAGAGACAGAGAAAGACAGACAAAGGGGGAGAGTGACAGAGAAGGACAAAAAGAGAGACAGAGACAGAGTGAGAGAGACAGTAAGAGAGAGAGAAAGGGACAGAGAGAGAGGGAGAGACAGAGAGAGAGAGCGTAGGCCTTCAGTACATGATACATCATAGAGTCTGGCGGTGTGGATGCACAGGGTGGTGCTGAGGGGCCACCTGTCCATGCTGTCCTCTCCCAAGCTGCTGGAGGAGAGCCTCTGGGCGTCGGCAGCATCCCCCCCCTCCTCCCCGCTCGTCTCCGTGTGGTTCTCGAACTGCTGGATGATGTTCCTCACGCTGCCCGGGCGGACTGCAAGCACACACAGTTCGCTGAGTGGGAGCTCAGCGCGATGGGTGAGGTGCTGGGCTACGACTTTTGTCAGAATCTTTGGATTAGTCGGAAAAGGTTTGGGTTGGAAAGACCCGCACATGCACGCACGCACGCACGCACACACACACACACACACACACACACACACACACACACACACAGGGAAGAAAGGAAAGCAGTAATGGTAAGGAAATACGTGTATACCTTCGGTGGGTGACAACGGGACATGGAATGCTACAAGTCCAAAACCAACCAAACGAAACGAGAACAAAACAAAACAAAAAAAAGAAACAATGAAATCAGGGCAAGACAAACAGAAAATTCCATTAATCGATGAATAAACCAGGAGAATCAATTTGATTGAAAAAAAAAAAGAAAAGGGCAAAGAGAGGGCGGGAAGAAATCAATGCTGTCTGACGAGCAGTAGACCCCAGATGATGGATTTTTACACGTTGAGTAGCGATCATGCTCGCATGAACCAGAAATGATCATTCATTTGGGTTTACGTTCGCTCTGTGTGTGTGCGTGTGTGCGTGTATGTGTGCGTGTATGTGTGCGTGTGCATTTACTGGACTGGGACGTCGTCCGCGGTTTGCCGATGTACTTCAGGATGGGATTCCTCTTCTTATCCTCGCCGTCTCTCTCCTTCTCCTTCTCCTTCTTGGTGCCGCTCAGCTGTGGAGAGGGGAGCCCCGACCCTGTCACTTTTCAACTTCCGGAACCTTCCGATGTCGGATCGTGCTTTGAACCTCTAAATCTGCACATGCGGAGACTTCCTGACGGGTTAAAACCTGAGGCTTAGGAATGCCGTCCAAACAGCGCGGACGAACTGGGGACGATGGGCGCGTGTTATCTGTGGATGCTGCGGAGCACAACTCACAGTGTGGGGGGGGGGGGGGGGGGGACGCGTCACGTGCTCTTGGGGAAATCATTTGGAGAAGAAAAGAGGCCGTTTGTTTAGAGGCCTCCGGGGCCCTCCCTCCGCTCTCACCTTTTTAGTCTTCAAGAAGGCGAGCCACTTCTCCTTCTCGGTGCTCAGGCCAGGGAAGACCTTGGAGTCCCTCAGCTTGATGCCGGAATGACGCAGGTAGAGGAGCACGGCCGACGCCAGGGGAGAACTGGGGAGGGGGAGGAGGAGGAGGAGGAGGGAGGGAGGAGGCGGGACAAATGAGGCATAGAAAACGTGACGGCATGGCGAAAAGGAAAGGTGCGGGAGGTGCAGAGAGGCTGGAAACCTCCTTTTACCTTCTGTCCTCCTCGTGCTTCGATCTGCGGCGGGAGGAGATGGAGAGACAGAGAGAGGGAGAGGGGGAGGGGGGGGAGAGAGAGAGAGAGAGAGAGAGAGAATGAGAGCTTTCAGAGGGACATCCAGGTTAACCCGCGGCGTCTGAGACGGGCTGCGGCGCTGCAGTCATGTGACAGGAACCGGGCCGCTGGCGCACGAGGCCAGGGGCGTGAACGTCAGGCGGTCTGAGGCCGCTTTTGTGGCCGTGGCGACGACCTTTGTTATGACAGCCGGGCCGGGCGCCTTCCGCCGGGGCCTCGTAACAACACGTTTTATTGGGCCCCGAGCGCCTGACCCTGTCGGCAGGCGGGCCCGCCTCCAGCGCCGTGCTCGCGGCCTGATTAGGAGGCACGTGGGGCGAAGCCGCGTCCAAGCAGGACGGGATTTAAAAAACCCCAGGAGGGGAGGAATCAACCGGCTCCGCTCGGAACCGAGGCTGGTTTTTGGCTTATGGTGTGAAAAAACAAAAAACAAAACGGACTCACAGGATCTCCCAGAGGGCGGTGACCTGTCTGTCCACCACCTGTCTCTCCTTGACCGGGTCCCCGTCCAGCTGCAGCAGGTCTCCTTCTCCGAACAGCGAGCCCAGGCCCATCATCTGCTTGTTCCTGCGGAGAGACGAGGGAAGACCCACAGGCTGTTGGTTGACTGAATCATCGCTGCGGATATGCCGGGAGCGCCCGTCCTCCCGGGGCGTCACGCACCTGTAGTCCTGGATCTGCTCCTGGATGTCTGGCAGCACCTGCTGCTGCAGCTCGGACAGAGGCCCTCGGATGTCTTCCTGAGCGTGAAGTCGACTCTCTAGAGGGGAGCGGTGCGGGCCGTCATCGGACTGCGACTGGATGCATGAATGCTGACAAGCTTGCTCTTTTTGTGTGTGCGTGCGTGTGTGTGTGTGTGTGCGCCCTTACCTATATCTGTGAGATACTCCTCCCGGACTTTGATTTTGAGAGGCTAAACAGGCCGGGGCGAAAATAAAGAAGCGTGTTTTTGGTTGGTGTTAATATTACACAGGATTACGCATGTTACTGCTACTGATATGATGCCGGTATGTGAAATCGCAGCGGCTGGTTGTACTTACGGCATCTGGGTCCAGGAAATGGGAGCAGATCTGAGGTGCCAGGGTGCGGGCGTCCTTCGGGCTCGAGCCGAGGTAGGCCTCCACCGACAGGTAGAACAGCTGTTGTAAACAGGAGCGGGCGACAACGTAAACCAGCCATCTCGGACGCAGACGCGCCGCAAGGTTAGTCGCACACGTGCTCTCCGTTTGCCAACATCGGCTGCTTCGAACGCATCCGAACCCGTGGCGTTGTTCAAATTGAAAAATCTCCGTTCACGTTCCCGAACTGCTTTTAGGATCGACTCATTGTGAATGCGGGCTGACCAGAGGGTTGGGGTCCAGGAGCTGGGTGAAGACGTATCTCATGAAGACGGCCATGTGGGCCGGCCGCGACTTCAGCAGCTCGATGTCCTGGAAGGGGCCGTCCATCTGAGGGGGGGTAGGGAGGAGACAACCCGTACGTGGATATCAGTGGACGTAGGACGGAGACGGCAAACGGTGAAGACAGATCACTGGGTGAACCCGAAGGGGCCTCCCTCACCTCGTTGAAGGCGTAGCCGTCGTCCTCCTCGTCCTCCTCCTCTGGCCCGATGATCTGGGCTTTCCCGCCCTTCGAACACAAGACAGGTCCATGCAGCGTTGGAAGACATGCCGAGCAGCCAGCTCCACGCACTCGTTCACATAGCGGGCAGGGGAAGGGGGCGGCGGCGGGGGGCGGGGGGGGGGGGGCAGGGGGGCGTCAAAGTGCGGGTGGCAACACTGTCCTCATACGCGTGCGCACGCGCTTCACGCGGCCGTGCAAGCCGCAGCGGTGCGGGACGGAGATGAAGAGGAGCGGATGAAGGGGAAAGGACTGGAGCTCGAGGGGGGGGAAGGACGGCGTCGCTGAGGGTGTGGGGCTCGGTGTGCGTTTGAGAAAACGATAAGCCAAGCGGTCACACGCACAGCCTCAGTTCTCTACCTGGCTCGCTGTCTCCCCCTGCTGCCTCATCCCGGTGTCGCTCAACTCCTCCCTCCCTCTCTCTCTCTCTCTCTCTCTCTCTCTCTTTGTGTATTGTACGCAACTATATTTAGAATTTTGAATTTAGAAACTTCATAATCTAGTTGCTCTCAGCCACGAAACAAAAAGTCACTGTGAAAGCCTGATGGACGAAGCATGTGACTGTGCCGACGCCGCACCGTGGGGACGCCTATCTCGGAGTGAGTGCGGGTGCGTGTGTCCATCTCACCCAATCGGAGAGGGGGTGTGTGTCGGAGTTCTGCCGTCGGTGTTGTGGGGTCCTGAAGGAGGATGAGGGGGAGGAGTGGGGACTCTCAAAAGCCTGGGGAAGGAGGAGGAGGAGGAGGAGGAGGAGGTGGGGATGAGGGAGGACGAGGGGGAGGACGGGGATGAGTGGGAACATCTCGTACACAAACGCACACGGTCTCACCACGTTGTGCAAAGAGGGGACTGGGCGGCCTACCTCCATGTCTCCTTCGCCTGAGTCCATCGACAGTCGACCTGCAAGAGCACAGTACAGCTTAGCACCATTTATATGACTTACGTGTGTTATATCCATAACACCATTACTGGTGCATGTGGCCTCTAAGGTGAACAAACACTCTCAAGAGTGACGCAGGGTGGCAGCACGGTAAAACTACAAATCATGAAACCAACTCATATTTGAGTATATGCAGCTGAAACATACAGTCTACCACACCACAGAGACTATTCAAGGTAAAAGACAGGTTCATACCCTCTCCTGCCATGACGTAGCTGGAGGCAGACTCCGATCTCGTTCCCTCCTAGTGGAGCAGAAGGTGAGTTATTCAAGACCTATAAACGGATAAAACACTGACAAGACCTGGAGAGTTATCACTTTCAACATGCCCCAGGGTGTTTCTCAAACCACTTGGGACAGTTTATAATCGACATGTGCTTTTATTCTGTGATGCGCCTTTGTGCGGCTCTGCTTATCACAGTGCAAATCCAATTCCAGGTCACGTGCTGTGCAATGCGATTCCATATTACAGATAATAACTGGCAAAGGCTTCCACGCACAGCATCCCAACAAACTAAAACTTACCAGATCTTGCTGGATCTTGACCCTGACTTGGTGGGCTCTCCTCTTGGCACTTTCGATCCGCTCCTCCAGTGACGGCGACGGGTTCTTCGAGAGCTCCTCCAGCAGGTCCTGCGGAGTCGCCAACGACTAGTTACCAGCGGCAGACTTTGGGCACAACGCGTCCCCGCGCTGTTTGGTAGTGGGAGTGTGGTGGTACCTGCAGTTCTGCCTCCTCCTGCTCCAGCATTTTCCTGAGTATCTGAGTGGCATGTTTCTGTACTTCTGGGTCCTAAGAACACACGTTGGCACCCGCATCGTAAACAATTTGGATGGCGCGCAACAGGAACTGCAACTACCTACCAAGATGTTTGAATGCAGAACTGACTGTTGTGGTTTACCTGTAGTGGCTTGGGTCCAGTGATTCTTTGGGAGGGGGTGCTGGTCAGTCCGGAAGGCAAAGGCGGGGGAGGAGGGGGCGAGGCCTCGCCTGCCAGAGACGTCCTCTGATGGGCCGTGAGGTCAGTGGGGAGGGGCTCCAGGGGCAGAGCAGCGGTCGAAGGGGGCGGTCCCTGTAGCGTCAGAGCCACGTATGGTCCGGCTGGGACACGGTCCAGAAAGGTCAGAGGTCGGACAAAAACCACACCAAACAAATCCCAAGTACTGATCGTCCGACAGGAGACATGTTGCATTCATTTGTTTAGTTTTTAGTTCAGTTTCGTTAAAATACTGGCGGGCTCCTCGATATCAACACAGATCTTATCTAACTTAATTTGTTTAAAAATCATCCGTGTGTGTGTGAAAACTATTAGTTTTGTTAGTAAACTACTTTGCTTATTTTAGCCAATGCTTTAGGAAACGCTTCAGTCTGTCCCTCAGTGTAGTATAGGTCTGTCTGCCTAAGTTGCTGCTGTCAGGCGAGGTGCATTCAGGTACCATCAGAAACTTGAGAATCTGATAATTAAGGCAGTTTTTTACCTGCGGGTCGGGGACAAATAGTTATTTGTCACCTGCTACCGCCGCCCCACAAATGTGTATGTATGTAGACAACTCTTTCAAGGAGAATTTGGCATAAGAAACAACAGTTGTCCAAGAAAGGGCCCAGTAACAAATTAAGTACAAATCATCAATCTAATTGGCATCAAATCAAAGACAGGAAACAACCATAACTCAAGTCTGACTCACATTTGATGAGCTTTACCACCTCCTGATGGGACATGGAGGACACCAGCGAGCCGTTAACCTGAGAGACGGAGGCAGCAGGGAGGACGAGAGTCGGCAAAAATGATGTGGTGGGACCAGTACGTTTGTTAATGCGGTGGAACGTGGCACCAACCTTTATGATTCGGTCCCCTTCTTGGACCCCGGCCTTAACGGCTGCACCAGCTGGAGAGACACACACACACACATACGTAAGTCTGAGGCCACATACAACTATTTATCAACCACAACGTCAACCTGCCAAGTGATCCCCAAAACCCATCTAACGACTCTATAGGACCACAATTTGGGGGTCCTTCAGATGAGGAAATACGATAACGCTGATACTCCACCTGGTCGCACATTCTGCACCAGCTTGACTCTCTCGCCGCACACGGTGAAGCCGAAGCCGAGCTGGTCCTTCTGAACGACCACGCATCTCTGGACAAGACCTTGGCCTGGGGAGAGGACGGCAGAGGCATGTGAAGCTCCACTGGGAGACATTCTACATGGTAAAAAAAAAACAAGAGAGCGGCTGGTAGTATTTACCCGTGCTCTCAGCAGGAATGTCGGCCGGTGGCTCCCTCTGCTGGGTGGCAGAGGATTTGCGCTCCGAGTCCCCGATGGTCAGACTGCTGAGCCTGGGTTTGAGAGAGGGGCGAGAGGCGGGCTTAGAGAAGACTTTTAGGGGGACACGGAGAGAACAGGGTTGTCGAAAACTGACACAAAATGAAGAACGGGAGGCAAAGGGAGAGGGAAGTCGGAAGATTCAAGGGATGCCGGGGTAGACAGAGTAGGGAGGAAGAGGAGGCAGGAAGAGTAACGTGAGAGAATGCATGACAGGCGACAAGAAAGCCGACAGGAAGAAAAACTCACCAAGCAGCAAAGGGGCTGAAAGCGAAGCATGACAGTTAAGAAAGAAAGAGTAGAAAAGAGGGGGGGGAGAGGGACACAGAGAAAAAGAGAAGAATTTCAGAATGAAGACCAATGTCGAAGGGAAACCGACCGAGAGTTCACATCGCCCCCATGCCCTTTAAACTCTCACAGATTGTAAACGCTGAGAGCAGCTTTCACTTCCAGGGATTTATTTATTCAAGATTGTATGACTCAAGGACAAAGAGCAAACGCAGAAGTGACGTGGTATTACTGCAAAGGGTCAACGACTGGAAGGACTATTCACGCCCAAGCAAAACGAAATGGAAACCTCAAAATTGGTTGTGATTTTGAAAAAAATCTAGATATTTCAAATTGGAGGAACAATCTTGCTGGAAGTCTCTTTAATAAACTGGAATTTCTCCTCCGATTAAGATGTTTTTCTAATAGAGAGATGTGATATTATACTCTAGAGAATGTTTATTTATTTTACTTTGGTTTACTAACCAGGGACGATTCTTATTCATTCTTCCAGCACATTCTTAGTAGGAATTTACAAGAATTTAGTCAAAACGGATGTTCAAAGTTACCCTAAGAGATGATCACTGATCATGCAAATTAAACCATTTGGATAAGGGTGGGGATGGAGCGGGTTAACTTTTCACCTCAACACACCCTTGTCCATCTAATCCATACTGACACAGTCAATTAATGTAACTTGCGCTCTCGCCTCTGCGAGGGTCAACAAAATAGTAAATTATTATCAAATAATAAATTACGCCCCCATTCACTCATTTCCTTAAACTGTAATATCTTATTAATTGTTAAATTATTTACAAACTGACCACCAGATCACATAGTTTATAAGAGTTGTGAAAAAAAAGTATTGAATGAGTATTTCGTGATTGAAAATTACATTTCTTGACTGTGTATTGGAGCCAGCCCTAGCAGATCTGGGTGGTATTACAAGGTCACTTCCACATTCGCTTCATTTTTCAGACAGGAAGACTACGTCTTGTCAGATAATGACAAAAGAATAAAGGAGGTATTAACTGATCGAGAAACGCATTGTTAGATGTGTTATTGAGCCAGTCTTATTGAACCTAACTTATCATTCAAGCAAAGACTATTTCAGTGGTATAATCTGCTTGAGTAATGGTCTGGGAGGACTTGGTTCCGTTGTGTATTTTCATCACAAAACACAGAAGATATCTGTGGAGATTCTCAACCGTCCAGGTCATTGTAATCCAAAGAAGCTGTAGAGCCCCAGCAACTGGAGTGGGTGGTCGACTCTTGAAGACGTTTCACCTTCATTCAAAGGCAGTCCTGACTCGATTAGAATCTGATGGAAAAAACCCGGGTTTCCCCACCAGCTGCTCTGAACTGAAGAAACATCTCGAGTGAGGGATGAAACATCTTCTAGAATCTACAAGTCCAGTCGCCATGACTCACAACCTCTTGGAAAACACACAAGCTTGTCAAGGTGCGTGGAGTTTGGACACTTTCTAGCTAACCGGCGTCAACACAAGCAACCAAAATCATGGTGTCATGGCGATATCCTTCAGCAATGGTATAGTTAGAAGAGGCCACGATGCAGTGAACAGCCCTAACGTGCCGTCGCAGCTGTACAATCTGTAGATGCCAAGAACCCCCCCCCCAAAAAAAAACCCTGACACAAGCTCTCGCTGGGCAGCTGTCCTACCTGAACAGGTGGGCGTTTTTCTTATTGGCCACCCTGTTGTCACACGACACA
Source organism: Karalla daura (assembly GCA_029224185.1). Taxonomy (NCBI): domain Eukaryota; kingdom Metazoa; phylum Chordata; class Actinopteri; order Chaetodontiformes; family Leiognathidae; genus Karalla; species Karalla daura. Next base: position 5,910,717 of record CM055210.1, on the reverse strand, counting down.
CAGACACAGAGTAGTGGGAATGTGCACAAGACCACACACACACACACACACATACACAAGGTGGGGAGGGGGGTGGGGGGCTTGACAGCAGGAGAAACAGGAAAGACACACATCCGAGCAGATGATCACAGAAAATGAACCGCTAAGAGCTACGCAGCGATTGTGGAGATGATTGACAGAAACGAGTGGTAAACCACATGGGTTGCGAACCGTGCGTGTTTGACTCGATGCATTTAAATTTCTACACTACTTTCAGGTTGCATCTCCACTGAAATCCAGCTCAGCTGTCTTGAAGGAAATATGCAAGACAAAAAGGTTTGAGACTCGCTTAAATCAAACATCAGCAAAATCCTGTCTTTCAAGTTGTCTTGAATGAGAATCCCCTAACTCCTACCATCATCATGCATGCAGTATTTTTTTTGTCATCTCCCTGTTCACACAGGCAGTTTTATACCCTCCCAGTAAACAGCTCGTTTAACTCGTATTTCCAGTGGCCAGATGGAACCTCATCATGATAAAGATATCTCGATCGGTCGATCCGGGAGCACAGCATTTTTGCATGAGGCGTTTCGATACCCCCTCACTCAGAGACAGGGAAAGAGTGAGGGTGTCACAGGGGATGTGAGGCTCGTACCTGTCCAGCGTAGAGGTGGGCTGGCGGAGACTCATGTCTGCACTCCTGTGCTTCCTGGTGTGAGATCAACACTGTCACTGGGCCTCCTTTATCATCATCCTCGTCATCTCTTTCCTCGTCTTTTTTCAGTCCACACAAAGGGGCTCTATGCTGTGTGGCGATCAGATCTTCTAGCTTCCCGTATGCTGGTTCACATCACACACACAGCTCCTCATGTCCCCCATTCACTTCAGTGGTTCCAGTTAGGTGTGGGTGAGATTTAGTGGGATAGATTAGTGGTTAGTGGATAGATTAAGAAATAAAGTCTACAGCGAGAAACGATGGTGGTGCTGCGGTGGAAGACGAGTAAAGGACAGTCTGCTTCCTCAAAGGTCATCAATCATGAATGAATGGCTGATATGTCTCACTATGCTGCAAGAGGTCAACAACTCCCATGCCTTTTAGTGTCAGTGCAAACCTAAATCCAGGCAAATAAATTCAACGTACCTGTTAAAACACACAGGGATAACAGTGCAACATTATCTTAAGTGATATATATCTATCATATAGTGACACCATACAATTTAAATAGGCAACCTTGCACGCAGTCAGACTTGTTTACATGCGTCTGTCGACAGCAATGCAAGCTTTGTTAACACAATGTAGATTAATAAGTGTTTTTCTCAGTCATAAGCTTGCATAGATGACGCTAAACCTTCATATTAATGGCAATTTTGATTGTGATAGCGATGCAAATACTACTGATGTGTAATGTTATCTGTTAGCCCCCACACGACGCAAAGGTACCTTGACTTGACAAGTAAACTATAAATTCCCACACGAATTCAAGACGAGTTAATTATAGCTAGCAGATATTTAGTTGTTAGTGTAGTGTAAACAAAAACTAGCCCAGACGCTACGGTGGCTAATGAGAGGCTAATTAGCAGATTAGCTGCTTCTGCCGTTGGGCTAAAAGAAATATTGGTAAAACAAAACAAACAGTAACAAAAGCACCGTGGCAAGTGAAATTTTAAGGTGCTTATCGACTCTGAGGTTTGGTTTATCTAATGAAACGACTGTGGGGGGGTGAAGGGGGCCTGCTACATCCAGCTAGCGTTAGCTTCCCGAAGTTAGCTCTACCGAAGGGCCGGTCACAATCCGCGGCATCGCGTTGGTCCACAGGCCGCACGAGAACGCCCCAGATCCGGCTTCTGCTCAGCAAACGGCTCGCTCTTTCGGAAGTCGCCGCCTAACTTGCTATGCCTGCAAAATCAAAAGTCAGCATGGCTTTGCAGGCGAACAGACGTGAGTCAAAAGTAGCCGTGAAAGTGGTAGTCCAATGCAAATTCCAGCTCGATATGTCCCAAAGTCCTGATTTCGTGCAAATTGGAGTCCTATAGCAGCATGTTAGCCATCCAGCTAAAAGGCAATTCCAGTAAAGCTCCACCTCAGGTTTGTTTTCCCACAGCAAGTCACTGGTAACAAAAAATCCCGATGTGGTTCCCTCTATTTCGTGGTTCTGCCAGGACACGCAGGGGCTAGTCACGAGCCTTGCATATCTTCTCTCTTTTTTAGCCTTTTCCCTGAAATAACAATAATCTGTGGTGTGTTGTTATCCTGCTGTCTTGACTGGCTCCTGAGCCACCACCATGTTCTCAAAGATCATCCAAACAGCAAACAGGGCAAAACAGCGGCCGCCTGGGTGGACCGTGCTACTGCAGAGGGCGACTGCAATCCCTGACTTCTAGGAAACACAGAAAAGTAAAAAAATATATACTACTACAACTAATAATGATCCCAATCCTAATCATAATAACAATCATAGCCATGGCCATAATCATAATCATAACAACGATGAACAACAAAAACAATCTTATAAAAATTGATATGGTGAAGCATTTACCATATTTTTAAGGTTTTCAATGCATTGCGCAAATAAATTATTTTGCAAACTGCATGACTGTAATCTATAGATGTGATCTTACTGTCGCTGTTGCTATTGCTGCTGATGATGTAATGAATTTTATTCAGTATTGTTGTCGACGCCACTCTTTCTCTAAACTTGTTCTCTCTACATTCCTTAAGTATCAATCAAATCAAGTGTCTTCCACTGTCACCCATTTCCATGTCCGTACCTCATATTTAATTGGAGGATGCCATACATTGATAGACTGTTAATCAATAAAGTCAAGGTAAAATAATAATAATAACAACAATGATAATAATAATAATAAGAGGCCCCCTTTAAGTGCTGCCCAATTTTTAAGTACCTTTGGAAATACTATTTGTTTAGCTCAGACATTGGAGCCTGGTGAGGAGCTGAACTGAGGCGTGCAGATGGAAGGTTTGACCAAATAAGGCCTGTGCGGGGCGTGGGATCCATTCCGCTGAGAGCAGGATGGGGATGTGCCGCCAGTAGCGCACATTGTGCCGGAAACTTTAGAGCTCCATCCGAAACGTGCAAACCCGCATACATCGGTAAGACTGACCTTAAAATTGCTTTGTAGAGTGTATTGATACGTGTCTTACGCTTCATTTATCCAACAATGAGAGGATATAAATTATGGTTACACAGTGCCCCGTGCGGTGTGTCAGCTGTTTCAGGACGGGAAAGGACTTCTCTATACTGAGTTACTCAAAATGCCCTTAAGGCCATGTCTTCTGTCCTTTTTTTATTAGGGTTTCTTTATTTACTTACAGCCTGGATTCGCCTGATGTGGCATCAAGTAGTGTAATACTGTTGTACAGTACCTGATACAGACTGTGGTCTATGCAGTATTTCAGTTCAGAATTTCAGAACAAAGCTGAAACAATCACTCCTTTAGGTCTCCTTTAAGCATCTGCCTCAACAAGTTGAGGCACGACATTTTCAGCTGTAGGACTAAAGATAAAATGGTGTGATATCAGTACAGATGTGGTGTTACTTGTATGTAGTACAGGCTTAAGTATCACTATTATTACTATATCAGCAGCAGCTAGTCACAGCCTCAGTCCTCAGGGTCCTGTAGGACAAGAACACACATGAGCTTCAAGGTAGGAGGGGAGTAAGTAACATGGAGTCTGCAAGACCTCAGTAGGTACAGAGAAAGCGGAAGAGGAGGAGAGAGAGAGCTCAGTACAAAGAGAAGTACAGCAGATTAACAGGGGGGCCAGGCCGGGGCGAGCCTGAGCCTGAGCCTGAGCCTTATCTGAGAGGAGCATTACGGTGATGATGTTGGCAGCAGCGAGGCTGTCTGGTTTGTAAGTATCAAGAGCCAGCTCCGAGGTGTGCATAGCGAGCATGTTTTAAACAGCAAAGAAAAAGAAAACGAAACAAACGCAAACCAAAGTGTGGCTTCCTTTCAATGGCAAGTACAAGAGGTCACACAGATACAAACCGCAACCACGGTTCTTTCGATAAATCAGTCAGCAGGCGTGTGCTCCTCACTCAAGATATGAACATAACCTAAACCATCCATTTTGTCACCTCTGTTGTCTGTACCAACCACCAAAGTTGAATCTAATTCTGACACGAGACACACAAAAGACAATGGATTCAAAATGCATCGACCCTCATTGTCATTATTAAGGCATTCATTTGCGATGCGTTGCTGGGAGGGCTCCCTGCTGAGGCGTTGGCAGCCCTTCAGAGCTCTTTCCTGTCGATGGTTTTCATCATGCCCGGAAGGAAGTGCGAGAGGGAAATTAGTGGCTGAAGACTAATGGAGTTTGCTGATTGCCGGGGCCTTTCAATGGTCAGAGCAAACAAGTGATGCATCCTCCTTTGAAACCTGTGGATTTGTCGGAAATCACAACATTTCCTGGTTAAGTTGAGAGATTTCACTTGTAATCAAACCATGTGGAACCAACCGTGGCAGCACAGAGGATTGTCAGCCAAACTCAGCAAGCAGACCCTGCATCATGGGCAAAGAGGGCATTAAACCTGTTACCTTTTCGCAGGTTTCTGAGCAAGATGGCAGTTTCAGTTTCAATCAAGTCATAGTCTGAGTGGATGTCCTGTTTTGAAATGAAGCATGTTTGTGTGTTGAGGATGTGAGATTGATTTTCAGTTTCGCATGTTCTTGGTGTTTGGCTTTCATAAGCACACTCTGACGCAGTGTATCATTTGACTTTCCAGGCCCTTACCAACCAGCTTTAACTTCTAAAAATGCCTTGCTAAGACTGCAGTTACATCTCGTCTCGGATTTAAAAGCACTTCTCACTAAACCATGACTCAGATCTGCCTTTAAAATGTTTTGTGAAGTGATTAAGAACATTTTAAAACTTTAAGGCCTTTTCCAGTCTTTACATTGACGTAAATCTTTCAGTGGTCAAATCGGCTTCATACATTGCGCAGATTTTAAAGGTCTCAAGCATTTTTTTTCTTAAACACTAGCAGCGTAGAGCCACTCGAGGGCAGCATTAACAAACCGATTCCACCTCGGAATTTTAAAAGGACTCGGAAGGGCTTTCCAAACCACTCCAAACTCTACACAGAAAGCCAGGAACCTATTGCTGTGATATGACCGTGTTATCCACCAATCCACCATGTCGTCTGTCCACCGATTACTCTTATCAAATGTTTTTCTTTTGCAGAGTATGTGACCGAGGTCACCGGGGTGTGTGACAAACAACAGATACGAGATCCCAGCCCTGGCAGCCTGCTGTTAACCCTCTCTCCATACCCCCGTCTCCCGGCTGAGTGCAACCACCTGTGTTCCCATCATGCCGCTACTTGTGCCTGCTAAGACCCAGCTGCTGGTGGTGCGTGTCGCCGCCCTGCTGTTCACCTGCGCGGCATTCAGCATCACCGCCCACGGCTCCTCGTTACCCAATGAGGGCATGGCCGACTGGTGTATCTTCTGCTGGGCATTCAGCTTCGCCTGCACCCTGCTGGTCCTGCTGGTGGAGCAGCTTGGCTTCCAGGCGAGAGCGCCCGTGTCCTGGTCTAATTTCCCCATCACGGTGGCCTGCTACGCTGCCCTCCTGTGTCTCTCGGCCGCTGTCGTTGTCCAGCGTAGCTACCTGAGGAGTGACCGTTACTCTGGCCACTCCCGTGAATACCGCATCGCCTCTGTCGTGCTCTCCTACCTGGGGACGGTAGCCTACATATGGGAGGTGAGCCTGTCAAGAGCGAGGCCCGGGGAGGTGGCAGGCTACATGGCCACAGCTCCGGGCCTGCTGAAGGTGTGCCAAACCTTTGTGGCCTGCATCATTTTCATCCTGGTCACCGAGCCGGTGCTGTACAACGCCCACCAGGCACTGGAGTGGTGCATGGCTGTGTACTGCATCTGCTTCATCCTCTCCATGGCTGTGGTGGTTCTGAGTGTGGGTGAATGCACCAACTGCCTCCCAATCCCTTTCTCCAAGTTCCTGTCAGCATACGGGCTTCTAGCTATGCTCATGTACCTCACGGCAACCATCATTTGGCCCGTGTTCCAGTTCGACAAGCAGTACGCACGTCTGGGCTTTTTCCGAGCGAAGCTGATCGCCGTGTCAGTGCTCACAGGCCTCAACTTCCTGCTTTACCTGGCCGATGTGGCCTACACTGCCAGACTCGTGTTTGTTACTGCATGAGGACAGGAGAGACAATGAGGAGAGGAGCGACGCAGGCAGTGGCTTTGCAGAAAACCTCAGCGTTTATAGAGTGTTACGTGTTGCTTTTGGCATCTTATTGTAAAATGCTGGAATAAAATAAGCTGTTAATGCAAGGAAAGGACATGAAAGACTCCAGTAGTGTATGTATGTGTTGTTATTAATGCCCCAGTATCCGCAATGACAGTATTTTATCCTTAAATGTGACTCCAAGTGAACCAACATGTGCTACTTTTTTGGTCAAACGAAAATAAAATCTGTTTTTAATACCGTTAAAATCCACTGAAGTGACACACTGGAAGGAAAGTGACCAGCAGAGGAAAATAAAAAGAAAATGTTCTTTTGATCGTATGTGGCACACAAAGACACCTGGGTTTGTGAAAGGTGGCCCATGGAGACCACAGCCTGACAAAGCTTTGTTCAATATGTCTCTTCTAAGCTTTTGTAAGCAAGGTTTTGTATAAAAAGAATGTTAAATCTAACTTCCTTGTAGCGTGTTCATGTTCATGATGTCCACGGAGATAAATGACAATTGCAGGTGAAGATTTGGATCAGAGACCTTGCACAACACAGAACTGTGTACTTGGACGTGATTAAAAATTCATGTTGGCCTTTCTGTTCTTTTTGTTTGTTTGTTTGTCTGAAAAATGTGAAAATGTTGCTCCACAGTTTACAAACACATCTGACTACAAGTAAGATAAGTAAATGTCAGTAACGTGTAAATAATAACATTTCTTGAACTCAACTGATGCAGTACATAGTTTGATTTGATAATTGCAGGATACATTTCGGCCTCAGAAAAAAAGACTGGCCCACATATTTTCCTGATGTGTCCCGTCACTCAGAAAACTTTCTCAGGTTGTGGACTCTACCTATAATGTACCCTTAGTATGTGTGTTTACGGCTTACCGTATTTTAGTGACACAATCTTGATTTATATGTCATGTAAAATACGCCTATGGTGTTGACGGCCAGGGGAAGTGAGTTAGTTATGTAATTTCCGGTACAGAACACGTGGGGGGAGCTATTGGACTAATTCATGTAAAGCACTGACGTGCGGAAATGAACAGTCGGCCATATCGGCAGTATGGATGACGGTTATCAATATCCCATTTTCTTTGAGTGCCAAAGCCTGGACAAGACACAGATAAAGGAAATAGAAAGGTATTTTAGTATTCGACGAAAGGCGGGCGGAGGCGACTGCAGCCCTCTGAGGCGTGTGGCAAACAACATCTACAGTACTGCTTTCAGCCAGAGAAGAGGTAAGCTGTTAAAAACCGAACAAACAACTGTATTTTGTATGCGAATTATACTGCAAAAGTAATGGTTTTATGAAGAAGTACTTACATCAAACCTTAATTAATAGAATTTGCGAGTTTCAGAACTTCAGAAACTTACCGGAAAAGGAAGTGAAACGACCAGTGTGGGAGTTGTCTCCACACCAATCACTAGGCAGATTTAATGCCCTGCTTAAGATCACAATATGAGAAGGTGAAATCTGTTAACAGTGACGGAGGAAGCACTTGTTTACTTGACAAAAAGCTGAACCTATGTAAAGAAATACATTGTTAGACATGATAATGTTTACATTCAGTAGTTCACAGAAATGATAAGAAATGAGAACAAGACGGGCTAAAATCAAATTGTAGTTCCCTTGCTTTGGGCTGTTTATCCACCCCTTCTTGTTTTCTACCAGGTAGTGGCAGAGTGAAAAATACTGACGCTGTGGTTGGTACCAAAAGAGGTTCACGGTCACTAATCTTGCTTGTTCTGTTGTAGACCAGCAGGCTGTTCTGCAGAGATGTCAGCACACTGTGGAGGGTCTGGTACTCACTGTCCGAGATAGCCTGGAACCTGGCGACTCCACTCCCATCTCTGCCTCCACTGCAAGTCAGGGTGTTACAGCTGCAGACCAGGAAACATTTCTCCAAGTGCAAGACGAGGCTGAGGCTGTGAGTGGATCAGACAGCTCCTCTCTGGGTCACACTGAGGAAGTTGAAGAGCTCAGTGAAGATGAAGTGCCGATTGCTTTGGACCAGTCAGTTGTAGTGGACAACGTCCATCTCGCTCCTTCTTTCCCTTCACCCCTTCTTCTGGACAACATCAACCCACTATGGCAAGATCCTGGGAATAGTGCACAGGGTGATTTGCGGACGCATGTGGATCCTTCTGCCACTACTGAAGCCCCTGGAGATGGTGTCTATCTGGAAATCACGCAGGGATTCATTGAGGACCAGCAGGTCAGAAACATCAACAGTACTTTGAGATATTTAAGGTTGTCCACTTATAAAAGATGGACTCAAATTACGAGATGATCTTGTTAGCAAAGGTGACAATAATATAGATATTTAATTGCAATGCATCTCTGGTTGTTTTCCTAGGTGGATGCCGTGGTCTCACCCATGGTTGGCAATTATCCTCTCTCAACCCCCATTGGAAATGCATTGTTCAAGAATGTTGAGCCTCAGCTGATTGCCAGGATCACACAAGAAGCACAGGGATGCATACATGGGGATGCTGTTGCAGTGGATTTGCTTGGATTTCCATTTAATGCAGTGGTCCTCCTAAACCTTGCTCCCTGGGATGATGATGAGGATGGAACTGCAGCCCAGGTGAAAGAAAACTGTTTTTTTAACTATCCTCAACCTCTTATGTTTCTCGATGTGAATACCTATAACTATTATCTATTTATCTACAGCTGTGTACATCTGTGTTTCTGTCTTAAGCATTCATTGAATCACAACCCTTTTCAGCTTCTGAGATTGGCCATCAACAACACCCTGACCTATTGTGAGAGGAGAGGCTTTCAGTCCGTGGCTCTCCCTGTTGTTGGGACTGGATTGGCCTTTCGGTTCCCTGAAATCACAGTGGCCCGGATTCTGCTGCAGTCAGTTCATGAATTCAAAACAAACCGAGACAGCACCCAGCCACTGCTGGTCCGCGTTGTCATCTGCCCCGATGATGAAGAGTCACTTGAGGTAAAGGAAGACGGCAACAGGATGGCCTCCAAACATCTCAAATATATGATGCACTGTTTTGTTGTGACGAAATCTTTAAAAATAATGAACAATTATTTTTAAAGATGAGTCAGTGAGTCAGCTGTGTTAAACCCTTCTTACATGTCTCTGCAGTCCTTCATGTTGGCCCAGAAAGATTTCCAACAGACACAATACGCAAAAGATGTTCCCCACACAGAACCCGGTGAGTGTGCATATTAAAACATGGAGAATATTTGGAGGACGCTCAGACATAGCATCAACTTTTAACGTCTTGTTTAGATAAATAACAGAAGCTTTCTCAAGAGGAACAAATTTTGATGATTGTCTCTCCCTTTCTGTGAGAGCAAAACTGTACATTATAGATTTGTTACTGTTTGCCATTAACACTTTGGATAGTAGCCATGAAGCTAGGTTGGTGGATAAAAACTGCACTGAATGAAGCAACCATGGAATAGGATATTTGCCATGTACGTAACAGAGTGCTTGTCTTCTAGTCTCAACTCCCAGAAGGATTGTCCTGCTGGGAAAAACTGGATCTGGGAAAAGCAGCACAGCTAACACCATATTTGGAGAGAGCCTGTTCCCCATTATTGATACTGCCACATCTGGAACAAAAGAGTGTCAAGCAGAAACCAGTATTGCTGGTGAAAGAAGCATCACTTTGATTGACACTCCTGGCTTCTTCGACACGGACATGCCTGAGGAGGAGCTGAGGTCTGAAATAGTGAGGTGCATCACAGAGTGTGCTCCTGGACCTCATGCTTTTCTCATTGTGCTCAAAGTGGAGAAATTTGGACAGCATGAGCGAGATGTCATCATCAAAATATGCCAGTGTTTCTCTGAGGATGCTCTCAAGTATGCTGTGATCGTCTTCACACATGGAAACCAACTCTGCAAAGGGCAAAACATAGAGGATTTCATCCGTAGCAATAACAATCTGAGTGAGCTGGTGACAAAGTGTGGAGGCCGGTGCCACGTTATTGATAATACATACTGGAGGGACGAGGAGCCAGATAATTACAGGAGCAACCAGTTCCAGATTAGGAATATTCTTGACACAATAGACAAGTTGGTGAATGAAAACAATGGAGGTTACTACACTAATGAGACTTTACAAGAGGTGAATAAAGAAATACATAGAGAGGAAGAAAACATAAGACAGCATTCAGGACACATACCAGAGGAGGAGGTCAGACAACAGGCTAAAACCAAAGTGCAGAACAGAATCGTGACTCAGCTGGCAGGTGTGGCAACAGGAGCATTGCTAGAATGTTTGTTTGGTGCTATGCTTTATAAATCTTGGATGGCAAGTGTAGCTGCTTTTGCATTTAACTTTGGTGTAGCAGCCCTAAAGGGAGGCTTTGCTGGATATGCAGCAGCAGAGGGAGCTGAGACACCACTGGAGGCAGCAAAGAATGCAACTGCAGCTGTGTTCAACCAAAAATGAAGACTTTCATAATGCTGTTTTTGTTGCACCTTTGCTATTTGAATGAATGCTTAGGGTTAGGTTCAGAGATTAGAGATGTACGGAGCCCCTAAGGGGACATCAATGATTCAAAAAAAAGGTTTCATGTGCGCACATTTTAATTTCATGTGCTCACCTATTGGCTTCATGTGCTCACTTATTTTTACGTGAGCACGTGATAGTTTCTTGTGAGCATGTCTGTAGTTTAACGGGCTTTCAGATGTGTTAGCATCCACTTCCTGTGTAGTGTGGCTGTGCCTCAGTGTGTGTAGCATGTATGGAAATGTCAATAGAAGAAAAACGTAGTAGAACATAAAAATAATACATGAGCAGATGAAACTAATATGTGAGCACGTGAAATTAAGACTTTTTTTTTCTTTTCATCATTGATGTCCCTTTAGGGGCTCCGTAGAGATTACTTGTGTTTAATAAAACAAATATTACAAGTTGAACTAAAGTGGGTAATATGAAATGAAGATGTGATCAGCAGACTCTGACTAAGGTGCACAGAAATATTATGTACGAATGTATGGCTTCAATTTTTATTGTTATTATGTTAATATGGTATGCAATCCACAGTGCCTTATCACGAGAATCCTGACCAGCTGGTCGTTGTCAGGTGCTTAGCTGGCAATCAAACTTTCCAGTTACTGCAGTATTTTATTTTAAATAGAAATGAAGGGACGACAAATCTTCCAAGTTTCTTTTTATGAAAACAGTATATTCATTCATTTACAGCAGTGTTTTTCATATGTCCACAGACAATGAGGAGGTTACTGTGTCGTATCCTTTATTATACCACTATGACTTTCTCTCATATAAGGTCAGTCATGGTTGACAGTTACCAATTTAACATTGTTTGAGCAGCAAAGCCTGTACAAGGAGCAGATAGGGAATCTTAAAATGTGTTTCAGTGACCGGCACAAATCAGGTGCGGGAGATTGTGGCCTTCCATTTGACTGACTGCTGTGTGAGGAGGTAAAGGATATTATGTTATGTTATGTTATGTTACTGTAAGCTATGCAATGCTGTTCTTTGCTTGAAATAAATTTGAAGCTGTCGGAAAAAGTTATGTTCATATATATATATATTTGCTATTTCACAGAAATAGCACAACTGTCAAGGGAGAAGAATGAGCGGAAATGTGTGAAAATGAGTCAATCAGCCCATCTGGTGCTGGCCGTGCCTGGGCTGACTTGGCCGCACCTCATGCAAGGCTGGGACTGCCCAAGCCACCCCCCACCACCACCACCATTAACCATGAGTCTCTTTATATTCTTTTGCTTCTGCCTGCCTGCCTGTCCTCTTTCTCTCACCCTGAGATTTCTTGATTTCTTCTCCATCAGGGGATTTCTTGGGAGTTTTTCCTCAGTCGATGCGAGGGTCTAGGAGGGCAGGGGGTGTTTACTATATCATTGCCTTGTATATGTTGTTTGCTTGCCCTTTTCAAGTGCTTTGAGATAAGGTTCGTTATGTACAACATAGCATTGTGGATACATTGAAAGAAAATTGCAAATTTAGAGAATAAAGTCATAAATTACGAAAAAGTTGTAGGTTTATGAGATTTGAGTCATAATATTACGAGACTAAAGTCGTACTTAAAACGGAAGTAGGTCGAGACAAGTAAAGGTGAGCATGTAAGGTTGATGTAGATTACATGTTAAACATTTATCAAACTGAAGAGTTTAAACTGAACAGTTTAATAAACCTTTAACAACCTACTTTTGTGTGTGAAAAATGAAAATATTCATGGGTGTGATTCATTCAAAGAGGCGTCATTTAGCCATGTCATGAATAAGTTTTCTTAAGTTTATTTTCTGTTCTCTTTTGTCTGCTTTAACAAGACAGGACTATTTTTATAGATACTATGACACCATCACACCCCTGTTAAATCTTATTTGCCTCTTTTCCTTGTCCTCGGGACCAAACATCATATAGATCAGATTAGATCCTCGCCAACCTAAATTGGGGAGGGGTGGGGTGAACTTCTAACATTTCAGTAAAACCAGCTCCCATCGCCTACAACAGAGATCTAATAAGGCATTTTATTCTCCAGGATTTGCAAATACGTGAAGTGCTGCACAACAAATTCCAACACAGTGTCAAACCACATCAGCACCCACAGCAAAGCTCCATCGCACTACTTCGCCAACAGAGTAGACACTCTTGACAGCACTGTCGATGACAGTTTGTTCAGATCCAGCTGCAGATCAGACTCGGTGATCAACAAACAATACCAGTTTCTATGAACAGGTGGGAGCATAATGTAAACTATGAAAATTTGTCATCGTCATCATCATTCATATTTTAGAAGCACCCCTAACCCCCCCCTACACGCACACACACGCTTCAACATAAGAATTAAATAAATAATATTAAAAAAAAGTGAATATACAGTGACAAAAAATGGAACTGGGATGACTCTCCCATTTTGTTTACCTCAGGTGCTCTGGTTTCCTCCTCCCGCAGTCTGTCTAGTGACCTGTGCGAATATAACATGTTAACGTCTGCCTTCGAACTGAATTTCCGCCAATCGTTAATTGTGCAACCGAAACGTAGACCATGCACAGCAGTGTTTACCGGTCCTCATATAAGGTCTTCAGGAAGTGAGGTCAATGGACAAGTACTGTACCTGTCCAGCAGGTCTACGTTCATTCCGCCCGGAGCGAGGCGAACGGATGCCTCGGAGTACCTCAGCCATGGATGACAGTTATCAATATCCTATTTTCTTCGAGTGCCAAAGCCTGGACAAGGAACAGATACAGAAGATACAAATGTATTTTTCTATCAGACGCAAATCCGGCGGAGGGGACTGCAGCCCTCTGAGGCGTGTGGCGACCAACATCTACAGCCTTGCTTTCACCCAGCAGAGAGGTAGGCCGTTAGGACCTTGAACTAATGACGCGATGTGATTTTGTGTGTCATCGATACTGGCATGTAATGGTTTGACGAAGAAGTCACCGTATTTTGCGAGTTTTAGAACTGAAGATTCTTACGCGGAAAGGAAAGTGAAAGTACCAGTGCTGTTTGGGAAGTGGCCTCCCAAACAAGCACACCCTCGTGAGATTGAATGCGCTGCTCCAGCTGACTCACAGGGCGAGGTGGTAAAAGATGGTATCAGTGGCAGAGCAGGCACTTCTGTACTCGAGACAAAGTTCAGCCTCTATAAAAAATACTGTTTTACATGTGATACTGTTTATATGCAATATTTCACAGAAAAACAAACAAACAAACAAACAAAAAAAAACAGAGGGATTAAAATCAGCTTGGCTGTTCATTAGGGATGTAACAGTATCATTAATCTTGAAATATCGCGCTGATATTGCCTCGGTATTGGTATAACGCCTGACACCTAATGATAGGTATAGATTGCGCTCAAGGAAAAAAACTGTGGACTGTGGATGTATTATAATACACCCATGAGTATCTCACATGGCAAACAGACGAGGACTTTGAACTCATGGATCCTCCTGACTAAGGAGCGAAGATAACAGAGAGTGTGAACCACTGCCAGGCTGCCCAGACATACACATGTTAGTCCCACAACAGGTGATTAGCATGAACGATGACAATTCCAAGAAAAGGAAAAAGAAAACTAGTCATTACCCATCGTTACCCAGGAACAGTCGGCTTGAACGCCTCCTGCCTGCTCTGACCAGACCATCTGGGCATCAGGTCCCACCTGCTACACATGCACATCAGCTGAGCCCTGAGATAGGGGGGTGGGTAACCCCCAACAGTCCTTAAGATATGTGTTTTTAGTAGGGGCCCACTCAGTGGCAGGTTCATAATGAGAGGTGCTCAGGCACCATGGAAAATACGAGGGGCATTCAGGTACCATCAGAACTCTGCAATGAGGCAGTACTCTAATAGTGAACTAATTGAGTTTTTCCACGTCTTTTTCTTTCTTTAATACTTGAATAATGAAATAAGTATCATGCTGTGGAGCTTTCTACATTATTATCGTTGACATGCCTTACAATCCCACAATAAATATTGTACCGTGGGCCTGTGATTGAGCAAAAGAGACCCATGTTCACTAATCTTGCTTGTTCTGTTGTAGACCAGCAGGCGGTTCTGCAGAGATGTCAGCACACTGTGGAGGGTCTGGTACTCACTGTCCGAGATAGCCTGGAACCTGGCGACTCCACTCCCATCTCTGCCTCCTCTGCAAGTCAGGGTGTTACAGCTGCAGACCAGGAAACATTTCTCCAAGTGCAAGACGAGGCTGAGGCTGTGAGTGGATCAGACAGCTCCTCTCTGGGTCACATTGAGGAGGTTGAAGAGCTCAGTGAAGATGAAGTGCCGATTGCTTTGGACCAGTCAGTTATAGTGGACAACGTCCATCTCGCTCCTTCTTTCCCTTCACCCCTTCTTCTGGACAACACCAACCCACTATGGCAAGATCCTGGGAATAGTGCACAGGGTGATTTGCGGACGCATGTGGATCCTTCTGCCACTACTGAAGCCCCTGGAGATGGTGTCTATCTGGAAATCACGCAGGGATTCATTGAGGACCAGCAGGTCAGAAACATCAACAGTAATTTGAGATTTTGAAAGATGGACTCAAATTACCAGATGATCTTGGAGAGGGAAAGGTGACAATAATATAGATATTTAATTGCAATGCATCTCTGGTTGTTTTCCTAGGTGGATGCCGTGGTCTCACCCATGGTTGGCAATTATCCTCTCTCAACCCGTGTTGGAAATACATTGTTCAAGAATGTTGAGCCTCAGCTGATTGCCAGGATCACACAAGAAGCACAGGGATGCATACATGGGGATGCTGTTGCAGTGGATTTGTTTGGATTTCCATTTAATACAGTGGTCCTCCTAAACCTTGCTCCCTGGGATGATGATGAAGATGGAACTGCAGCCCAGGTGAAAGAAAACTGTTTTTAACTATCCTCAACCTCTTATGTTTCTCTATGTGAATACCTATAACTATTATCCAGTTATCTACAGCTGTGTACATCTGTGTTTCTGTCTTAAGCATTCATTGAATCATAACCCTTTCAGGTTCTGAGATTGGCCATCAACAACACCCTAACCTATTGTGAGAGGAGAGGCTTTCAGTCCGTGGCTCTCCCTGTTGTTGGGACTGGATTGGCCTTTCGGTTCCCTGAAATCACAGTGGCCCGGATTCTGCTGCAGTCAGTTCATGAATTCAAAACAAACCGAGACAGCACCCAGCCACTGCTGGTCCGCGTTGTCATCTGCCCCGATGATGAAGAGTCACTTGAGGTAAAGGAAGAGGGCAACAGGATGGCCTCCAAACATCTCAAATATATGATGCACTGTTTTGTTGTGACGAAATCTTTAAAAATAATGAACAATTATTTTTAAAGATGAGTCAGTGAGTCAGCTGTGTTAAACCCTTCTTACATGTCTCTGCAGTCCTTCATGTTGGCCGAGAAAGATTTCCAACAGACACAATACGCAAAAGATGTTCCCCACACAGAACCTGGTGAGTGTGCATATTCTATCACAGAGTATATTTGGAGGACGCTCAGACATAGCATCAATTGAAAAGTCTTGTTTAGATAAATAACAGAAGCTTTCTTAAGAGGAACAGATTTTGGTGATTGCAAGCAAAAATAGTAGCCATGAAGCTAGGTTGGTGGATAAAAACTGCACTGAATGAAGCAAGCATGGAATAGGATATTTGCCATGTACGTAACAGAGTGCTTGTCTTCTAGTCTCAACTCCCAGAAGGATTGTCCTGCTGGGAAAAACTGGATCTGGGAAAAGCAGCACAGCTAACACCATATTTGGAGAGAGCCTGTTCCCCATAAACCATACTGCTGCATCTGGAACAAAAGAGTGTCAAGCAGAAACCAGAACTGTTGGTGAAAGAAGCATCACTTTGATTGACACTCCTGGCTTCTTCGACACGGACATGCCTGAGGAGGAGCTGAAGTCTGAGATAGTGAGGTGCATCACAGAGTGTGCTCCTGGACCTCATGCTTTTCTCATTGTGCTCAAAGCGGAGAAATTTGGACAGCATGAGCGAGATGTCATCATCAAAATATGCCAGTGTTTCTCTGCGGATGCTCTCAAGTATGCTGTGATCGTCTTCACACATGGAAACCAACTCTGCAAAGGGCAAAACATAGAGGATTTCATCCGTAGCAATAAGAATCTGAGTGAGCTGGTGACAAAGTGTGGAGGCCGGTGCCACGTTATTGATAATACATACTGGGGGGACGAGGAGCCAGATAATTACAGGAGCAACCAGTTCCAGATTAGGAATATTCTTGACACAATAGACAAGTTGGTGAATGAAAACAATGGAGGTTACTACACTAATGAGACTTTACAAGAGGTGAAGAAAGAAATACATAGAGAGGAAGAAAACATAAGACAGCATTCAGGACACATACCAGAGGAGGAGGTCAGACAACAGGCTAAAACCAAAGTGAAGAACAGAATCGTGACTCAGCTGGCAGGTGTGGCAACAGCAGTATTGCTTGAATGTTTGTTTGGTGCAGCAATGCTTTTTAAATCTAGGATTGTAGGCGTACCTGCTTTAGCACTTAACCTTGGTATAGCAGCCCTAAAGGGAGGCATTGCTGGATATGCAGCAGCAGAGGGAGCTGAGACACCACTGGAGGCAGCAAAGAATGCAACTGCAGCTGTGTTCAATCAAAAACGAAGACTTTTATAATGCTGTTTTTGTTGCACCTTTGCTATTTGAATGAATGCCTTACGTCTGTCACTCTACAGAGATTACTTGTACGTGACAAAACAAATATTAAAAGTTGAACTAAAGTGGGTAATATGAAATGAAGATGTGATCAGCAGTGACTCTAAGGTGTACAGAAATGTGCTTTTGAATGTATGCTTTTCATTTTTACTTTTTCCCTTTATTATAGGATTTTACATTTTATGTGCTCCCTCACAAAAGTTGGGACTTTTCTATACATCTTCATAACAGTTTTGACCGTTACTTTGCAAGGGACAAAAAGTAAAGTATATGTTATGTTTATGGTAATATAGTATGCAATCCACAGTGCCTTATAATTTTAGTTTATTAGGTGACGTATAAGGAATGTGTGTATCATAATATACTCATAAAGTTTGATGGGGGGCTGCACAGACAGAGGACTCTTGAAGTTAAAAACTGCATCAGAGGCAAGTCAGCTGATGAAAATAATGAAATGATTAATTGACAATCAAAACATTCCAGTTGGAACAGTTGTTTTTCAGCTGTTCCTTCAAAATGAAGGCACAGCAAATCCTCCAAGTCTCTTTATTGTAAACAGTGTATTCATTCATTTACAGCAGTGAGAAAGTGACTGTTGTCTCCTCGCTCTGACACTGCTGTGTGACTTGACATGAAGGATGCCATGTCATATCATCTCATAGCAAACATAAACATGTTTGTTAGGAGGTACTTCTGTACTTCAAATAAATCAAGCTGCTGAAAAAAAGGTTTCAAGTTTAATATCTCCGTGTCTCTTTTTGAAGGAGTGACAACATGAAAATAAAAATACTGACAATTACTGTACTTTCCTTTCCACTACTGTACTTCCTCTCCCCTTCACCTCTTATACACCACGCACGACTGGTGTATAAGAGAGGGAGAGGAGGGTGAATACAGGACACTGGTGAACAACTTTGTAGGGTGGTCCGAACAGAACCACCTGAGGCTGGATGCGGGCAAGACCAGAGAGATGGTGGTCGAGTTCAGGAGGAAGAAGATGTCTTCGCAGCCAGTACGGAACAGGGGGCAGGTGGTCGAAGAGGTGGAAGACTGCAAATATCTGGGGGTGGTGATCGACAACAGACTAAATCCAAGCTAAGATCCCTCAACGTGTGCAGCGATCTTTTCCCAGTCTGTTTGCTGCTGTGTGCCGGGGAAGCAGCATCAGAGCCAGGCAGCGACATTAAAAAACTGGACAAGATCATCAGGAGGGCTGGCTCCGCACTTGGTCTCAGGCTGGAGTGTCCGGCAGACTGTTTACTTTGCCATATGTGCTTGTTTGCCTCCGCCCCAAGGACTTCCAACTCCAGGGAATCAGATTTATTCTCGCGCTTTCCTCTGCACTCGCTATGATGGAAAGGCTGAAAGTGCGCAAACATTTGCATACTGATTTTTGCACCTGTTGTCACTGCGGCAATTTCCCTTAGTAGATCACCCGCAAAACGCAGGTACAGGAAATAAACCGCCACATTTTACAACAACAGCTGAGTTGTTTTTGTAAAAAAAATGAATGTAAACGGACTGATTTTCAAAATAAAATTAGAATTTCAAAAGACTTTTAATGTGAAAACATTAAGTTTACACACGTGACGTCACTAGCTGTCTCACAACACGTCCGCGTACGTCCACGCGGGAGCGCATTTTCACATTAAAAGAAGTCACAACGGGAAAATAACAATTTTGCCAAAATTCTGACTTGAATATAAGAGATAAGGGTGCCTCCATTTATTAAACAAATAAATACTTAATAGAAATTGGCAATGAATACGGTTATATTGAATGAGTCATGTAATTTAGATTTTATTTTGAAAATAACCCTGACGGTGGCTTTGTGTTTGTTTGAAAGCATCAAAGCACAGAATCTTCCAAGGCACCAGACCAAACTATGTAAGCAGGACCAGATTACTAGGCTGAGTATTCTACCACACTGCAGTAGTATAGCAGCGCAGTAGGACTTAGTTTAACTCCAGGCACTCAGTCAGTACATCATCGTAATTTCTATTTTACAGAGGAAGAAAAGAGACAATGGCCAGTAGATACACACATTTGTCGTACCTGGATGAAGGTACATTTGGAAAAGTTATTGAATGCATAGACCGCACCACAAACAAGAAGGTGGCGATGAAGATTGGTAAAGAAAATGAATCATTTGCTCTTGCAGAGGTGGCTATGCTTGAAGTGCTCAGACAATTTGACCCAGACCAAAAGAACATAGTCAAATTTATTGAATCATTCAGAGATAAAGGGAAATTCTGTATGGTCTTTGAAAAGCTCCACATAAGCATTTTTCATCTAATGGTTCAGCGCAAATGTGTACCACTGCATCTGTCGGAAATCAGAAAGATGACTCGACAGATGCTGGTGGCTCTGGACGCACTCAAGAGCATAAATGTTGTCCATTGTGACATCAAGGCAGACAACATCATGCTGGTTGATGGCGAGCTGGAGCTCTTCAAGGTAAAACTAATTGATTTTGGTGAAGCCAAGACAGCAGATAAACTAGAGCAAGGTGAATGGATTCAAGCTTATGGTTACAAATCCCCTGAGGTTATTCTCGGCCTCCCACTGCACCATGCAATCGATATGTATGGATTTGCCTGTGTTATGCTTTTTACTTATCTGGGCTTTCAACTGTTGTCTTTGGAATCCTCAGCTGGAAACCTAGAAAGCATGATACAATTAGGGGGCCGAATCGATGACTCTCTGCTTGACCGGGGGCTTTTTACTCGGCAATATTTCAATTTTAACAGATGTGCCTCTGAGACAAAATGGACACTGAAATGGTTTTCAAGAAGAAAATACCTCAACTGTAGGTCCAGTTTTGATGAACTTCCAGAGAAACGCAGAGGACATAGCACTATGAGGGAGAAAGAGGAGATGCCCGCGTTTATAGACCTTCTTAAAGGCATGCTGCATTTAGATCCTGATAAAAGAATCACCCCTAGCGAAGCTTTACAGCACAGCTTCATCACCCAGAGCACCGATCGTAGTAAGACAAAGGGTGCTCTCAAATTGGAGACGGCAGATGCCGCATATGATTCAGCTTCCTGTGCACCAAGCACTTCAAGAGCTGTTCAGCCTCGCGAAGATTTGCCAAAATTAACTGCTACACCATACAAAAAGCATACTGCAAAGTCAAACTTTCCCAGTGTCCAAGACAGTTCATTGAAACCAGCCCCGATAGTCAGCCCCATGCATTATTACGGTGCAAAAACATCACAATTTGGAATGTGTTCGCTAGATCTAGATAGCAGTAATGAAGGTGAAGGAATAACTAGTGACCCAATTGATAATATACAACAAAAAAGAATTGCCACACCACGCGGCAAACGTGCGGCAAAGTCAAACTTTAAACAGGAACGATTATCACAACAACCTCATCACAGCAAATGTGCTTATGCTGGGACTCTTTCTGGAGAGACAGGAGGAATTTCACCTGTCTCCACTAATGAGACCGTAGATGATCTGCTTATCAGACTTGGTCTAGACAAAATAGACAGCCTAGGTGAGCCTTCAAAGAAGCTGCCTAGTATCCAAAACGTTTCATTGAAACCATCCCCAATAGTCAGCCCCATTCGTTATCACAGTGCAAAAACAATACAATTTGGAATGTGTCCACTCGATCTAGGAAGCAGTGATGAAGATGAAGGAATAACTAGTGACCCAATTGATAATATACAACTAAAAAGATTTGCTACACCACACCGCAAGCATGCGGCAAAGTCAAACTTTAAACAGGAACAGGAATCACAACAACCTCATCACAGCAAATGTGCTTATGGGACCCTTTCTGGAGAGACAGGAGGAATTTCACCTGTCTCCATTGATGAGACCGTAGATGCTCTGCTTCTCGAACTTGGTCTAGACAAAATAGACAGCCTAGGTGAGCCTTCAAAGAAGCTGCCTAGTATCCAAAACGTTTCAGCCCCGATAGTCAGCCCCAGTCATCATTGCAGTGCAGAAACATCACAAATTAGAATGTATCCAGAAGAAAGCAGTGATGATAGCTGGGATGAAGATGAAGAAATAACTGGTAACCCAATTGATAGTATACAACTAAAAAGAATTGCTACACCACACTGCAAGCATACTGAAAAGTCAAACTTTAAACAGGAACAGGAATCACAACAACCTCGTCACCACAGCTTCTCTGATGCTGGGTCTCTCTTTGGAGAGACAGGAGGACCTCCACCTGTCTCTGTTGATGAGGGATCAAATAGCCTGCTTCTGGAAATGTATCTGGACAAAGTAATAAGTACAGGTGAGCCCTCAGAGGAGCTGCCTCATATCCAGCACATTTCAGTGAAACCAGTTTCTAGTATTGCCCCCGATGATTGCATTGAAGATACATTACAATTAGGATCCGCCAAAATTTCACTAGAGGAAAAACCATGTAACTGTTGCAGTAAAGTATTATCACGAATTGGAACTCCAAGAATTTCACTCAGTGAACAATTCAGCAATGATAGCAGTGAAGAAGATGAAGACATAACAGCATCAATCTTTGAACAGGCATCATCATCATCACAACTTCATCACATTAGCTTCTGTTATGCTGGGACTCTTAGTAGAGAGACAGTACTTCCACCCGCCTCCATTGATGAGAGGTCATATTTCAGCTTAGATCAAAACAAACACCCCACAAACACCCGACGTGAGCCATCAGAGAAATGGACTTCTATTATTTCAGTAAATCCGGCCCCCATCGTCAGCAAAAGAGATCTAACAATTAGCAAAGAAACAGTCAAACCTAAACAAAAAGGTAATCTATTCTCCAGGATTTGCAAAAATATGAAGTGCTGCTCATCAAATTCCAACACAGTGTCAGACCACAGCAGCAACCCTAGGAAGACTTCAAAGCACCACTTCTCCAACAGAGTAGACGTGCTTGGCAGCACTGTCGATGAGAGTTTGCTAGACATCAGTAACCCGATTAAAAAACCAAAGCAGAAGTGGTGGAAGAGGCCCTGGAATAACCTCACTGGATTGTTCAGACGTGAAAGAGCTGCAGGTGCTCCGTGATGAGCAAATGATTCTTTTTCTTTCCTCTCTTTTTTCTTTTTTTTTGTCTTTCTTTCTATCTATCTATCTCTCTTTCTTTCTTTCTTTTCTCTTTTTTCTTTTCTTTTCTTTTTCTTCCTTTATTTCTGTCTTTCTTTCTTTCTGTCTTTCTTTCTTTCTTTCTTTCTTAATTTCTTTCTTTCTTTCTTTCTTTCTTTCTTTCTTAATTTCTTTCTTTCCTTCTTTCTTTCTTTCTTTCTTTCTTTCTTTCTTTCTTTCTTTCTTTCTTTCTTTCTTTCTTTCTTTCTTTCTTTCTTTCTTTCTTTCCTTTTTCTTCCCCCCCCTAGGGGGGGAAGATCACCCCTACCCCCACCCCCAAGCCCCCCCCCAACCCCCAACCCCCCCATCCCCTTACCCCAAACCACCACCCCCACCCCCCACCCCAGCCCCACCCAAACCCCCCCCACCCCAGCCCCACCCAACCCCCCCCCCAGCCCAACCAAGACAAAAAAAAAACACATTTAGTTAGTCCAACATTTGAGACAGAATCCCCCCTTCCCCACCCCCCCGACCCCCGCCCCCCCCCAACCAAGATGGGTTTACTCCAGGTAGTCTGGTTTTCTCCCCGTCTGAAATCACAACTGTGAAATTGAAGACAAAAAAAAACACATTTAGTTAGTCCAACATCTGAGACAGACTCCACCAAACCCCCCCACCCCACCCCGACCCCCACCCCAACCAAGATGGGTTTACTCAAGGTACAGTTAGTTTGAAAAGGAAAGGAAAGGAAAGGAAAGGAAAGGAAAGGAAAGGAAAGGAAAGGAAAGGAAAGGAAAGGAAAGGAAAGGAAAGGAAAGGAAAGGAAAGGAAAGGAAAGGAAAGGAAAGAAAAGAAAAGAAAAGGAAAGGAAAGAAAAGAATGGTGATCCAGCATTTAAGAAAAGAAATAAGCTGGCAATCACATCTGTGAAGTTGAAGACAAAAAAAACACAAAGTTAGATCAAAAAGAAAAGAAAAGATGGTCATCAATGGTTCGTGATCTGGGCAGGCCACCTCTGCTATGAGTGCCTTTACTAAGACATTTTAGTGTCCCTCACAACTGAGTTAATTTTGTGTAATAAGCAAGGACCCGCGAAAGGAATCTTAATGTTCATTGTTTTTACTACAAGGAATAATCCCAGCAGACTTCAGTCTTAGCATTCTTATTCTTAGCAGTTGAACGTAAACACACGTCTGCTGATGGACTAATGACATCTCTGAATCTATGACTAATTCCTCATGGATTTCTTATTATAATATTTTATTATTATCTTCTCTATCATCAGTTTAAAATTTTAAGTCTTAAAGTTTTATTGCGATTTTTTTAAGTATCACCAGAAAGAAGACATCTTAAAGTGACAAGAAATG
Organism: Karalla daura; assembly: GCA_029224185.1. Lineage (NCBI taxonomy): Eukaryota > Metazoa > Chordata > Actinopteri > Chaetodontiformes > Leiognathidae > Karalla > Karalla daura. The sequence goes on along the minus strand of CM055210.1, from coordinate 5,886,953 downwards.
ACCATCTCAGGTTATCTGCTTTATGTATTTTATGAGACGTTCGCTACTTCATTCTCTACTCTCTACTTCACTTTATGATTCATTTTGTCCTACGGACGAAATGGTTAATGTTCCAAATATTTAGGAGTAATAATGTGTAACAGTTTACACATGAATGAATGACTGAATCCCTCTTTTCACTGACTTTTTCAGATTTATATATTTTTAAACATTACATTTCATCTTTCAAATGGCCATGTAAATCTAGATTGTAAAAGTAGGCTACATTTTAGTAAGGGTATGTTTGTATTTTTATGAGAATGGTGTTGGATAAAAGCCATTTTCCAAACCGTTAATTGGAATGGTAGTACCTGGTTTGCAATTCTAATGATAGTTTTTAACGTTTCTGTGAACTCAACAGGACTGACATGTAAGTAACATGGTGGACAAAAGTAACGGGGAGGATGGGACACGTTCTTCCGTGTCCGTGACTTCACCTGTTCATATTCTGAAATAAAAAAATCAAAGAAAAAAAATATAACATTGTTTTAGGATATTTTCATTGTAACAGAACAGTTACAGAATCATTGGTGCTCCGGGAAGGAGCGATATTGCATCGGCAAGTGTGGTCTGCTTTGACCCCAACTAAATGAATCAACGGAAAAAGCTTTGACTCGCGACTGTCGGCAAATAATCCAGAATCTGGACAAGTTAAAAGATAACTTTTGTTCCTGAGACTCTCCTGGACGTGTTTGACCAAGATCCTGCGGGGGCCAAATGTGTCATAGTTACATTGTAACTTTTTGTGCCCCAAAAGAGAAAAAAAAACCCCATGAGAAATGAATGGGATGCAGAAATTTCATTTAAACTTCAAAACACAGTCACAGGTGAGCTTATAGACCATAGACATGAGCCAGCCGCCAGCCAATCAAGGGAGGACCCCTGTCATAGGCTCCCAAGCCAGTAGGAGGAGCCCAGGAGCAGGTGATAGGCATGCAGACAGGAGAAATCAGGGCAAACAGGCAGACAGGCAGACAGAATCGTGACAGAATGGAAGAAACTCTAATCTACAAGTTATGAAATCTCACGGGGAAAATCAAAGGCTATAGAACAGCTAAAAACTCTCCTTAACAGCGGAGGCCAATCTAATCTAAATACTTAAGAATGAGAACAAAAAAAAATATCACTCCTAAGGACGTCGACTGAACTACTAACTCCAAACTACGGTCTGTGGCTATAAACTAGACTTTGAAAATTACAGACAAAAAAAAAACTCTTTTGAGGTAACACGATCTTATCTTACTGTGCCACGCTGTGGCTTTGAATAGAACTTATTGGTTAACAAGAGATGAAACACTAGTGGGGGGGGGTAGTGGGGTAACAAGTGGACGCAATCAGGAACAGGTGAAATATAAACAGGAAATAAAACAGGAAATGACGAGACAATAACCCAAGACGAGACTGGTCAAAGGTCACATCACCTCCTTCCTACCCCACTCACTACAGTTTGCTCTGGAGAAAGTGAGGAGAAAGTGAACACCTGGAAAAAGTGAGGAACACCTGGAGAAAGTGAGGAGAGGAGGAAAGTGAGGAAAAAACAGATCTGACACCTTCATGCTCAGCACAGGCTCTCCGCAGGGGTGTGTTTTAGGCCCCCTGCTCTGCACCCTGACGACCCAGGACTGTTGTGCTGAGAACAACACAAACCACATCATTAAGTATGCGGATGACACAACAGTGGGGGGTCTCATCCGGGACGACGAGGAGAAGCACTACAGAGAGGAGGTGGTGCAGCAGTAACAACCTGCTCCTGGATGTGGAGAGAACTGGTGATCGACCTGAGGAGGAAACAGCCCGTGCACACCCCACTATACATCAAAGACACTGCTGTGAAAATCGTCCCACATGTCAAGTTCCCGGGGGTCCACGTAACCGACAACCTCACCTGGTCGCTGTACACCTCCTCTCCTCCACTGTTACTGAGACCAAAGAGAGCACGCCTCTGCCCATCGAGCCTCACCCCCTTCTGCAAAGGCACCAGTGTGAGTGCGCTAACCAGCAGCATCTCTCTATGGCATGAGAGCAGCGGTGCCTCGGACAGGAAGGCACTGGAGAGAGTGGTGAGGCTGAGAAAATGATTGGGGTCTCACTGCCATCCGTTGGGGACCTGGCAAATCAACCCTGCCCGTCGAGGGCAACAAGACCTGGGACCCCGCCCATCACTGCCATGGACTGTTCTCCCTCCTACCCGCAGGCAGGAGATACCGCAGCCTGCCATGCAGAACACTGAGGCTCCGTGACAGCTTTTATCTAACTGCCATCAGACTTCTCAACACCTTCAGAAACCTGACACTTTAATATTATTACATCTACCTCTGTTCATTATTGCACGTACAGCTTTTTGCACAGACTCTTTGCACAGTCAGTTTTGCACAGATATATTTATTTATTATATAACACATTTTCATGCTGCATCCTTCTCTGACAGTCATTTATCCTTACTTATCTGCTTTTGTATACTGTTTTTAATTGTGTTTATTTATCTCTTTTTATATACTCTCTGTTTATCAAAGTGTTCTTGTTGTGGCCAAATGCAACGAAAATCTGAATCTCTGAAAGTTGCTGCTCACTGTATGATCAACGTCCACAAGGATTTGCTATTGTTCTCTTAGCCGCTGATTTCATCCAGCCCTCATCTTTTATGGTTGCAAATAAAAGTAATATTATTCTGAAGAAAGGTATTGCAGAGACATGAATTTAACGAATGCAAACCACTGTGCCTTTAATATGTTAGTTCTTCAGGTGATGGATAGGGATGTTTGTATAGTTATAGATGAATAAAGTTAGTAACGTGGGAGAGAAATTTGTCGCTTTTGAACCTTAGAACAAAAAAAATAAAATTTGGACTTTGTGAGTGGCAGATCAATTGCTGAAGAAAATGAATCATAAACATAATGGAACAGCAAATCTTCCAAGTTTCTGTTTTGCAAATAGTACATTCATACACGTACAGCAGTGGCAAGGTCGCAAAAGAATGAGGAAGTGTTCTCACGGCATAAGTACCTGTTCTGCAGCGTGTCGCTCTTAATGCCATTTGGAAGCTGCTGGCGTTGGACTGAACTGACCGCATCCCTCAGCCATGACCGAAAATGATCAATATCCGATTTTCTTTGAGCACGAAGGCCTGGGCAAGAAGCAGATGAAGAAAATTGAAGCATATTTCAGTGGTCAGCACAGCTCGGGCGGGGGCCAATGTGGCCGTCTGAGGAGCGTGGATAAGAACATCTACAGCATTGCTTTCAGACAGCAGAGAGGTAGGCTGGAAGACTGAAATGAAATGATTCGACGCGTGGGCCTTTCTGTAATGTAATGTTAGTGTCAACACCGCCATGGTATTAGAAGAGTGTCTGATGTCATGGCTTAGGGGAAAGTTGGTGTGTCTGAATCTGCAGTTTACGGGAAAATCAGCCATTGTCAGTGGCAGAAAATACAAATGAGTATGAAAAAATAAAGATTGAGAATAGAATAAACTTGATGACCCCATGCATTTGGATGGTTATCTGCTCTTACTTATATTCTACTAATAAGTGACAGAAAAAGACACAGAATTTCATCTTGCCAAAAAGATGTGTTTCATATGAAAAGGTACCCATGCTCTGGGACTTCTTTTTCTGTTGCAGACCAGCAGGCTGTTCTGCAGAGACGTCAGCACACTGTGGAGGGTCTGGTGCTGACTGTCCGAGATAGCCTGGAGCCTCGCTGGTCTGTTCCCATCTCCTTCTCCTCCACTGCAAGCCAGAGTGTAACAGCTGCGGAGGAGGAACCGTTCCTCCAAGGGCAAAGTAAGGCTCAGGCCGCTAAAGAACTACAATGTGCTCATTGACACATTTGTTTTGAGATCATTTGATTAAGTGATTTCTTTCCCATTTGGTTAATATGAAAGCCACACTAATTAAATAAACATTTCAAATATTGTAAAAGTGATGACCTTCTGAGGACTTTTGATCAATCTACCGATTTGCCAGATCTGAGTACTGCCATGCTATTATGAAGTAATTCTTCTTAGTGGGCAAAACTGTACATTATGCACTGGTTACTGCTGCACAAAAACACTGGAGGAGCTAAAAGAAAGTGTGACCATTGCAGTGAAAAGGAACAAACGTACATGACAGAGTGATTTCTTTTCTCTTCCTAGTGACAACTCCCGTACGGATTGTCCTGCTTGGGAAAACTACATCTGGCAAAAGCAGCACGGCCAACACCATCTTTGGAGAGAGCCTGTTCCCCACAAATGACACAGCCAAATCTGGAACAAAAAGATGTCAAGTGATTACAAAGACGGTCGGCGGAAGAGGCGTCACTTTAATCGACACTCCTGGGCTCTTCAATACAGACCTGTCCGAGGAGGAGCTGAGATATGAGATAATGGGCTGTGCCACTGGGCCTCACGCTTTTCTCATCATGCTTAAATTGGAGAACTTCACAGAGCAAGAGCAGGATGTCATCGCCGAAATACGCCGGTGGTTCTCTGACGATGTTTTTAAGTTTGCTGTGATTGTGTTCACGCATGGCGATCAGCTGGGAGAGGGTGGGACGATTGACGATTTCATCCAAACGAATGAGAAGTTAAGAGAGCTGGTGAAGAAGTGTGGCGGCCGGTGCCACGTTATCGATAATAAGTACTGGCACAGCAGCTCAAAAGACGAGTACAGGACAAACCGCCTCCAGGTGGAGCAACTGCTCAAAACAATAGACCAACTGTCTGTGGCAAACAACAGAAGCTGCTACACCTATAACATTATTCAAGAGCATGTGGAGAGGCCTATCTACTACTCATCAAGAAGGAAAGGGTGTAGGTCAAGATCATGCAAGACTCTTATCAGTATAGTAATAGTTATTGTATTAGCTGTGGTTGTCTATTATGTGATACGTTTTGCAATCACCATGACTTATCTGCTTTAAGTCAGACAGAGTGGAGGCGGTGCACGGTATCATTTGATGAAGAGTACAGACAAACTGCACCGTATTGAAAATGTCCGCAGATGATTGCAACTTGCATGTTGAGCAAAGCAAATATACTATTGATGAGGATGAGAGAGTGCACAGCCACTGGAGAGACCTGGAAATGGAAACTTATTCTAAACAATGAAAATGGAGGACTATTACATAGTAATAGACTATTAGTCAGTAATAGTCCGCCATGATAATGAAATTTGATATGGAGCAGTGTACAGCGCTGCAGTCTTTGTGGGGATTTTTTGAGTTTAAGATCTAGAATAAAGAAATAAAAGTGAAAGCATGAGTGCTGCTGGAGAGCAGGTTTTACAGGTTCCTAGACACAGGGCACACTGATCTAAAACACCATGTATAAATAGATCGTATGTATTTGTCACCTCTTCATACTTCATTGTATTGCATTAAGAATGTCTAACCGACAACAGAAAGTGTTTTTGCTCTACTTTTATTTTTTGTCAATATTTCAGTTTTTGCAACCTTCCAGCTTCTTCGATCCTTAAAGTTTTGTATAATCTTATTTCGCTGTTTGCTTGTGTATATTCACTTTTGTCTATGAATAATAATCATGTTAATGAGACTATAGTAAAAGATTAAAAAGGAATAATAATACAGGGTAAACTCAAGTCTCACCCGAGTTATGACTTTACAAGTTACTACTATTAAGGCAACATTTATTTAAGACATTTCAGAGTACCTCATATTTGGATTAATTTTATGCCAACAGCAAGCACCCATTGAGAACTGACCCTCATACATTATTATTGTTTCATAAAATTATTAATCTTTTGCATGACAATATGGCAGAGGAAGATTTGTAGCGTACAAATAACATGATGATGAAAATGTGTTAAATGTAAAGGAAAATGCGCTTATAATGTATACATTCTTAAAATGTGACAAACGCAGCTGAATAAGCAGCTAAGAATTGACAAATGATTGTGAGCTTTGGGAAACAGACTTATCTATTGTTTTCTCAAGGAACCATAATTCAAAGACAATCGAAACAATCTAATTGCAGTCTTAAGGTTTTCATTTTAAAAGAGGCACCACAGATCTACAGGGCTGCACTGTCAGACACACGCTGTAGTCATATGTCGTTGAAGTATTTTGATCTTTTTAAATTTGATCCTGCAACAAGAACATGGCACCACCAATGGTCATTGCTTTGGTTTCAGGCGGATAGTTTCATGTTGATGTATCTTTGAGATCGTGAAAAATCCCCCACACCTGCCAAACAAGCTTGCGTGAGAGCACAACCAAAAACACACCCACATGAAATATTCAGCATGAGCTGTGACTGTGCTTTTAAACTATGAAATGAAGCTTTCATGCAGAGACAACAAATCAACTTCAGTTGGTGACACATAAACTCTATTTGTTAGCAGCATTACAGGTGCAAGATAGAAAAAGGTTAGAAATGTTGTTTTACATTTCAGGAGCGTTACTATCACTTACCACCAGACCTGAACCTGTAATATGCTTCTCAGGTGAACATGAACAAACTCATAGATAACTGCTGAGACAGAAGTTGCTGTACAGTATGTGATCAACCTCCACAGGGATTTGCTGTTTTCTGAGCCACTGATTTTACCCAACCATCATGTTTAGGAAATCACTATTACGATGAGGAAAAGTATTGCATAGTAATATAAAGTGTTTAATAGTGGGTGGGAGCTGCACATACTGGATGAATTTCACTTCTGAAGCTTAAACACAAGCATCTTAACAAAGACTGCAACAAAGAACGAAGAACAGCTGGATACTCTGCCTAAAATGAAAACACATCCGCATGAGCTGTGGGACACATTTTTCACTATTTTAATCAGAGGTAAATCAACTGATGAAATAATGAACTGGTTAACTGACAATCAAAACATTTTAGTTGCAGCATAAATGTGTTATTTTGTAAAAAAAAAAACAAAATGAAGAAACACCAAAACTTCCAAGTCTTCATTTTTTGAATACTATATTCATTCACATACAGCAGTGTTTTTTATAGGTCCGACTACGAGGAAGTGATGTCAGTGTCAGAGTACACATGCAGTTTCACTTCAGCAGGGTGTTGCTTGTTATACCACTTGATGCTGCAGGTGTTGGACTGAACTGATCGCTCTCAAATACCTCAGTCATGGACGATGATTACCGGTTTCCCATTTACTTTAAATGCCAAGGCCTGGACAAGGAGCAGATAGGGAAAATTCAAAGGTATTTTAGTATCAATCGCAAATCAGGTGGTGGTGACTGTGACTCTTTGAGGAGTGTGGATGATAACATATACAAGATCGCTTTCAGGCTGCAGAGAGGTAAGCCATTAGACATCATACAAAGAACTGAAGTCTTTCTTGAAATGATTGAGAAGAGATTATGTGAACTTTTCCATCATGTACTGTTGGTGTCAAGGACATTTGTCAAGTGCATTTAAAATTACAATTACATTTATTTATAGTAATTTGATAATGACAGTATGGTTGCCTTAACTGAAACACTATGATATGATACAGAACTTATTAGGCACATTAAAGCTATGGGGACACAGCTAGGCAACGCCAATGTGGGACCCCTTAGCAACTATCTGCAGTGTTTTCCCTACCATTATACTCTGGGGGCCAGAAAGTCAAGTTTAGTTTCAGTTTTGATTACATTCACATAATATGACAATTGGCTCTGACCCCTCCCCATGGGTGTTTCCCACCCACTGCTACAGTGAATCCGGCACCACTGTAATCAGAAAACCAGTTGCACAAGGTTGTGGGTCCAACAATTCCACTTGAATGCAGCCTTTGTCAGGTTGAATGTATTTTCATTCACTGCCCTGTGACTGTGGTTACGTTATGTGACATGCTCATACAGTGACTTTGCTGGCACAAGCTCTATTTGTTGCCAGTGCAAAACTACACAGATCTTTTTAGTTCCTTTTTTTTTTTTAACTTTTCAGGAAACTCACAGACACTTTTCTTTCAGTCATCACAAGAAAACAAGTTAGTTATTGTGAACTCCAAGTCTTTTCAAAATTGGCTACAACTGTGAAAGCCATGTGCCTCCAGCTTAAGTCGCAATGCTAGATAGATAGACAGATAGATAGATAGATAGATAGATAGATAGATAGATAGATAGATAGATAGATAGATAGATAGATAGATAGATAGATAGATAGATAGATAGATAGATAGATAGATAGATAGATAGATAGATAGATAGATAGATAGATAGATAGATAGATAGATAGATAGATAGATAGATAGATAGATAGATAGATAGATAGATAGATAGATAGATAGACACCTAGCTGAGCAGAAGGTACAGGATCCAGGATGCACACTGGCACCGCTCAAAACAGCCAACAGTAGGAGAACAGGAGAAGTACTGGAAGGAATCCATTCCGTTGTCTAGCCCACCTCCTAGCTTGAACCAGGGTGCCTATTGTCACGGAGAGCTTAATGAGGCTATCAAGTGTACTGAGAATGTCATGGGACACCAACTCATCTTTAATATAGTCTGCTAATCCATGTAAATACACCTCACCTCATCTTCACCTCACCTGCACAGAGCTATTCCAATTACTTTGACAAACTTGAGTTCTAAAATCTATGAAATACCCAGCAACTGAACAGTCTTCCTGCTTTATAATTAACAACTCACTGGGGAGACTGGAGCCACTTGTCTCAAAACCAAACACTACGTACCTCCAAGGCAAATGACTCAAAAGTGGCAAAAGATGGTGGCTGTCTCTCCCACTCTGCTGTTCCCCATGTTCTAGCTCACCTATTCAGGTGGTTGCTAAACTACTTTGGCTACCACTTTAGCTAGATCATAAAGTAGTATTAGCTACCTTAGTTAGCTTGAATGAGAAAGTACGTGGCTGTAATGTAAATAGCAAAATACAGTCAGTCAGGAATGGACCCACAGATGCATGATCCCCACTGAACCTCTCTAGACCCTTCATTCCTTGTTCATTCTGGGCTCTCAGACCTCAATGAAATCTGCAGGTGCTTTCAGTGAGTAAGAGTGGAATGAAGATTACAGCAAGTCTGTCTGGGAGCAGCTCAGGACAGAGGGTGTGTACATAAGGAATGAATGGGGTGAGGTTTGTCCCATTAATACATGCAAATACACATTTGTTACATTGATACCTGCAAATGTGATATACAAATATTCCTTGATTTGGAGATGTGCTTTGCAATCTACAAATACAGATTTCATGTTTGTAACTTGAACTGTACTGTAACTTGTGTGTTTTTATCTTATTTGTTTTCTGTGCATGCAAGCTTTAACATTGCCTCTGCAGGACTGAGAGGCAATCCAAACATCTTGCAAAGACAAAAGGCTGTTATGTATTGTAGTTATTTTAGCTATTTCTGCTCAGGGTTTTGAAACTTCCTGGAGAGGAATAGGACTGTACCAACAACTTTATGTAGATGGACATAAAAATGAAGTTAACAAGGGAAGACTTCAGAAACAAACAAAAATATTTGCTTAGCTGTGATGTATATACTGAAAAACATGGGAGCTTTCTGTACTTTAATACTGGTTTCAAGAAGAACATGCAGGCAACTTAATTTACTATTACAAATAGATTTATTTAGAGTTTATGGTAATTTGATAATTGCAACCCTAGCACTGGTGTGATATTAAAATAGGGCACAGCGCGACAGGGCCATAGCACATACATACATACATTTATTTATTTATCTTTTGTCATAGACCAACAGGCTGTCCTGCAGAAATCTCCGCACCGTGTGGAGGGTCTGGTGCTCACTGTTCGAGATAGCCTGGAACCTGTCAGCTCCCCCTCCACCACTGCCTCCACTGCAAGCCAGAGTGGATTAGCTGCAGGACAAGAAACATTTCTCCAAGGACAAGACGAGGCTCGGACTGTGAGTGGACCAGATCAGATCAAGTCAAGGGCCTCAGTGAAGCAGTGGCATCGTTTATGGCATTGTTTATTTTTATTTATTTATTTATTTATGTGACTAACTGACTGTCATTCTCCCTCCCTCTTTCACTACCACTTCCACCCATCTTCAGGATGATACAGAGTCACAAGGTCAAGATGAAATCCCTGCTGCCAGCAGCAGCAGCCTTCATGGTGGGCAGGTGTGTCAGGGTAACATTACCAGACATCCAAAAGTAAAATGGTTTAAAGTGTCATATTACATTGAGAAAAAAGAACCAGTACCACAACAAAGGACAGGTTGACAATAATCAGATCAAATGTATCAGATCAGTGTGCAAAGAGTATTGAATGAATTTCCTTGTCTCTGCAGTCCTTAGATGTGGTCCGGGAAGGTTTCCAACCAACAGAATCAACAGATAATGTTCATCAACCAGCCCAAGGTGAGAATGGTTGTGATGCTTTGATAAAGAACTGGAATATATGAAGATGCATTTGTAAAGTAATCAGTATGTATCAGCATGCATGTTTGTTGTGGATGACAAAACCTTAGATAGGACATCTAAATACCTTTGAAGTGAGGCAGCCTAATACACCAAATAGAATAGACTGGCTCATCACGAGTCCTTTGTTGGTGGAAATAACAAAAATGGCTCCAAATCAAGCTCTTACCCAGAACCAGGGTTCATAACAATGTTGTTGATGTTTGATGTTGGTTCTGACTTTGTTATGTCAGCACTGTCAAATTGTCTGCATTACAAAAATAATTAATTAATGAGCCAGATTTTTGAAAATGTTTTTTGAAAACTTGTTTGACACAACCGGTTTTGCCAGCTGAAATACAATAACCAAAGAGATAAAAAATATATAAGCTAGTCCAAATAATGACTTTATATCACATATAAAGCTCCATGAGATATGTGCTAATGAGAAATTTGCAAATGTAGAATAGTGTGCATGATCCTCCACTCAGTAGAGGTGCTTTTCCACTGCCACTAGTACCTCCTCAACATTGACAGTGTCATCACTGCATAACTGCCATGATGTTGTTTCCAGTACTGAAAGAGCAGAGTCAACAATCACATTAGTAGCTAAATTGTTGATGAAAAACCAAATCGGGGCAAAATAAATCAGTGCAGCACAACAAACCGTTGCTTTGTCATGCTGGACATTGTTATTAATGGTGTCTAAGCTGCTGCTGTTCACCAAGCTCCCTATCACTGTCAGCAGTGGTCGTCAGGGATTCTTACACAAAAAGTACACATACATGGCAGTGAAAATGTAGATTATACTAAACAGATTGATTTCCTTCTAGTCTCAACTACCACACGGATCATCCTGCTGGGAAAAACTGGATCTGGGAAAAGCAGCATAGCTAATACCATACTTGGAGAGGAAAGGTTTCGCACAGGTGCCAATGCGACTTCTGTAACAAAACAATGTCTGGCAGAAACAAAAACTGTCAATGGAAGGAACATCACTTTGACCGACACTCCTGGTTTCTTTTGCACAAACATGTCTGAGGAGGAGCTGATGTCTGAGATATTGAACTTCTTCATAGAGTGCGCTGCTGGAATGCATGCTTTTCTCATTGTGCTTAAAGTAGAGAGATACACAGCGCAAGAGGAGGCAGTCATCACTGAAATATGCCAGTGTTTTTCTGAAGAGGCTTTCAAGTATGCTGTGATTGTATTCACACATGGTGATGATCTCAGAGAAGGACAGACAATTGAGGATTTCATCAGAGAGAATGACAAGCTGAGTGAGCTGGTGAGAAAGTGTGGAGGCCGGTGCTCTGTTATTGATAATAAATACTGGAAAATTAACCCAAGAGTTGAATACAGGAGCAACCAGTACCATGTGGAGCAACTACTTGAAACAATAGACCAAATGATCCAGAATAACAATGGAGAGTGTTACACCAATGAAATGCTACAAGTGATAGTCAGAGAAATACAAAGGGCGGAACAGCAGTCATTGGGGAACATGTCAGAGGAGAAAAGAAAGGGGGTTTTGGAAAAGGTAAAGAGGATAATTTTGGAATTAGCTGCAGGCCTTGGCATTCGAGCAGTGGCATTGTTTCAAGATTTCCTGGGTGTTCCAATCCAAATCTCTGTAAATGTGTCAATCCAAGCAGGTACATTCATTTTCGATAGCAGTAGGGCTTTGCTGGACCGAGCAAGATACACATTCAGCAAGATAATCGCCAAAGTATTCATGGAGATGAGACGGAATCAGGAGAGTCAAGTGAGACTCATCTTCAGGTGTGACGGACGTGTGTCACACACACGTTTGATCAGCATGGGAAATTGTTAATCAAACGGCTGTAACCACAACATCTATCTATCTATCCATGTTCATGTTCAGAAGTTAATGATGCTGTATTGTGACAATTATGGCAGAGGACAATAAAAATGTCAAATAAAGGTTATTGAGTTATTGAGTTAAACATTTCTGAGAGTGATGCTTCATGTGTGGCAGTTTCCATGCTGGGAGACTCCTACCTGTCTGAGGTAATACTATCATCTTGTTTGTGTGTTAACAGCACACACCCTTGCCTCGAATTCTCTCACAGCTGGCATAAAAACTGTGTGAGAGCACAACCAAGAAGTAAAGTGTAAGGCATAGAGTTAAGAAACAAATGTTATCATATCAATGTTTTGTATATTCTGTACTCACTTGTGTTTGCAAAATCATGTGCTTTAAAATGTTGTACTTGTACTTTAAACCCAAGAAGCCCAAGAAGGGGAATAAAAAGTATAGTCTGCAGGATGGTGATGGCGTGACTGTGAGCTCACCCTCAAAAAGTTGTCTTCTTCTCAACAACCATGTATAAAAGCTTCAAGCACTGAGCTGCTCCTCAGTGCACTTGGGAACGTAATCATTGCTCTGTACTCCTTGCTGCAAGTAAATTTTCTATTTACAAAGAATCGACCCTGAGTTGTTTGTGTGTTCAGAAACTAGAGTACGAACTAACAGCAATTTCTACAGTAATGTCAGAAAAAGTTTCCTGACACATCGCTTGAACGTTGTATAAACCGAAGAATAAAAGCATGCAGGTCAACAGTTTTTTTGGATGAAAAGTGTTTGGCAGTGTTTGGCTCTTTTGTGGCAGTCTCATGTACAGTTTTCTTTCTTACAAATCACTGTGCCTTTAATATGTTCTTCAAAGTTTATATTTCCCAAACAGTATACACATACACATGCAGTAGTGGTATTTATTGATCCTTAAACAAGAGAGTTCAAGGGAGTTTATTTACTAAGACTGGGGCCTAGTACCATCTCTCTCATCACTGCCTAGGCTAGGGTGACCAAACGTCCTCTTTTCCCCGGACATGTCCTCTTTTTTTCATCCTCTCTGGGGCGTTGGATTTTCTACATTCATTCATTCATCCATGCTATTCCATTTAGGTCCACACGTAATTTGACTGTAATGACGATGAAGCAACTCTAAACTGAACCTAGAGTCGGCCCAACACACCCTCTTTTTTCCATAAACTGTAATGTATTTTCAACCACTACTCTACTCACTTCTACTCATGACTGTTTAAAAGTAGGCACAGAAAATCTACAGAGCTGTACTCTCATACACAAGCTGTGGTAGTATGTCGTTGAAGTGACATCTATTGTGCTGCTTTCCACACCGTACTCCAACTCAGTGCTCTCTACGGCCCTCTAGTGGTTCGACTGTAAAGCTACAAGTGACTGGAATGGAAATGTAGGTTGGCGAGGACCTGATTTGACCGATATGTTTATTTTTTTCAAAGAAAAGGAAAGTCAAACGGCTTTGTGCCATCCAATCTCTGTTTCCCCGGCGTCAAGTCAAGTAACCAGGTCACACTCGTTTACAGTTCCAGGTATACTCGGTCAAGACCGCCCTTTGTCACTGGTTCTTACGGACAGTATTTCTAGAGCCTGCCAAATGGCGGAGGGTGTCTGGCTGTGCAGCTTCAGAATTCCTTCTCTGCTTCTTGCAGATCACGTGGTTCTACGGGCCTCATTGAACAGTGATCTCCAGCCTGCAGCTTACGGCTAAGTGCTAAGCTAAGCTAAGGAGTGGGAAGAAAATCAGCATCCCTAAATCTAAGACCATGGTTCTCAGCCAAGAAAGTGCCCACTCTGGGTTGGGATGAGAACCCCTCCCTCACGTGGAAGAGGTCAGGAAGTTTAGGGTCTTGTTCACAAGTGAGGGAAAAATAAGCGTGAGATAGACGGGCGGAAATGCTATGGAAAAAAAGAACATCAACTCATGCCAGTGGAAACATAACTTTATTGTCCATCTCAGTCACACATAAATACAGAAAGGCACGCAGGACAACGGCTGCGATGGTAGAGGATATCCCTGAGAACTTGAACAGCTTGAAAACAGGATAAAGAAAACTTCAGAAGAAATTTCACAGATACATAATGCTACATCTAGATTTCAACACGTGGTTGGAAGGAATAAAAGGTCATAGCTGAATCACATCATAAGAGATATGCAGGCATACTCCTGGCAGCTCTCAACTGAATCTTCTCAGTTAAAATGTGTCTGAGGTCTGCCTGTTGTAAACTTCAAACTGCTGAATCACTGCTCTCTGACAGACAGGTCATAATGGAGGGTGCTTATAACTGGGATCAAGTCCGCGGTCGTTGACCATAACGAACCTCCCCGAGGGAATCAAACTTATGGTTCAATTACAGTTCTCTCTATTGGTCCATCGGTCTATCTAAACAAGAAGCTACTGGCAAGCGCGTGATCTCAAATGCTTCATCAAATCATATTTGACAACAAATTTTTCATCACAAGTCGTACAAAAGTACGGCTTCTCCCCGGTGTGGACTCTCCTGACGTGGATGGCCAAGGAGTACGACTCGGCGAAACCTTTCCCACACGTCTCGCAGATATGTGGTTTCTCCCCGGTGTGGATCCGCGAGTGTCTTTTCAGGTGTCCCGTCCGAGTGAAGGTTTTCCGGCAAATCTTGCAATGGTGCGGCTTCTCAGCGCTGTGCATCCTCATGTGTTTTACGTAGGTGCATCGCGACCTGAAACGGCGTCTGCAAGTCTTGCAAAGATACGGCTTCTCGCCCACGTGGAAATCCATGTGGCAATTCAGCGCTGATATTCGCCGGAACCTCTTTCCGCAGGTGTCACAAGAATACGATTTCTCGGTTGTGTGGATTTTCAGGTGGGTGATAAAACTGTCCGTACAGTGAAAACTCTTTCCACATATGTCACATTTTAAAGACTTTCTACCGGTTGAGGAATTGCCGGAAGTCTCATTGTTCTGTTGTCGATGAGTGTTGCGTTCCTCTTCTTGAACACCTCCATTGACATCTTCTTTCTGTTTTTGAGTCTCAGCTGCATGAGAATCGAGTGCAAGGGGCTCGGGGTCGCTTTCATGCTCTGGTTCACTGTGGTGACTCTCACCATTAGTGGGGGTCAGGACTAAGACGTCAGTCTCCTGCTGCTGTCCATCCTGGCTGGTGCGGACCTCCTCCTGTTCCTCCTTAACCTGTGGAGGCTCTGGCCGCTCTTGGTTCTGACAAGAGAAGCTCTCCTGAACACAGATATGCTGAACCTCCATCTCATCCTCCTTCCTGCAGATCTGTTGATGGGGAAGCTCAACTTGATTTCGGTCCTGGCAAGAGAAGCTCTCCTGTATTAAGAGATGCTGCTCAGCAGGAGCCTCCATCTCCTCCTCCTCCTCCTCCTTCCTGCAGACCTGTTGCTGAGGAGGTTCAGGCTGCTTGTGGTCCTGGAAAGAGAAGCTCTCCTGTATTAAGAGATGCTGCTCAGCAGGAACCTCCATCTCCTCCTCCTCCTTCCTGCAGACCTGTTGCTGAGGAGGTTCAGGCTGCTTGTGGTCCTGGAAAGAGAAGCTCTCCTGTATAAAGAGATGTAGCTCCGCAGGAACCTCCATCTCCTCATCCTTACTGCAGACATGTTGTTGAGGAGACTCTGGCTCCTTTAGGTCCTGGCAAGAGAAGCTTTCCTGAATACAGAGGTGGTGATCAGCAGGAACGTCCTCTTCCTCCTCCTTCCTGCAGACTCGTTGCTGAGGAAGCTCAGGCCGCTTTAGGTCCTGGCAAGAGAAGCTTTCCTGAATACAGAGGTGGTGATCAGCAGGGACGTCATCTTCCTCCTCCTTCCTGCAGACTCGTTGCGGAGGGGGTTCTGACAACAGGGGACAAAAAAAGCATTGGAATTGCGATGGAGACAATATTTGATCAATCTGACAGAGCCCGTGCAACAACTGTCATAAATGTTATTTTATGCATGTTAACTGCACAGTAGCGTGGCCAAGGCAATCAATTCAGAATCGCATACCTATCCTGTATAACTTTACTTCCGGTTTGTACACCATGTCCAGCAATTTGCGCTGACGCTGGATCTCATTTTCGTAGTCGGCGATGGTTTTGGTGATGGCGCCGAATATTTCCTCCGCGGCGGCTGTCAGCGTGTCGCTGATCACCTCTCTCAAATACGATACCGACGACGTTTTGCCGAGCCTGTGCATGTCTCCCGGAGGATTTACGCCGATAGCTCCCTTCGCGTCGTTGGTGGCAGGAATTTTTGTAAAAGCGTGCGCGTGCGTAACGTGGTCGACGTCATCGCGCTGCGTGTACGTCTGATGTAAGAAGAAGAAGAAGGAAGAGAGGAGCCCGACAGCACCGCGAGTATGGAGGAGTTTACGATGGATTAATGGCACGTCGTGGGGGTTTGCGTCGTGTCGCTGTTGCAGAAGATCGCGTGGGACTCCTGCGACGCTGAACATGAAACACCTCGTCCTCCCGCGCGGGGAATTTGCCCCCCGCCACCGTCAACTAGCCACGGCTAGGCTAACCGTGCTAGCATCATCAAAACACAGGACATTGCTACGGTTCGGAGCCCAGGGACGTGTTGGGGCGTCAAGGGTTCCGTCTAGGATACGAGATGATCATCATCCATCAGGACAGGAACAGTAACCGGCCCGAAAGATGATACAAATGAAGCCGGGGAGTGAGGGAAATGTAGCGCATGCTCTGACTCGGGTAAACAAAACAAGTCCGCCATCAGGGCCTAACGACCGCTTCATCGTGCCAGCGATGCAGCAAATGGATGGTTGTGGTGATTTCACGACGCCCCTGCTGAACTACTGTGGCTGTGCCATTACGTATGGTGAAAACAAACAAACAAAAAACATGCTCACCAGACTAGCATGGGACAACCTGGGACGGCAAAGTCCCCACACAGCAGCCAGGACAGTTTGATGAAATTGCTGCATTGAAAGACGTCATCTACCAGTTTGTAAAGCTGCGTAAGGTCCAAGCAGCGGTAACCGGAAGCTAAAGGTTTACTCTGACTCTTCCAGCTGGGGCTATCGTCTAATAAAAGCCCAATGTTGGAGCGGTCAGCACATTGTGGAGTGTGCCTAGTCCATTGTGATGGTACACTAAAAGGACAATACCCCACGTCTGTGCGTAGATGACAGACCACTGAATGAGCGCACTGTTAGTGGGGCTCTTGGGGTGAAAAGTGATGCCCTGTGGACTGTGTAACGGGCCTGGCACAGTCAATCTGGGATGAGCTAACATCTCAAATAATAGAGCAGCCAAGCAGGGCTTCAGCAGGCTTTGCAGAGCCACCTTAAAGCTGAAACCCTGCGAGGGCCCTATATTTCTTTAGTCTTTCATCGTCTATGCTAATGGTGTTGACCCACAGAATTCTACTCGGACATTCTCCCAGCTGTGGGTGGGAGAGGAGAGAGTGCTGGTTGGTGGCACTAAGAGTCTTGTCCTCCACAGAGCAAAACCACCGCACAACTAGATGTGACCTTCCGGGTGGTTTAGGAGACAGCACAAGAAAATTGATGCTCTATCCAGGAGACCATGTATGTCTCGTGCCCATGCTCCGACAGAGCCTACCATCTGCGAGAAACTGCGTCATGATAATAAAGTTCAGTGTAGACTTGACCACTGAGACCCTTGCCAGAAGACTCCCTGAACCACCTCTAGTGGGAGTAGATGGACTGACATATTACAGTGCGCTATATCGCACGCTGAAACCAGAGTTTAAAAGGAGCAGCAGACGCAGCTGTGTCTTAAGCATGTGCAGCTCTAACGAGGCAGTTTATTTGGAGTGAAAGGAAAGAGTTCAATCCCCAGATCCAACTGCTACAGTCTTATCACTCCACTGTCATGAGGCAGGTGCAATGAGAGCTCCTGAGTGGGCAGCTCCACTTAAAGAAGCCGAGAGATACAAATGTTACATGCTCGTGGTTGCTCTACTATTTCAGCAAGTCACTGGAAGCTTATGACAACTGTGCCTGATAATGTGGCCAAGTGGAGCAGTTTAATTCCACTTTACCGAAGATCCTGGCAACAGGGAAGCGTATTACATTGTTATGCAGCTGAGAGAATGTTTTGGGGTGACTTGCACAACCCGCTAAATAACAGCATGTCCCTAGCCGGCAACTGGCTACAGCTGGAAAGGGGTCTCTATTCTGATGTGGGCCTGCTGGATGACCTGGTCTATGGTATCCAGAAGAGCCCAAGGTCAACCTGACAGCCTTGTCTGGTCTCAGACTGGTAACGTTCTAGAAACTAGTAGAAGTGTTAAGTTCCGGAACAAAGGAGTTTCTAATTTGCACTCAACATGAAACATCAAGTTTTCTGGTGCTCACACATAGCGACATTGAAATGTAGTTTTAAATGCTGTCTGCACTTTATTACTTTGATACCTTTTGTACTTCACTGTGGAAAATCAGTGTATATATGACTTGTCTGCAGTCCCTACCGATCTGCCACTTTGCATCCTACATATGCTAAAAGTGTGTGAAGTGGGTGAGTCGCCTTCAAGTGTAGAAGTGAGGGCTGATATAATTTATATACATGTCTGCACATGTCTATTTCGAGGCACACAATGTGTAGAGCGGAAAATATTTATCTGCTGGACAGAGAAAACATCCAACCTCATGAGAATCCTCAAATCTGCCCCTTTATATTTATATTTTTTATATTATATGATTTTCTTGAATGAAGACTGGAAAAAAGTTTCAAACAGTGAACAGACATGTATAATATACTGTATCAATTGAATGAACATTTGCAATAAAAAAAATTGCAATGATTATTTTGTTATTCTGAACAATTGGCAACAAAGTATTGGGTTCGTAAATGTGATTGTAGCATTATAAGCTATCTTTACATACCCAGAGAGCTAATAGGTTTACAATTGCTATGTACGTACCAGATATCTAGATACTTTATAAGTCCGTTGGGCAGGTTCCTTTTGGGAAATTAAGGCCACCAAATTATTTAATGTTTAATATATTTCCTCATATTTCTTTTCCCACCTACCTAAAGGATCAGGACTTCTGCTGTAAGTGCTTATCATATGACCAGGAAAGCAGACGTTTCCATTGCTGGAACTTTGAAAACCCCCTCCTAAAAATTTCTCTTAATGTTTCATAGTGAGGTGTTTCCATTAAGTTCAGTGACACACAACACTGGGCTTGATTTAAACTTTATTATTCTTGGAAGTAATACAAGAACAAACAGCTGCTGTGGTATCTCATAACTTAATAAATGTATATATGTGCTGAGATTTCAGAAGCATCCCGGACACTCGTGCACTGTTCTGCGGACAGTGACCTCTAGTGGGCAACACAAGTAACGCTAGAACTAAGCTAAATCACAATGTGGAACAATGTTAAAGCATGTTAAATGTTAAAAGTTAAAGCAGTGAGGCTTCAGTCACACCCATAGACAGTTCAGGCCTGCTCCTGACACATTTGAAGGATCCTTCTCAGTGAAATGACTGTGAGCTCTGCATTTCTTCAACCTCAGGCTATATTTATAAATATATACTGCAATATTCAAACTATTTATATTGTTCAACCCCCCCCCCCCCCCCCCGTCCCTATGTGGAGTGTCATTCCCCCATTCTCTCCAACCAATTTCCTGTCATTTCCCACTCTCTCACTCAGGGGCAATTGTAGCATCTGGTTTTTAGGGGTGCCAAGCCCCAAGCCCTCAGACGCACATTTTTTTTCTGACGCACATCGTTTCTGACAAAATGACGAGTCCGCATAATATATTTTAAAAATGCGTCGGGGGGTGCCGAGCATTTCCACGGGGGTGCCTTGGCACCCCTAAAAAAACCCTGGATTCGCCCCTGCTCTCACTCTCAAAAACATGAAAAGCCTTTTCAAGACATGAAAAGGCAAGAAATCTATACATCATAATGTGTCTCCACAATACTACCATAAGACATACAAAAGAAACAGTACATCCATACATCCGTGCAAACGTTCCAGTACTGACAGATAGTTCCTGCGCCGTTTTCCACCCGACTTTGTTCCAAAGTTGAACCGATCTCGACTACAAACTCGTGACGTGGGATCGAGATGCGAAAAGTACGTGCTGTGTGTCGGTACGCGTTTCCCCCCCCCCCAGTGCCTCATTGATTGGCCTTTGCCAGTGAATCCTTCCTTGCGAGTCGCGAGGAGGAATGGCTCCTGATGTGCGCCAGCAAATAACATATGTCCCTGAAGTCCTTGCCGCAGGTTTTGCAGGTGAGCGTTTTCTTCCTGGCGTGGACCAGCATGTGCTTTTTCAGGTGGGACGACTGCTTGAAGCTCTTCTGACACACCTTGCAGGTGTGCGGCCTCTCGTCCGAGTGGATTCTCATGTGGACGTTCAGCGTGGTCTTCTTCACGAACGTCTTCCCGCACGTCTCGCAGAAGTAGCTCCCTCTCCGGTGGACCCTCATGTGGTCCTCCAAGTGGCTGCTCGCCCGGAAACCCTCCCCGCACGTTTTGCACACGTACGGCCTCTCGGCGGAGTGGATCAGCGAGTGTTTCTTCAGGTGCTGCGACCGGCAGAACCGCTTCTGGCAGATCTCGCAGATGTACGGCGACTCGCCCGTGTGCACCCTCATGTGCAGTTTCAGGTAATTCTGGCTGCCAAACTTCTTCCCGCACGTGTCGCAGCACAGCTTCTTCCCGTCGTGCAGTTTCACGTGCTCCTTCAAGTACCGGGTGTGGCTGAAGCCCTTGCCGCACGTCTCGCAGGTGAACGGCTTCGCGCCGGTGTGGATCGGCGCGTGGTTCTTCAGGTCCGAGCGCCACCTGAAGGTCTTCCCGCAGGTCTTGCACTGGTGCGGCTTCTCGGCGTCGCTGTGGTCGTCTTCAGCGTTGGGGGGGGTCAAGGCGAAGTCGTCAGCCTCCTGCTTGAGCACGAGCACCTCCTGGCTGGTGCACACCTCGTCCTCTTCCTCCTCTTTGATCTGCGGAGCATCTACCAGCTCTACCTGACAAGAGAAGCTTTCCTGGATGCAGCCACGCTGCTCTGTAGGAACCTCCTCCTCCTCCTCCTCGTCGTCCCCCTCCTCCTCCTCTT
Organism: Karalla daura; assembly: GCA_029224185.1. Taxonomy (NCBI): domain Eukaryota; kingdom Metazoa; phylum Chordata; class Actinopteri; order Chaetodontiformes; family Leiognathidae; genus Karalla; species Karalla daura. The sequence continues at coordinate 5,865,703 of CM055210.1, read as the reverse complement.
CTTCCTCTTTCTCACTGACTCGATGCTGCGGGAGGTCTGACGGCAGAGAACAGCTACGCATTAGTACCGTGATGGTGTGAGATAACGCAGATGTAAACAAGTTAAAGAACGTCATGACTGCATGTTATACATGCTACAGGCTTTATCTGACTGTGTGAGGTCAGTAATTGTATGTTACAGACCTATCGACGGTAACTTCGTGTCTGGCCTCCAAACCAGATCCAGTTGTTTACGCTGACGCTCGATCTCCTCTTCGTACTCGATGATGGTTTTGGAGACAACTTTGAATATTTCCTCAGCAGCAGCACTCAGTCTCTCGCTGAGAAAACTCCTCAGAAACTCCACCGAGGACATTTTGTTTTAATGTTCAGTTCGTTTGCGTTTTAGCTTCGCTGCTATGAACGCTGCCGATCCTTCTCGGTGGTGTTCACGCTGTTGTGTTCCGACAGTGCAAATGTTCCGTTCCCTCGTTCCGCTTTGGAATACTTTTATTTGTTCGCTCGTTTGGCGCTTTATTGTTTTATGGTTAATCCAATACACCTGAAGAAATTCACGAAACGACGTGTATATATGTTATGTATATATATTGTTTCTTTCTACATCTGTTCCTTGCATGTTGTGGCGTGTATGTCCTGCAGATATTGTATTAGAAAAGTTTGTGGATACAGAAATTAGTTTGTGGAAAGTACGGAAGCCAAGGTTTTAGATATACGGTCTATGCGCTCCAGTTGCAACTGTCCCTTTCTGATAGTGATGATATACAGATTATCCCTCATCATTTAAGTAGAGCAGACCGGCCTGGATGATAACAAAATATACTGATGTATTGTCATGAGAAAACAGACTTTGTCATGACAGCGAAATAATAATTCCTGAGAAAATAGCAGTAAAATAAAATAAAAATCAATATGTGGCTGTTCACAGCTTCCATAAAATAGATTCAATATTTGGATATAGATTTAACTTTAGATTTGCATTTGCTTTATTATGGATACACATTTTTTAACAATTATATATAAAAGGTTCACATGAGGTTCAGACTTTGCTCAGAACTAAAACATTGAATCATTTTCAGGATTTTAACCCTTCAAATGCTAGTTTTTTAGCTCATTAGAAATTTGTTGTCTCGCCCTGTAGTTGTCCTTCCTCAGGCATGAATTCCCTGCTGCTGCTATTACTAGCCTATTATTGTTAGCTATTATTATTATTTTCATAGAACTTCCTGAACCAGGAACAACCAAGAGTGACCATTCCGATGCTGTTCTCCCCACGCAGATACCTCCTCCAGGGTCAACAGCCCATATAGTAAAGCAAATCAGCCAAACAGAATAAGAAAGAATGACAAAAACCATGAGTGACTAGGACTGGACAATATATGGAGAGAGGAATGGAGTGGAAATGTCTCACATCTTGCATAAGAAATCGGAGAGGGCATAAAAATATAAATTCTCAAGTTAAACACAAGGACATGACAACCACCGGCCTTTACAAATGTACAAAGTTGCTTGATGTAGCTATTTAACATACGTGAATTAGTCATTTCCAAAACTTCAGTCAGACATTAAGACATTGAGGTCATGTTTCTAAAACATATTCCTTGTCTTCTCTCTGGGGGTTACGGCCGGCCTGCGTACCGCCCCCATGTGGTGAGGCTGGACATTACAGCAGAGACATGCAGGGTTGCATGCCTCAGCAATGTTTTGGCTGTAATGAAAGATCTGTTCAGTGTGTTATATCACTTTATTCCAACTTCTCTGCTAGAATAAGTGGGTATCTAACACAATCCATCTAGCCAGAGAGAAGATGTTTGCCATGGTTGTCAAGTAAACCCTGCCCTCCTGTGGTATAGATTGAATAGACATAAGACCCAGATACTCTCAAAATTTCACACCAATTTCTGACTTGAAATTATTCGATTTACATGGGACAATCCTGGCTCTAAATATCTGGGACTGTGATTCCAAAAGATGCCTTAAAAATATATAAAATCTGGTTATAAATACAATGGAAGCGGGTGTAAAAAAGCTCACAGACACCACTCAGGACTATATGACTTTATTATTGTTAGTCACATATGAACAAACAGGCAGAACAGCTGCTCTGACAGAGGTTATCTCTATAGTTACAACTAAAAGCCCTCTGGTGGGTCAGGTGTAGCCCTGGCACGTTGAAAATGGATTCTTATCAGAGAAGAGTTTTGGACTGGAGGAGGAAGCCTGAGCACCTGGAGAAAAGCCCCCTCGCAGACAGGGAGAATGAGAACCCTTCACAGAAATGGACCTGCTGTCTCTGAGGCAACAGTGCAAAGGACTGTACCACTATGCGAAAAGTAAAAATAAAAGTAAAAAAAAGATACCACTAACTTCACACATGAATTCCCACATTTTAGTAATGAATGATGGTTTCCGGCATGCTTTTCATACTTTTTTCCAAAGTAGACTTGACCTGATTAAAACTTGTGATATTTGATTCAGTTGATGCCACCACACAGCTGCAATATACAGAGACTTCTGGGCATTCTAAGTGCCGGTCCAAATTCGCCTGTCATGAATTCCCCTTTTTTCTACTTTTATCTTTCCCCACAGGTCGGGGCTTCTCTCCAGTTTGGACTCCTCCGTAACCAACCGCCTATTTCCTCGAAACCTCCCCCGCATGTGGTCTCTCCTTGGCGTGGGTTAGCGCGTGTTTTTTCAGGTTCTGCGACCGACTGAAACTCCTCTGACAGACCTTGCAAACGTACGGCCGTTCGCCCGTGTGGACCCTCGTGTGATTTTTCAGGCTCCTCCGGTGGTTGAAGCCCTTGCCGCAGGTTTTGCAGATGAGCGTCCTCTCCCCGCCGTGCGTCTCTGCGTGCCTCTGGAGGGCCCGCCGGTGGCCGAACGCCTGGCTGCACACCTCGCAGACGTAGGGCCTCTCGTCCGCGTGCTCCCTCATGTGGACCTTCAAGAGGTGTTCGCGCGGAAACTTCTTCCCACACGTGCCGCAAGACGGATAATTCCCCGTGTGGACCTTCATGTGTTCCTTGAAGTGACTGTTGAGCCTGAAGCCCTTCCCGCACGTTTCACAGGTGTACGGCTTCACGCCCGTGTGGATCAACGTGTGGCTCTTCAAGTTGGGCAAGCGATTGAACCTCTTCCCACAGGTCTTGCACTCGTGCGGCTTCTCCCCGGTGTGGGTCGAAATGTGCGCTTTCAAGTTTGAGGAGCGGCTGAATACCCTGCCACAGGTCTGGCACTGGTGCAGCTTCTTTCCGGAGCGGGCCCCCGATTGACTGTTTGGCTTCGACGAATGACTGGATGGAGTTCCACAGCGGTCCAAAGAGGACGACTCATCCTCATCCTTGTGGGTTCTCAAGTGGGACTTAAATCTGGATTCGCTGTCTACAACTTCTCCACATAATTCACATTTGTATGACTTTTTACCCGTGGGAGAATCACAGTCAGTCCCTGGCTCATCAGAGCCGTGTTCTTGTTCATTCTGGTCATCTACATCATCAGTAGAAGTAGGAATCTCCATCTCCTCCTACTCACAGATTTGATGCTGAGGCAGAGAACAAAAAAAGTCGTTAATGCTGTAATGGTAAATTATATCATAGTCAGATGTTATAGAAATTACGGTCGAGTTTTCTGGCTGTGTGAACTAATCACCTGTTACAAACCTGTCCCGTGCGGCATTATTACAGGCTCCGAACGAAATCCAGCACTTCGATTTCCTCTTCGTACTCGACGATCATTTTTGAAACATTTCTAATGTCTCTCGGGAGCTGCAGTTACTCTCTCATTGACAAACGTTCTCTAAAAAGCATTTTAATGACATTAATTGTCCAAATACCGTTTTCGCTGCTGGCGTCTCCGAAGCTAAAGTCGAGTTATCCAGGATGTATTTTGCCAGGCTCTTGTTGATGACGTATGCGATGACGCCATAAGTCGTCGTCCGGTTTAATGATAAATATGAAATGTTTAATTTGTTACATGTAGATATTAAAAAAGACAAACATTAAACGAATGGAGCAGCGCTATTCAATGGCAGTCAGCTGTTTTATTATTTCCTATTTATTTAATTTCTTAATATTTATTATTATTTCTTTTATTATATAAATTGCAAAATACACAAGTTAAACCAATAAACGCCTTGCAAAGAAAAAATGTATGCATGTTGCGTACTTTTGGTCAGTGTTTCAGGGGGACCCATGAGAGGACCATGCAGTCAGAACACAACAGCGTGAACACCACCGGAAATGATCGGGTGGGTTTTCGGCAATACCATAGAGGCGTGAGTTGGACCTCGGGCGAAAATGTCTTCGTTGGTGTCTTTGAGAGCGTTTGTCAGCGAGAGACTGAGTGCTGCTGCTGAAGAAATATTCAGAGTCGTTTCCAAAACTATCATCGAGTACGAAGAGGAGGTCGAGCGTCAGCGTAAACAGCTGGACAGCGTTTGGACAGCTGAATCAAAAGTACCCGTAACAGGTCTGTAAAACAAACAAACAAAAAGAATCTTTCACTCTGCCACATGAATTTAGTGTTATCTGTAGGAAAAAAAATGGGACATCTCATGGTGTGGGGGGTGCATGTGTGTGTGTGTGTGTGTGTGTGTGTGTGTGTGGGAGGGGGGGGGGGGGGTAGAAAAATCTGCATTCCTCTAGTATCAGTAGGTCGGGGGGAGGGGTGGGTGCATGTATGTGTCTGGAGGTGGGGGTGGGATGGGGTGGGGGGTGACTAACAGCGGCGCATCCGCTCACCTGTAGGTTACAAACAAATACACAGAAACACAAATTGTACGCATCATATAGAAAAACCAGAACATGAAGTGTTTTTTCACGGGACAAAAAGGGAAAAACGCTACAGGTGGCACTACCTGTAGCATGTAATCGTGATGCTTATTGTTTTATTGCCTCATTACCTTCGCTGTCAGAGTACGAATTATTTTCTTTTGTATTCTTTCATCAGAGCTCCTGAAGCACCAAGTGTGTGAGGAGGAGGAAGAGGAGGAGGAGGAGAAGGCGGCTGTCCCTGCTGTACAGCATGTCAATACACAGAGTCAGACCCAACAGCAGCCAGACCCTCCACAGGTTAAAGAAGAACAGCAGGAGGTCTGTACCAGCCAGGAGGAGAGACTAAAGCAGGAGCCTGAAGCCTTTGTCCCAACTCCCACTGATTGTCAAAAAGACCACAGTGGACCAGAACCAAGACAGCAGTCCATTTTAGTCTCTGTAGACTCTCATGCAGATTACAGTCGCGGAAAAGGAGGAGATGGGCAATATTATTTACGAGAAAGCAAATTCCTCACTGTTGGAAAACTCTCTGGTGAGCTAAAGGTTGACTGCGACTCGTCGACCCTCAGAAAGTCTTTCGGCTGTGATGTTTGCGGAAAGGATTTTGGCCGTAAATCCACACTGAATGTGCACCTGAGAACCCATGGAGTGGGGAAGCCGTCATCCTCTGACAGCTGTGAAACTCCATTCAGTCAGCCATCAATGCCAAACACTCAGACTGAGAACCACACTGAAGCCCTGCTGGACAAGACTCGTAGGAATAGTTTTCGGGTTTTTTCAGACTTGCCACGTGATGTATCAATATGCACAACCCCAACGCCTGCATCTAAAACATGTTGCAAAAGGTCCAAGCTGAAATACTGTGAAATATGTGGAAAAGTGTGTGTAAGTCACAGTGCCTTGATGGATCACATGAGAGTGCACACAGGAGAAAAGCCGCACCATTGCAAGGTGTGTTCAAAACAATTCAGTCGTCTGTTCTCCTTGAAAAGGCACATTTTCACCCACCCTGGAGAGAACCAGTCCACGACCTGTAGGAAGAGATTCCTTCGTACTTCATCCTTGAAAATGACTTGACTCGACTAGACTTTTTCTTGACTTTTAATAAAACAAACCAAAAACTGATTGTTTTAACTGGTTTTAACTATAACTGATTATTGGCATCACTAGACGCGTGTGATGGATTTTGCTGTTTTGTGGCTTTTCATGCAGCACCACACCTCCATAGTAAAAGACCATCTGCATACTGCCCTGTTGGACTGACATAAAACAATATGGCAGAGTTAAATAAATAAATAAATAAATACATAAAGAGAGAGAGAGAGAGAGAGAGAGGAAGAAAATCAGTGGGTTTAAGTGGACATACTTTGAGTCGCTAGAGAACTGTATGAATGTGATGCATCCTTCCATTGTGCCTTTAAATAAGCTCTCAAGCACCAATTTGACCACAACACAAACCTGTTGGGACCAGTTTCTGAGGAGTCGTAAAAGGTAAAAGGTGTGGTACAGGAAAAAATTAAAAAAGAGGCGTGTCTTCACAAGACTCAGTAGACAACAGACTCAGTAAACAAAAGAGAAGATTAAACATATTTGAGATATTGAGGAAAGAGTGATAGGTAGGAGTATGCTAATTTTGTTGGCATTCATTAGAAAAACGGCGTTAATGAGAAGAATTTTATTTTTATTTTTTCTGTTTAGTTAATGAGTTAGAACTGAGTTTTGAGTAGGATAGGGAGCACTCTGACCCATATTCCTAACCAGTTGGTGGCGGTAATGTACCATATTGTTATTTGGCAACCGCCATAAAACTACACAAAGAAGAAGAAAGAAGGACCGGAAGTGCATTCGAAAGAGACGGAGAAACTTCCTGTAGGAACGAAACAACGAGAAAGCCGCGGAAAACACCCATTCACAGTTACATCGTGGATTTAAACTTTAGATTAGAATGTCTTCGGTGGAGTTTTTGAGGGAGTTTGTCAGTGAGAGACTAACTGTTGCTGCTAAAGAAATATTCAAAGTTGTTTCAAGAACTATCGTCGAGTACGAGGAGGAGATCGAGCGTCAACGTAAATTGCTAGATCTCGTTTTGAAGCCCGAAATAAAGTTACACAGGATAGGTATGTATTATATAGTAAATAACTTAACACGGCCCTTGTAACGTGATTGCCATACTTTTCTCAGCTTTTCTTTACTCTCACTTGTTAGAGCCCCAAAAGCACCATGTATTTGAGGGGATGGAGGTTCCTACTGAGCAGCATCTCTGTACTGAGGATTCCTCTACTCAGACCCAACAGCAGCCAGCACCTGCACAGGTTAAAAAGGAGCACGTTTGCACCAGCCGGGGAGGACTAAAGCAGGAGACTGGTACCTTTGTTCCGACTTCCTGTGGAAGTAATCACAGCGGAGAAGAACAGAAAAGCCAGCCCGGGCTCCTCTCACTGAATGCCCACATTGCTGAGCGTCAACAACAGAGAGGCGGAGGTAAATATCTCATGCAACAGTCCATTGCATGGAAGTTTACATGACTTCCAAAAAGTCTTGTAAATTCCAGCTGCTCCAAATCATGCTAGAATCTTTACGATTTAAACAGAGAACATGGAATAAAATGATTGTGTTTTACAGTAGATATCAAAGCATCCCCTTTACCGCTGTTAGAACCCAAGTAGTGACACTCACCAGAACACAGCAGAGGCTGATGGCACAGTGTTCACTGGGGAAAACAGGTTGTGGTTGTATCAGGTGGTGTTGTCAGTGAGAGACTTACTGCTGGTGCTTGCAGTGCTAATGTGTGTCTTTTCTTTTCTTTTTCTTCCCCCCCCCCCCCCATCAGAGCTCGAACAGAAACAAATCTGCCGGATGGAGGAAGAGGCTCCCACTGAGCAGCATCTATGTATTCAGCAGAGCTCCTCTAGTCAGGGCCAAGAGCAGCCAGAGCTTCCACAGGTTAAAGAGGAAGAGGATGAGGTCTGCACCAGCCAGGAGAAATTAAACAGTTGCTTGAAAGACCAGATGAGCGGGCACACGGGAGAGAAGGGTTTTGAAACATGTGGGGAAAGCTTTGTGAGTACCTTTGACTTGAGAGCCAACGCAGTGAAACACACAGGCAGAGGGCCGCATGTTTGCAGGTTCTGTCAGAGGACTTTCCGTAATCTACAAAACCTAAATGAACACGTATTCATGCACACTGGGGTCAGACCACACCTTTGCAAAACTTGTGGGAAAAGTTTCAAGGCTGATCATGTCTTGCGGACCCACTTGAGAACCCACACGGGTGAGAAACCCTACGTTTGCAGTGTTTGTCAGATGACCTTCGCCCAAACCTCAACCCTAAACAGACACAAATTAATTCACACCAGAGAGAGACCCTACATTTGTAATGCCTGCCCCAGCAGTTTCAGAAGGCTAGCAACCCTAAACAGACACTTAACAGTCCACACCAGGGAGGGACTCCATTGGAAAAATGGATTGGAAAGATTTCAGACATCCATGTAGTTGGGTTCTATGCTGACGAGAAACTGTTTCTTTGCACGACTTGTTTGCATAGAAAAACTGGCATATACTTTTGTCTTTTTAAATATGAAGAGACCTCTATCATGCGCGCCTAACAAAGGATTCGCAGATTCAAGGAGCTAGGCAGCTACCACATTTTAACCTTCTCTATTTTGGAGCGTAGTCTCAAAAACAGCAGACAACTACATCCATTGCTGGAATGTTGGCATGAATGTAAGGATCTATGTATTCGCTGTTTTTTTATTATTATGTCTTTGTCTTTTTCTTTTTCATTTTTCTCTTCATGGCTTTCATTTTGACAAACGGCTGAGATCCAAGGTAAATTTGGTTAAATTTGTCTTGAACTTCTGACGCCCCCATCCGATGCCCACCACAGGTCACTGTGATGGCGACTGGGATGCAGGGACCTCGGGGACATGTTGGCGTCTACATGTAACTTCTGTTGCGCCTGTTCGTTTGTATGTGACTGCCACATATAATAAAGTTTCTTTACACGAGACTCTCTCGCTCTGCAAAACCCATTTGAATCGAACAAAAGCATTTATGTGTGTGTGTGTGTGTAGTGTAGTCAGTATATACACTATGCAGTACAGTCAAAGATGGTTTAGAAATATAGAGTATCTTTGGTGTAGCGGCTAGAGGTAGTGACCGTGGTGTATTACGTTACAAGGCAACTACTGGAAGTACGTGCACAAAGAGACTCCCCTTTCGGAACGAAACAGCGTGAACACCAGAACGAACAGTTTGTATTTGCAGGAGCGCAACCACAACGTGGTATTGGACTCTGGATTCAGATGTCTTCGGTGGAGTTTTTGAGGGAGTTTCTCAGCGAGAGACTGAGGGCTGCTGCTGAAGAAATATACAGTTGTTTCCAGAACTATCATCGAGTACGAAGAGGAGATCCAGTGTCAGCGTAAACTGCTGGATCGGGTTCGGAAACCTGGGATACAGTTACAAAGTAAAGGTTTGTGACATGAGATCATACAGTCTGTGACACCTCTCTGATAAACCGATCTGCATTAACCCAATCACCATCGCAGTATTATGAGTTGTCTTTTGTTCTCTGTCGTCAGAGGTCCTTCAGCATCAAACGCAGGTGGAAGAGGAGATTCCTGCTAAGCAGCGTCTCTGTGGTCAGTCCCAAGAGCAGCCAGAGCGTCCACAGGTGAAAGAGGAGCAGGAGGGTCTAAAGCAGGAATCTGATGCCTTTGTGGCGGTGACCCCTGCAAATGGTGAAAATGACCAGAGTGAAGCAGAACCAAGGAGAGACCCCAGGGTGTTCACACTCGCCCCTTACATTGCTAGGCGCTGGCAGGGGGGTGATGTGTATGGTGTAGCCGTGCTTCTCACCCACTTCAGAGAGCAGGAAGACAAGATTCTGCTTTGTGCCGATGTGGACGCCACGGAGCTACCACGCACGCCCTGCGTCGTGGTCTGCGGTAAGTGCGCCAAAAGTAATGTCATGACCTACTCTAACACTTTTATGTTTACACAAATGGAGGAGTGTGTGGGACACCGCAAAACATATTTGCCTATGGTAATAGTACTTGCTCTGTCTGCAGGTAATAGTCCACTCACTGCCAAGATGTTCATGGCTGCTGTGAACCAGGTCATAGTCAACGAACAGCTTCCCTCCCTCACCAGAGCCGTCCAGATGATGTTCTGCTCATATTACCTGCACAACATTGACTACCCAGTGGAACTGGCCGCTGACCTGGAGTTCTTGCAGAGGTATGCTTGCAGAGTGCGTGCACACGTGCCTTAAAAGTGCTTTAAAGGTAAATAATGTAGGATTCGCCAGTCGCTTTGTGTGAACTCACAGCATTCAAACCTGGCAACTCCTCCCCGGCTCAAAATTCTGTGACACACAGCAGCACACATAAACAGCCTATATATTCATACTACTCATGTTAGAAGTCTTGGCACATCAACCCCCTCTAATAAAAATCTTTTATGTCTAAAGGTGTCGTGTCACCGCGTTAAATGCAGAGGATAATTTCCTTTGAATGTTTTGTGTTTTTTTTTTTTTAAATGTTTTTCCTACAGATGCATCTTCAGAATATACCCAGATCAGGGGACCAAAGTCGAACAAAAAGAAAAGGGACGCCGGTATGTTTAAACCCAAGAGTGAATAAAGTGTGAATGTATTGTTCATGAATATCAGAATAAAACACTCAACCTCGAGAAGCTAATTGTTGTTGCCTTGGCAATTGGGTTTCTTTTTCCTGACTTTGGTTTTACTCATTTTATTTTTGTGAGATTCATAGGCTTATATTCAGAATTACAGTTAGAATACCAACTACAACTTAACTTAACTCAACTTAACTCAATTTAACTCAGCTTAATTCATCATAACTCAGCTAAACTCAACTCACCTTAACTTAAGCATATATGTATTTATAAACGCAGACTGCAACAAGGCAGGAGCATAACAGTGCCTACGCTATCGCTAGTTTACTTCGTAGCCTAGCAACCGCCGGAAGTGCGTTTACAACCGTCGGACCGCAACCACGTGAGCACCACCGGATGTTGACACCAAGCGGTCCGATGTTACCGAATAGACGTGATAGTAGGGGCGCAGTTGACAGTGATTAAAATGTCTGCGGTGGAGTTTTTGAGGGGGTTTGTCAGCGAGAGACTGAGTGCTGCTGCTGAAGAAATATTCACTGTTGTTTCGAAAACGATCCTCGAGTACGAAGAGGAGATCCAGCGCCAGCGGAAGATGCTGGATCTGGTCCTGAAGCCTGCCATAAAGTTACACAGGATAGGTTCGTAAACGATGCTAAATGACCTAACGACGTGATTTTTGTTTTGTGTCATCTTCACTGTTACCTTCGTCGCCATCGCGGTATTGATGCTTTTCCCTCTGTTGTTTGCTTCAGACCTCCCACAACATCAGGTATGTGTGGAAGAAGAGGAGATGGAGGTTCCTACCGAGCAGCATCTCTATTCTCAGGAGAGCTCCTCCACTCAGGACCAAGAGCAGCCACAGCCTCCACAGGTTAAGGAGGAAGAGGAGGAGCTCTGGACCAGTCTGCCAGGACTAAAGCAGGAGACTGACGCCTTTGTCCTGACTCCTATGAATAGTGAATATGACCATAGTGGACCAGAACTGAAGAGTGAGCCCGGGCTCTTTTCACTCAATGCTCACTTTGCTGAAGGTCAAGACTGGAATGGAAATAAAGGTAAATGTCTCATGTAACAATCCACTCTGGAAAGGGGAGCGGTTCTAAGACCTTTTTTAAACTTATGCTCTGTGTTTGTACAGCTCCCACATTTTTGAGATTTGTTTTATTTTTATTTTTTTCCCCAAAATTAGGTCTTTTGTTCCCACATATCCATTCTGTACTATTTATCTGGTTTTGGTTTTAATCTTAATGAAAAAAAATCTTAGTGTGGGAGCGCAGAGCTAATCCAGTAGTTCCAGTTGTAGAAAATTGCAGGTGCATTTTTTCTTTACAAATTCCAAGCAACAAGAGCAAATCTTCAGAGGGTTACTTGACCACTAGGCATATGTTTTCAGATGTTTAGCATCTGTTTACACTTTCTTTAGGGGTCGGGCACAAAACATGCCTCGAACAGCCTACGGATGAATTCCACCACCACTCTGGGGTGAGTATCTACTAAAGGTGTTTTGAATTTCTAAACTGTCCATAAGGTGTCCAGCTCTGGCTAATAGTTTCATTTGTTTTCTCACCATCTCAGAAGCAACAGTCCTCTCACTGTTCCGGGGACCATCTGCTGCCGGATCAGGACGGTGCTCTGCATTCGGACCTGGATGAAATATCGGATGCCGATCGGGGCATGTCGGACGTGGACGACTTGCCAGACTCCGGTGATGATGATGAGGATTCGGATACGTCCTTGATGTCGAGTCAGTCGAGAGACGCCGCTCTATCTTGTCACCAGGCCCCAAAAGGCGTGCAGAAGCTCCTGCAAACCATGAGGCAGGATCGGGTCGCCTCAGCTGTGCGAAACGACGCGTCTATTGTTCTCTTTGCCGAGTCCCTGTACAACAAATTCGGACTGGAAGACCCTACGAGAGGGAATTACGCAAGACAGAGGCTCAGGGCAGTGGGGCGCCTGTTGTTGTGTCTGCGCACGGATTTCTCGATAAATAACCTGGAAGAGGCTTTCAAGCCTGCTAACTTCCAGAGCGTGGTGCAAGCTGTGCGGAAGGTTTCCGGTTTCAATGAAGAAAAACGCTCGTATGCGGCCCCAAGCCTGGTCCTGAAATTAGGGGATTCGCTCAGAAAAATCTGCGACATCATCCATTGCCGGGCCCTGAAGGCGGGAGACGAAGATCTGATCCGGTCCACTGTTGCGTTCAAGAAGACGCTCACCTCCAAGTGGTCCAGGTTGGCGTCTCCTGCAAAGCACGACAAGTCGACGCTGACTTTCACCGAGGACGTTCAGACTCTTCATCGCTACCTGGAGGAGTCGGCGGAGAGCGCCTGCAGCGACCTGCGGGGGGCGGCCACCTGTCAGAATTACGCTCGACTCGCGAAGCTCACGCTGGCGCGCGTCGTCGCGCTCAACCGAAGGCGGACCGGGGAGGTGTCCCGAACGCCGCTCCAAAGTTTCCATGAGCGCCGCGACGCAACGCTCCCCGCAGGCGTCGCCGCGGGGCTGTCGGAGTTCGAGCGGAGGCTCTGCGACCATTTCACCCGGGTGGAGACCGCGGACAGGAGGGGCGCCAAGGTCGCGGTCCTGCTCACGCCGAGCATGGTGGACTCCCTCTCGCTGCTGACCAGCAAGAGGGCCGAATGCGACGTCCGCACCGAGAACCCCTTCCTGTTTGCGAGGCCCGGCTCGGCCGCGTGCTACGGCGGGCGGGAGTGGCTGCGCTTTCACGCCGGCCGCTGCGGAGCCAGGCAGCCCGAGCGCCTCTGGGCGCCGCGGCTCCGGGAGCGCGTGGCCACCCTCTCCCAAGTCCTGAGTTTGAAAAGCGAGGACCTGGCGCGGGCGGCGGACTTCCAGGGCCACGGCGTCCGCGTCGGCCAGGAGTTCTACCGGCCGCCGGTCCCCGCGGCGCGGCTGGCCAAGATTTACAAGTTGCTGTGGGCGATGGAGAAAGGACAGCTCTCCAGCACGCAGGGGAGATCCCTGGATGAGATTGAGATTGAGGGTTTGTACATAAATAAGCACTTCTTTATGGTGTTTTTGCGTGTTCTTTTTTTTCCTGACTGTTAAATTTGAGGCACCTGGACACTCTACTGTCATACGTGCATGCTCAGTCTCTGTGAAGTTGCCCAACATAAGCTGTAGGGGTCCGAGAAAATCCGAGAAACAGACTCCACCTGGCTCCGCTTACCCTCTGATCTTTCCGTTTTCTTGTGTGTGTGCGGAGGAAACTTGCGGCTCCAGTTGTGCACCCGGTTGACCGGGAGGTGGGCGGGGCATGCAGTAGCTCATTAGCATTTTAAGGGAAAGGCGCTAAAACTGAGCATATGGAATAAAGCTGTGAGACCGGTGTGTAGAGAAAAATGCTGTGCTCAATCTCTCAATTTTCTTGACCAGAACATATGACTGACATTACTTTACGATAGGGGTGTAATGATATCGTAAAGGGGGTGTAATGTTTCGATATTTCAACAACGGGCCCACAGTTCGATGTTTCTTGAGGTATCGTAAGGCACGTCAGTGATGACTTGTACCGTGTTTTTGATGGCCAGCTCTTTATTGGACCTTTGTCCATACCGTTTCCTAGACGAAATCGTGTTGAGTGATGCTGAGGCCGAGGGAAGCGAGAGCGAGTCTGATGAGAGAGCCACCGAATTCGCAGCTGCGCAGCATGGTAAGTAGCCATTTTAGTCGTTTTGTGTAACCCTAACCCTGAATCCGACGATAAGACAAGTTCCAACGTAAAGCACCTTTACATGAGAGTATTTCTACTCTATTGAGTCCTAATTTTTTCTACTTTTACTCCATCTTCCAGGACAAGATCCCCATCTGAAAAATGGCCCAAAAAAGATGTGGTCGAAGACTGAGATTGCGGCCGTAATGCGTCACTTCAGAGCTCACGTATCGAAGGGGAGACTGGCCACCAACGCTGAGTGTACCCACTGCAAGATGGTCGAAGGGCCCTTTTTAGCGCACAGGACAGTGCAAAACATAAGGGACTTTGTTAGAAACCGGGGAGTGGCTACGAAGCGGGAGTTAAAGAAAAAAAGGTCGCTCTCACACCAGAATAGCCCCGGTAGCACGTTGGCTGGTGAAAAGATCTCGCACCATGACTTAATCCGCTTTGCATTCACGGGTCACTTTTGAAGTCTCATCTCATCTCTCTCGGTCACTCCTCTCTTTTTCTCTTGCTCTCTTGTGCTCTTTCTCTCTCTCTCTCTCTCTCTCGTCCTCTCCCTATTTCTCTCTCTCTCTCTTTGTCTCCCTGCTCTTGCTCTTTCTGTCTCTTACTCGTTCTCTTGTCCCTCCCTCGTGTTCTCTTCGTGCTCCTCGCTTTCTCATTCTCCTTTCTCTCTCTCACTCCATCTCTCTCTCTCTCTCATTCTCCTCTCGCTCCTCTCTCACTCTCTCACTCTCTCATTCATCCTCAGAGCTTTTCTTTTTGCTGACTCTTCAGCCCGAGCTTCTGTAGAGTTGCATTCACGACCACCTGACTGAAGTCCGGACGATGCATCTCTGGTGTGAAAGCGACCAAAAGCTGTAAATCGGATGTTTTTCTTTTTGTATGTGTGTGTTAAAGTTTGTATCGATACCCTTTGTTTCATGTAACTATCTCCAATGGATTGTAAAATGGATGTGACAGGAAAAGTAATGTGTGTGTGCGTCTGAAGTTCATCAAGTCCGATGTGTTGTTGGAGCAAACCCTGCAGTTCAACATGTCGCAGATAAACAAGTCACAGAGGACACATTTTTTTTCTATATGCTTCTGTTTTTTTCATATTGTACATATCCATACACTGTGTGGTCAGCATTTCAACTGAAAGAGCCCGTCACTGAATAAATACGTGACTATATTGTTAGTTCTCTGTGCTCTCAGAGCATGCATCCGTGTGTGTATTTTAATGAGCGGGGTTAGTCCTGACTGTGTCTGTCCACATTAGTCACATTTTAGTCAAAACTGAAGCCGTTTCCATGAACCATAGTAGGAACAGGTGTTGCATATGAAGTTCTGTACCTTGTAGCAGCAAGCTAAAGTGACTAATTCTAATTTTTTTAACCCATTTCTGAATCCACCTGTATCCACTTTTGTAGGGCAATCCTATCTGACTCCCATAGCTCTAGGACCTCAAGAAAGGACTGTTCCACCATTGTCCACCAATAGGCTCGCCTCAAGAAAATGTCCACGTATAACACACAAACCCGTATATGTGTGTGCGTGTTTCCTGTGTGTGCTGGAAATGGGCACCAGCAGGCCCTGCAACACCATTGGGTACAAAGCTGGTACAATACTGAGTGGAGGGATGGATGGATTATGAGATTTCTCTTCACATAGCCTGAGGATACTTTCAAGGTGTAACCAGGAGGGGGCTGTGCAGAGCCAGCAACAACTTTGTCAAGTGCTTGGCCCTGCGTTGAGCCGCTTCATTGTTTGGTATGATGAGCAGGAAGTCCTTCCTGCTCACAGCCACCAGACTCTATAATGACAGAGTGATTACTGGTCGATTATTATTGATTTTATTGCAGGTTGTTCGAATTTTTTGTGTATTTACTGTTTTAATTCTGTTATTATTGCTGTCTTATCGTGACAACTTTCACAACTTTTAGTTGTGTTAATGAATTGCTTGCTGAAGGAAGTACTATCCTCAGCTATCCTATCCTGTCCTGTCGTTTGGCCATCTTTTACATTTGAAACCTGAAAGCCAATCTCCAACCCGCATCCAGAAGTCTTCAGGGCTCCTATAAGAACGTTTCAGGGTATTGCCCATCATAGTTTCATTTACTTCTGGATCTCATGGCTAAAATGTTTCCTTTGTAGTGAACAGATTATATGCGTGATACCAACCTGCTCTTCTCTTCCTGTAACCTCATAACCTAGTCTCCAGTTTCAGGGATGGAAAAATGACAAATAACAAAGCTTGCTTGGTTCGATGGTTGATTTCAACATAACACCTACACGACGCAAGCTCACATAATTTTGCCTTTTGTCCATTTTTAAGTGGAATTGACTGCCAGTAAAATGGCTGGCAAGCAGCAACACGAGTCAGAGGAGCAATAGATGTGCTGTTCAGGGTGTCCTGCCAAGAGATGTAGTCAGTGTTTCCTGGGAAGATGCTGCGGGATGTTAGCACCTGGAGGAGTAGGGGGAGCACAACTCAACTGAGTCAACCTATTGCCCAGTTTATCAGACAAAATCTTCTATATAGGTCTAGATAGATAGATAGATAGATAGATAGATAGATAGATAGATAGATAGATAGATAGATAGATAGATAGATAGATAGATAGATAGATAGATAGATAGATAGATAGATAGATAGATAGATAGATAGACAGATAGACAGATAGATAGAGATGTAAATGTTTGCATTATTGAGTCAGGGTAACAGCCCTTCCTGTTTGTTTTTTGTCTTGCCTCCATTGTGTCTCTGCTAGTGCAGGAAATGAAATGGTGAGAGACAGAAGTCATTTGTGATTCAGTGCAAATACAAAAGATCCATCTTAGTTCTACTTTTGAGAGACGATCTTAAAGAAGTACGAGGTACATGAGAAGCATGTATTGCTTAAGCTGTTTCTTATTGATATGTCAACATAAAATGTCTATTTTTGTAGACCAGACAAAGTCAAGTAACAGACCACTTACCCTGTGATAAAGTTGACTTTCTACCTCCAAACACATTCACGTTCCAACTGCCACAAGCTCTGTTTGCTTTTCTTTGGTGGTTGAGCATGACATGATTCTTGTGGCTTATTCAGAGACTTTTCAGCCCTGGCAAGAAAAGACAACAACTTGCAAGTTGTTGCAAGTGCAGAACCCCTGCTATGGTTGTGAAGTAGTTGGATCTTTGTCACGTACTAATGTGCACAACATCAGCATGTCCAGATAATATCACATTTTGAGAAAACAAAGTGCATTTCATGATTGTGTTGTGTATTAGGGCTCAGCTCCATATCTCATGGGTACAAGGACATACCAGTGAACTGAGCTTGGGTGGCTTACATCAACTTCTGACCTGAGAACTGAGGATCTCTGATATACTGCCCTTAAGATCCACTATGCTTTTCTATGGTTTTTATGCAACCATGGTATTCCTATGGTACCTCATGGTGATCACAAGTACAGTAGTCCTACCCATAGTACTACAATGGTTTAGTCATAGCTCTTTATGGTAGCTGTGGTACAGCTACAACTGCAGTTTAAATATAGTACTTCATGGTTCTACTATGGTTTTAAAACCATCATGGCTTTCATGGTTTCCCAAAAAATCATGAAAACCACGAAAGGCCACGGAAATGGTTGTTTCATCATAATAAAACCAATTTTGTGACGGTGAGTCCAAGCTCTGTGGAATCTCCTCTGTGGATGCGGTGTGAAGGACATGGTTTCATGGCCAAACATTTTTTGAATGGCATGCTCTGCATTCACACGTGGATGTGTGACAACAGGGTTTTCTTTGCGGATGAGGCCAGGAAGGAGAGGGGAAAAAAAGGTTTGCTTGAACTGACCCCTTTGCTGAAGGAATTCCTTGCGCTACAGACGAGGAAGCTGACGGGGACAGAGGCCCTGCCAGGTAATGGGAGACACACCTTCCCTGCTCACTACACCTACAAGTTACAGCAAGCATGCCAAACAATCAGTGGAGAGCGACAGAGAGAAACTGAGAGAGAGAGAGAGAGAGAGAGAGAGAGCAAGAGAGTGGGTGGTGGAGAAATGTGGGGTGTGGAAAACCGAAAAAGAAAAAGGAGGGAAATCTAACTTGACGGTGGATTCGAGCTTCATTTCAAGCCCTTGGTGTCGTCTTTCCACTGTTGGGATCCACAGCGGCTGATTTGGTGAGTCTGTCTCGATTTCCTGCCTCTCATTCATCAGTCTGTCACTGGAACAACACTGCGGTTAGAGAATCAGTGTACTGAACCGTAGCTGCTGCCAAATTGGCGGAGCAATTAGAAACCTTAGATGGGCCATCAAGAGCAATTACAGTGGCTGTGTTACTACTTGCGGTTTGCATGTAGGAATATGTAAGTCAGGCAGTTTGTAAGTGATCACTGTTTCCACGTGCCATATTGTTGATTTTGCATTGGTTTGTGCAAACGGTGGCCACTTGTGCACTTGTGCGGAAGCCACGCATTAGACAAAATCTCTGCGTGTGGTTTTTCTGTACGGGCAGCACAGGTGTGTTTAAGTAAGTATGCGCGTGAGTCACAGTGCACACAAACACGCCTCTTGAGTCAGGCCGTCAGACGTCGCAGCGTCTGAAGTGGTTGCTTGTTTTTTGTTTTTTTTTAAAGGGAGCTCTGTTACGAGTGATCATCAAAATGACAAAAGAAAAGAAAAGAAGAGAAGTTCATCTTATTGACGTTCGGATAGATCAGACACTGAGCCCTTTGTGCAATAGCCGGAAACGGCTCAGCACTGGCAGCGGCACCAAGAAGGCTAAAGTCGTAGCTGGTACTCATAGCTGTCACTTCGCTGTATTGCACAATGTGACACAGTTTCACTGGCTGCTGCTGCTCTGATGCCACTGTCAGTGCGGTTCGACCGGCTTTCGGTAAACACAGGGCCATGTGGTCGCATTTCTTTGTCTCTCTTTTCCCCATCTGAAACCTGGAGGCGTCGAAATGCTCTGAAAGAAACGTTTGATGTTTCCAACGAGAGTGTCTGATGCGAGACTAAAAACGTAAAATTGCATCATCAAAGCAAAATGTAGTATAGATAGAAACCTTTGTGCTTATCGGTGCTAATGACCATTTCTGAAGTCTTTGCTCATTCTTTTATTAATGAAAGTACACCAGTGGCTCGCCATAGCTAGCTATTTCCACGACTTCCACAACAACTTTGAATCGTCGGTCGCAAATTTGTAATTCAGTGAGAAATAGCGAGACGAATTGAAGCTGCGAGGGGAATTAATTACTCACTGCAGAAACAGTGTTTGAGGAACCACCCCCTTAGATGTTGCACAAATTCAGTGCCTAGAGCAACCCATTTCGCACACCGCAGGAGCAAAAATGCAAATTCGAGGCCGTACTCACTTTATGAGCAGTAAATTGCTCCCCCGGATCGCTGATTTAAAGTGTAATGATCCGTCATCACGGCGCAGGCCGCCGAGGAGTATGAAACAGGTTTGGTTAGCGGCGGCGAGCGCCGGTGTTTGTTTATGTGCACAGAGGCAGTGACAGTTGTCCTCAGCAAAGGGTGTGCTCCCCAACTAAAAGTCAAGATGCGTCGAACGTGCGACAACACGTCAGTTCGAAATATCTTTCCAGCACGCGAGTAGTTACAGTAAATGTGCCGCCTGTCCCACAGGAGAAGTGCAGTGCTCCTCGCTGTGTATCTGTACGATAAAGCCGATTACTGGCTGCAAACAGATGTTGAGAGTGCCCTCTGCCATCTTCTTGCTACTTGGTGCCAGTAGTTCAACGTTGATGAGGAAATATATGACAAAAGGACTTCACTTCAACCTCAATAATTTAACAAAAGTAAAACATTACTAATTTTCCCATAACTGATTTGAACTAGAGACGGATACACATGCTACGCTTACTTAATCTAAGTCGTGTCCTCTTAAACCTTGAGTCATTTCAGCCCCTTTCAAATCAGCAGCTTATTTTCATTCATTTCATTCGAGAAGCTCAATGCGGCACTGTAACCGCTTTCATTTCAAAACACATCGATGTGCACATGAATCTACATTCTCCAAGTCTAACAAAATATACAGTCTTATCCTGTTTTATGCATCATCAGTTGTGTGCATAATATTCTTTTATGAACTCAATACAACATCTGTCCCTTCTCTCATCTGTCTTTTACACAATGGTTCAATAATGTGCTGGTGCCTATCTTCAGCGTGCATAGGGAAATTACAAGGAATATTTTCCAAAACAGTGACCACATGTACTTCAGAGGGTTTCCACGGCCTTTTTTGGATCTTTGCATGTTTCAGTTATTCCTCTGGGACGAAACTAGGAAGTTGTTAGACTAATAGATACATTGGATGGAGTGAAAAGCACATTTTAATCAACGCATTTCACATGGCAAAGTTACACAGACTCTTCTGAGATATTCGTCCTGCTTGTTGAAACAACCAGAAGCACAGTCGTACAGCAGCTCTAAACCTCAGACCGACTCATTGCTCAAACGCTGACACCAGCACAGTGACTGTTGCTCTCCACTCGTGTCTGGTCTCGTCGCTCAGGAATTAAGAATCCCCGTTAAAACCTGTTACACTTGCACCACACTCCCACGCTTTCCTACAGGAATACATACTTGTATTGAAAACCCGAGTCCTGAGCCAGAAAAAGGAAGGAGACCGAGGTGAGGCCATAAGAAAGTGTGGCGTGAGGACAGGCATGACTCCTCATGCCTTGGAAACTTTGTCTCATGCCCATTGCTAATTGCAGCCAATATCAACCTTTCGGCAGGTGGCAAAGATGTCAATGGGAAACATGTCCTCCGGTGGAAATGAGACCATTGTGGGCAACCCAGCGGCCACCTCCGTGGGCGCCCTCATCCTGAGCCTGGTCTTCCTGCTGGGCTTCCCGGGGAACCTTTTCATCATCTGGAGCATCATGGTACGCACCCGGAAGCACTCCGTCACCACCCTCCTCATCCTCAACCTGGCGTTCGCCGACGGCTCCCTGATGGCTCTCACCCCGTTCTTCATCATCTACCTGGTGATGAAGAAGTGGGTGTTCGGGAACGTGATGTGCAAGATCCTCTTCTACCTGTGTCTGCTCAACATGTACGCCTCCATCCAGCTCATCATGCTGATGAGCGTCTACAGACTGGTGGCCGTGCTCTGGCCTCAGCGCCTCAGCCTCATCACGCCCCGGAAGACCGTGTTGCGTGTGCTGGCGGTGCTGTGGGTGATGGTGATGCTCATGTCCATCCCAGCCATTATCTTTAGAAGAGTGGAGATCTTGAACAACTCACAAGTGTGCGATTCATTCCACGACGAGCAAAGCCACGTGAGTGACATTTACGAACAGACCCCACATCAACCAGATTAGAGAATTCAAGGGATTCATGTGACCAGACTAGTAAATATAACCACATTCTTTTGGTTACTTATCAGGTAAAGTGTAATGTAACTGAGCTCAATTGAAATCAGTTCTTCATATGAAGGGACTTTTTCGCAGCAGTTGATTGAACTTCCAGATTGTTGGCTTGACCCTCTGCAGTGAAAGTTTGCTGTTTTGGCCGCAGTCATGATGACACAGTCATCACCATTACACAATATTCGCAGATGTTCTGGCATTGAGAAACCCATGCTGTCAAGCGTACAGTAAGATATTGGTGAAACAGCATTAATTAGTCAGAATATGTCACTCGCATTTGGTGCTTCAGCGGAACATGTCTCAGACTGCATCGTAAAGCATGTGTTTTTGTATGTGCAAGGGAAGCTTGCGTGACCCATTATTTTTTCTCATCTCCCTTGCGCAGGTGGTCATCCAGTACATGCTAGAGGTCGTGTGGGGTTTTTTAATGCCCTATGGAATTATTGTAATCAGCTACATATGCATCTTACGTCGCATCCGAAAGACAAAGTTCGGCCGCCGCATCCGCAGTGAAAAACTCATCTTGGCCATCGTGCTGACCTTCTGTCTATTCTGGCTGCCCTATCACATCATCAACATAGTGCAAGTATGTCCCGCATGCAGGTTTCATAAGAAATACACACTTCCATGTCGTCAGACTAGGGTTTAATGGGTCTCATTGTGAAGGGAATTGTGTTCAATAAGCCTTTCCTTTGTTTTTTTGTTTGTTTGACTTGTTCCCAGGTCACAGAGGCTCTGTGTCCAGAAGGTCAAATAAAAGACAAGTAAGTGTTCAATCATCGTTCGTGCTTATTATTCATGAAGATTCAGCTCCATTGGTTGCTTCTATTATTATTATTATTATTTTATCTTTAAATGACCTTTGTGGGATATTTACATGCACAATAAACAACATTGCTGCACTCGAGTTCTCACACAAACCAGACAAGTTCTAGATTTTATTAAATTGTATTTCTGCATTACGCCAAATATTCCAAACGATAACCCAAAGGGGGCTGTAATTTGGCTCAAGGTAGATTAGAATGACGGCCAGGGCTTTTCATTGAAACGCTGACAGGTACATCTTGTAGAGCTGTAAGACACATCCAAACCAGTGGGGAATGGACACCAGGCGGGTAAAACACTTCCTGTTTGGTCCTTAGCAACTAGCCATTAGCCTTGACCTGCGTGATTGTGCCTTGCATGGCGCCCTACCCCACCATGAAACTCTATTCATGGTGAAACGGACATTACAGTGACAAGTGGGCATAACAGAACATGCAGCATGCAGTGCATATTACTCTTTAGTGTGTGTCAAGTATGGAGTGGGAACCAGGAGGACATTAGCTAAGGATAATGCTAGCATTGCTAATAATAAGGTGACCAAAAGTCCTGTTTTCCTTGGACATGTCCTCTTTTTTTCATCCTGTCCCAGGGCATTTGTTTTTTGTTTCGTTTTTTTTTTCTAAATTCATGAAAAAGTCCAGGTTTTCACCTCACACAGGCTGTCCTGTGTGTGGACCTGTGAGAGCGAGAGAAAGAGCAAGCAAACCGAGTAGATAGCATCCCAGCCCCACCCTCATGTGGTCACCCTAGCTAACAATAAGCACAGTGCTGATGCTATTAGGTGCAACTGCCAGCATCTGGAAAGCTCACTCATCCAATGCTGTTTCTAACGAAAAGCCCTTGTTCACCTTCTCACCCACCAGACTGAAGAAAATATGGAAGAGGAGCCGCGCTGTCACCTCCGCCATCGCCTTCATCAGCAGCTGCGCCAATCCAGTGCTTTACTTCTTCGCCGGAAAGTCCTACATCCGACCGGAGGGGCTGGCGTTCATGGCCCGTTTGTTTGAGGGCACGGGACTGGACTCGAGCAACAGGAAGAGCCGACAGAACAGCCAAAACAGCCGCGACAAAGACAAAGACGCCGACGCCGTCATGCTGAAAGAGTCAGAGGCTGCCGTGCTGAAGGAGTGACCGGCCGAGGGGTGAAGTAAAACCAGCCGGGAAAGAGAGAGAGAGAGACAGACGCCAGGTTTGAAACTCGATAGGGAGATTAACGACTCAGACTGTCACATCGCTGTCCAGTCACAGGAATGTGTAAATAAGAAGACAGACCAAGGCGTCATAGAGCGCAGCATGCAGTCTGCAGGTGGGGATGATACAGCGCCTCGGAAGCATCTGCTGTGGCACAATCCTCATCTTCCACCTGAGAGTCGAGGTTTGGACTTTGAAACTGTTATTAAGGGTCCTTGAACAACTCGCTGTTTTAGATGGTGCTTGCAGCCCCCCAGCGCACCACACCTGCATAAATACTGTGCATTCATGTCATGTCTGTCATGTCTACTGTACATTTTTTATAGTCGCAAACTTTTGCAATTGTACTGTATTGTTAATGAAATGTTTTATTGGTTGAGATGATGAATTAAGTGCTACAATGTGTTTGCTTGGATTGCCTGCCTCTAACGATACACTGTCTGTAAAGTTGTGTAAAATTGTGTGTTTGAAGCTGAATAGTTATAAACTGTTGTCTGTTGGTTTTTGGCATTGATTGACATTGATTTATGGTGTCTGTGGAGATTCCTATTTGATCAGGTCAACATTATTCAGCTGTAGAGCTTCCAATCAGAAACTTTTCAATGAGAGATGAAACGTATTCAAGAGTCTGATGAGCCCAATCGTCATACATGCTTATTTACACTGCTTATTTGTATCACCCACTCTTCTATTGCGCTGTTTGGGCCTCTTTTTGGGTACCGTTGAGCAGCACTTGTTGGTCACTGTTTGGTGCTGGAGACATGGTGTAAAGTGTTCACAGATGCTTTCTTTGCTGAAAATGAGAGACATGAGAATAGTAACATCAAGGTCAAAACAAGCACAAATATGCAGAATCACTGCTAAGAACAAATGGGAAATGCAAAGTGATAAATCTGAAATATGCAATGAGGAATTGTGATGACAAGGGATGCCATTCACTTTACTCATTTGAACCACCTTTTGTAGAAACTATTTATTAGTGTTACTTTGAAAAATAAAAATCCTAAATTGTAATCTCTTAATATGTCCCGAGCAGCGAATCTCAATTCAGCGAACTGAGATTAAAATACAAAAAATACAAAATTATGTAAAAACTCTCTTTCCGGCACATCTCCGGTGAGTAATGTGCTGATTGATACATCTTGTCCCCCCGCTTAGTAAGTATCTTGAGAAAGATGGGCTGTGTGGTAAAAGGAAATGCTGCAAGTTGGCCAGATTGAGTGATGCAAGAGATCTGATATGGTACATAGTAGTAACAGGATTTAAAGATCGTGTATCAACATGAGCCCTCCAATTTACCGGAACCAACCCCACCTCACCCCTGCCTACACACACACACACACTCTCTCTCTCACTCATTCGCTCTCTCTATCTCATGTTAATCGGCTGTATTACGCTCTGAAAAAGCAGCCACTTCCACGTTGATAATGTTGTTTTTTGTGCGAGAAAGCCAGCCAACAGCAGAAGTAAATGATGACTGGATTACCACAAACTAGTGGGCTGAAATTTGCTTCCTGTTGTTCTGGATTTTCCGTCACATGACTCCTCTTACTCAATGCACACTTAATAAATTTTGGAGGTTCCCTCGCCAGAGACATTCAAAGGAGGACAGCAGCCTTGAACCATCTCTCTGCTTTATCAGTGTGGCTTCAGTGTGGCTTTACAAGGAGGTCAGCAGTCGAAGGTCAGTTCCGTGTTATTCGTCTTACAACGAAACTCCAGAGTTCATATATTTTGGTGACCTCAAAGTTTGACATTATTTCTTGTGCTCACGTGTCATTTTCTACATCATCCAGTATTAGCATGAGTGACATGATCTAACCACAACTGCAATTTGTGCTCGGTGATAAAAAGATTCAGAATCAGAATTTGAACTGCACACAAAATGCACGAAATGCAGAACAAATTCTGAATTCATTTGTGGGCTTTTGAATCGTGTTTGTTTTGTTGCACGTGCATTGTGTACGGAGGATCAAGACATAATCGTGAGCCACCTGTACTCGCTCTACTCGAAATATTTCACATGGATTCGCCAAACTGATAAAGTTCACATCTCAGTAATCTTCTACAAAGAGGATATCCTGCCACTGTGTCACTGGAAGGGCCGTGTCATTTTCACAGTCTTCCGAAGCCCCCTACTCCCGATGGCGACCAACACCAGCGGCTCCGCTGCCCCCTTCTCCCTGCCCGTCAGCGGCCAGGCCAAGGTGGGCATCGGCATCCTGAGCCTGGCCTTCCTGCTGGGCTTCCCGGGCAACTTGTTCGTGGTGTGGTCGGTGCTGTGCCGGGTGAAGAAGCGCTCGGTGACCTGTCTGCTGGTGCTGAACCTGGCCCTGGCCGACGCCTTCGTGCTGCTCAGCGCGCCCTTCTTCCTCCGCTACCTGGCTGGGGGCCGCGGCTGGGAGTTCGGCTCGGCGGCGTGCAAGCTGGTGCATTACCTGTCCAGCGTGAACATGTACGTGTCCATTTACCTCATCTGCCTGATGAGCATGGACCGCTGGCTGGCTGTGACCAGACCCTTCCTGTCCCAGAGGATGAGAACCAAACGCATGCTGCTCTTTCTGCTGCTGGGCGTCTGGGTGCTGGCATTCGTCCTGTCTGTGCCAATGCCTTTCTACCGCAGGTGAGACGAAAGGCTTCCTACTCCGACACGTTATGTGTATCCTAAAGTTTGGGAGTGACAGTTATAGATTTTGCTGCCTTTCGTTCGTTTCCTGATTGAAGTGAACGCAGAATGTCGAAAACATAATACCAGTCACCATCGGAGTATCTCTTTCGTTAGGTTTCATGCTTACTGTTTCACATTTATTGCACTTATTATTCGGGATGTACCTTTATTTTCAAAGGATCAGAATCTTTCAGGAAAGATCTGGATCACTGATTTGTTCCAAGCTGTAGTTCTTAATCTGTCAAATTTCCAGTGAGACCTGAACGCACCTCGTCTGTAAGCTCACCATCTCTCTCTCCTTGTCTCTTGAAATTCAGGCATGAAGTTTTATTCACAATAATAAACTTAGAGAAACAAGAACAAGAAATTAGAGAGGCTGATTTTGGACATCCCTACTTATTTTATAGAGACCATCCAGTTCATCAAAAAGAAGTCTGTTTTTTCCATTTTGTTCAGATTGTTCTGATCATCTAATCATCATCTAATAACATTGACAAAATAACATACAAACATATCCTATTGTTCTGGAAACCGACTCTTTCCTAAACATCAGTGACTTCGACAGCAATGCAAACGCCAACGGTGCAACTTGTAAAACCCATTCCAAGGGATTTTTAGGGATTCTCAAAAGTTTTTGCACCAACAAACTTGCATACATTATTTGGGGTGGTCTTGCAACTGTCACACTGGTCAGGGTAGGGAAGTATAGGAACACCTGTCCGAGTTCAAATCATTTTTAACATTCAATGTTTTTCTCTTTCCTTCTCTTCTCCTCCTACAGCAGCGTTAAACTCGCAGTGGCCAGAAATCTCAGCTTTTGCATACCGTACCACTGGGGCAGCACGGGTCACCGTGTCTTCCAGTATCTGTTTGAGACCATCATGGGCTGCCTGGTGCCCTTCTCCCTCATCAACACCTGCTACTCCTCCGTCATCTGCCGTCTGCAGAGCGCCAAGTTCCAGCGCAAGGCGCAGGGCAGCCGCCTCATCCTGCTCATCATCTGCGCCTTCGCCGTATTCTGGCTGCCCTATCACATCATCAACATGATAGAGGTGATTGGCGTCGTCAAGTCACCGCTCATACCGACACGCTCTCAGCTTGAAAGTGAAATGTTTCATTGCTTTGGCTGATGCTTGGTTGACCCCATCAGTTGATGCTCGATAATTATCCAAAAAAACGCTGCAGTTTGTTGCGTTTTTCAGTAAATAGGCAACAAATTAATCTATACATTTTGCAATATTATCCATAATGATATGATGTATTATCCACACATATACACATAAATCACTCAGCATTTATAATAATGATTTAAATACACCAACTTTTTAAATGATGTTTTAAGCTGACAGTGATACTAATGTGTCTTGATATGTTTTTTTACTGTTTTCTTCATCTCTGTCCCTCTCCTCCATCCACAGGTGGTGGGACTCCTGCAGGGCAACAAATCTGTGATCGATGCCGCCAAGAGGGGCCGCCCCACGGTCACGGCCTTCGCCTACTTCAGCAGCTCCGTCAACCCCATTCTCTACGTGTTCGCCGGCAGCTCCCACATCCGGCAGGCCGGCCTCAGCTTCATGGGCAAGCTCTTCGAGGCCACCTACTCAGAGAGCAGGAGCTCGTCCACCTTCGCCCGCAGCGATAGCTCGGTCCTGCACACGCTGTCGGTCAAGCTGGGGAACCCTTTCAAGAGCAAGAACCGGGAGAGGAGCAGCAGCGAGCACCGAGAGGCGGATGAGCCCGAACTCAAGACCCTGGCCAGCACCCAGCAGTTAGAGTGAAAACCCAAATCGGACTTCTTTCATCAGTACATTTAGACACAGACTGTGTTGGCCTTCTATAATTTATTTGTGGATTTTGCCGCCCATGGTCTTTGTTACAGAATAGAGGGGATAGAGAATGGTTTAATTGGGCATCGATCTTTGTTCTCTGGGTTTTAGAAGCTACAGAAATGTCTCAGACGCCATGGCACAAGCCCCTTCATAATCCTATTTCCAGGTGTGGGTTCTCCTGCAGAGATTTGTGCTTGTCTGGCAACCATATGTGGGCTCCATGCTGCAGGGCTGCTCTGCCTGCCAGATATGAACTTTACTTCATATCTTCATAGCTTTACTTTTCTTGCTGAGCCACCCGATTAATTTGTCTGGACTAAATCACAGTCCTATGTGTTTCGAGCCAGAATCAGTGGAGGAATCAGATGCTGTGAAAAATCTGGAGCCATTCAACCAGAATCTTCAAACTACCGTCTTGAAGTTGTGTGTCTGAATTTATGTGTACCTGAATCTAGGCAGGCATGGTTCACATGTATATTTTATGTCACCTTCTGTATTTTGTCTGACATTATGATGTTTAAGGACTTGCCGTACAACTTTGGTTGGGGACTGTATATCATACTTGTAATTGTCATATTACTGAAGGTAAAAACAATTTTTTCCCTTTCTTTTATCTTTGAGTTTTGTGTGAACCGTCAGTTTCCAATACGTCGAGACAGCAGCAACAACTGAGATTCGTGGGATGCTCCAGCAGCGCCTTGTCTGAATAGCACAGCAAGTGAACAGGTTCACTGACCGGGTACAAAGGCAGCGTCCTGGACGAGCTCAGTTGTTGAGTAAGGATGTGGCAAGGTTTAGGCACTTTGTCACACTGTTGTACACAGGATGTTACGACAGTGGAACACCAACTATCAACTGTCAGTGAAGACGACAAATGAGATGACGGTGTTTGGTCCTCAGACCTCCAACGCCCACATTGTAACTGTTCTGATTTCCAACAAATATTGTACATAGATGAATATTGTGTGTATTGTGTGTGTATGTGTATTTATATACACCTTGATGTATGAATTTGTACCTTGGTGTATGACTATGCGAAGCTAGTGGCCTTTTTATCTAAAAAAAAACAAAAAACAAAAATCAAACAAACAAAAAAAAATGCAATAACTTGTCCATAATTGTTCATTCCAAGCCTCATCACTTGCTGTGAAAATGTATATTTTTATGTACTGGAATAGCAATCGCTTAGTACTGCTTTTTTTTTTTTAAATATGAAAATTAATTTGTGTCCTGATTCGTGTGGTTTTATTCCTTGCCCAAATGTAGATATCCAAACAAAAGGAAAGCTTATAGACAAGCTGATTTGTTGAACAAGCACACACAGAGGTCCCCCAAAGGTGTCACACAAATAAGGACAGTGGGATTCAGAAAGCCATGACAACGCGTAGCCATTTTTCATCAGAGGTCCAGAAGAACACCAAAAGTGGCATCAAATCCACAGACAAAAAAAGAAGAAAAAAAAACAAAGAAATCCATGATTACGAACGCCATTTTCAACAGACGCAGTAGTTTGCAAATGTAACATTTCGTCATCAGTGTCCTCCCTTTAAGTGTTACAACTATAGCTCTATTTCATTCACAATTTCAAAATCCCAGACTGAGATTGCCAAATAGCGATGTTTTCTGTAGTCGAGTCAGCCTGGTATTTCCCCCGACTATCACTGAGCAAATTAGAGAACAAAAACAATTTTGGAGCACATATGAGTCACGCTAAGAAATGGAGGCTCGGAAACATTCTCCATTTATCATAATTTAATCATACGTTTCATTGTTTTGCTTTCAACTTGCAGCTCGTTCCCAGTGTAAAATTAAAAGTGTCTGTATAAATGCATATCAATAAGAAATGCTAAAGGATAAATGATTCAGATTTAGTTTTTGAAGACTGATGAACACTCAAACCTGGGTGCCTGATTCTAGTACACCTAATCCCACTTCTGTTATCAGAGCGCCACGCAGACAAACCAGGAAGCGAGCGAGGGGAAGAATCCCAATGAGGAAGAAGAAGAGGCAGAACCAGAAAGGAAATTAATCCTAGCTGTTGAAGGCACTTCAGACTGTGCTGAAACACCACAGAGTTTACAGCGAGTTTCATGGGGAGCCGTGCTACAGGTCACTTCCACACACTCAGAACACAGATCACGTCACATGGCCGGCCTCGCCTCCACTCAGCCGATGATAAAAGCTGAGTAGTTGTGTATCTCTGACAGGTATCAGCTGATGCGCTGAAACACAGGACAATCGGAATGTGTCATCCTTTGGCTCACTGTCTGCCCCACCCACACACGGATGAGACACGCTCACACGGAATTGCGAGATTTGTGTTGTGTTGTGCTGCTCGCATACTTCACTCCATGGATATATACTCGAACACACAGATATCCTCCTCGGTTTACAGTGCCACCTTGTAACTCACATTAGGTGTGTTGACATTTTATAGCGCGGAGCTTATTTCAGATGGCTGGAAAATCTCTGCAAACAACCTTTTCTAATATTCTAATATCTGAGTACTGGTTAATAGTTTTAAGAGTGAAGAACTGCAATTGCTCATCTTTCCAGTCAAACTCTCTGTCTCTCTCACACACACACACACGCCCACACACGCACAGACACACTTCAAACAAACTGCTATCACTGAGAACAGGAAGCTTTTAATGCCAGAGAAATAGAACAATGCAAAGAAAATTGTGCAAAGTTGATTCAGGGAAAGAATCAGTGATGTGGTTGTGGTTGAGGTGACCTCAATTCCATTTACATTATGTTATTTTGCAAATGAAAAACATAATGCAACGTTCAAGCTACATTGCAACAGAGACGGTGGCATCA
Source organism: Karalla daura (assembly GCA_029224185.1). Lineage (NCBI taxonomy): Eukaryota > Metazoa > Chordata > Actinopteri > Chaetodontiformes > Leiognathidae > Karalla > Karalla daura. Next base: position 5,834,910 of record CM055210.1, on the reverse strand, counting down.
CATTACATTGAAGCGCTTTACTGGAATGTTCTGTCAAATCAGTGCTCTTCCAAGAGCACCACCTTTCTTAAACAGTGCTCTTACCCCTATAATATGAAAAACAAAAACCAAAAACAAAGAAAAAAAAACAGAAAACAAATAAACAAAAATCTGTCCTACTCTTCTATTGTACCTATCCTATCCTATCTGACCTATCTACCCCAACCATTGCCTCTTGTTGCACTGTAAGCTCTTACTGTATACCGTCCCTCAACTGTAAGTCGCTTTGGATAAAAGCGTCTGCCAAATGAGTGAATGTAAATTTCACATAATTTGTCTCTTGTGCTTTTCTACCATTTTTAAAGGTTTTCTCCCATAGACTAGAAAGCCGTATCAGATCACCTGGGGATATTTTAAACTTGTTTTGTTATACGATGAGAAGAGCTTCCATGATGAGTAAACTGACATTTGACTTCGGGAAGGAAGTCAGGGAACTTCCACTGAAACTCTCAAGCGTCTGCTGTTGATGTTTTTAAAAAGTGAAAAGATAATATCAAGTCAAAAAGATATTATCAAAACCAGCTCAAAGCCGCCTAGCTGCCTAGAGCTGAGAAGCACACAACATAAGAACGTCAGTCTGAATATTGCACATTTAAATCAATTTAATGTGTGTTTGGCAAGTATAACAGAGGAAACAGCTGTATCTGAGTAATTTAAGAAAACACAGTTGACCAACAGTATGGATCTTATCTGATCTGATCTGATTGAGGCACCAACAGCTTTTTCCTTGTATCAGCATAGTGCTTGGTTACAATGTAACAGGTCCCCCTACCTACGGCTTTGTTATCCTGAGCGGACGTCATCCTGTGCTTAAATGCAAGATGTTAGTGCCTGGCAGGGAACAAGCAGCCAGGTCTGTGTATGGGTGTGGCATGGCCCCCAGGTTCTCCCAGCGTCCCTCCACGGGGTCATAGCGATGCACCCAGTGGGTGTCCCTCGCTGTGTTGGCCGAAGACCCCCCCATCACATACAGCTGTCCGCCAAGGACGGTCGCCCCCGGGGACAGATGTGCTCGAGGCAGCGAGGCTATGGTGGACCAGGAGTCGTGCGTGGCGTTGTACAGCTCGCAGAGGAGCTGATCCCCGAAGCTCATCCAGAGTGGCTGCAGCCCACCCGCCACCACCAGCCCCCTCCCCACGGCCAACATGATATGCCCCGCGCGACCACCCCCCACAGTCATGGGTGCCCTGGGGGAACAGCCGCGGGTGGGGTGGTACTGCCACATAGATGGAAGGCAGCGCTGATCCCGGTCGCAGCCTCCAGAAATGTAGATCTGCCCGTTCAGAACAGCTGCTGCATGGCCGCACACCGCTGAATCCAAAGGGTGGGCCCGCCTGTAGGGATCAAGACCAAACCTGAATATAAGTGTCCTTTTAAAGGAGGCCGACAATAAGACGGCATTTTGTCCTAACGTATAGCAAGTCCTAACAGATCGTCGGCTGACATGCTGCGTTACTCCCTTCACCAAGCATTTTGGGAAAAAAGTTTCTCCCTTAAAAAGGTCCATTATTCAGCAAATATTATATAGTCAATTAGCATGATGCCTGCCATAGCTTCTATCTAGGATAAATGCACGATTTGGCCTTTCTGGGTCCCATTCATCGATGTGGCATTTCTCTCCATTTTCTCATTCCCCACTGTAACATCTGTGCAATACCTCCAGGTGTTCTCCTCGGGAGTGAAGTACTCGACATCATCCAGATACTGGCGGTCGTTGCGGTTACCACCGAGAACAAAGACCTTGCCGCCCAGACACACGGCAGAGAAGTAGTCTCTTTGACACAGCATATCAGCGAGGTGCTCCCATTTACCCTGCGACAGGTCAAACCTACAGAGAAGGCCAGACAGAGCAGAAGCCAGCAATGCCGGGTATCCAATGGATCAGTCCTAATGGTACCTAACACTGGCAGTTATTGTTAGCCCCCAGATTCCTTCTTCATTCCGAGTGCTTACTCTACCTCAAGACAGACCTGAGGATATCAAGCGCTCCGTAGTACTTCCGTCCTCCCAGGACATACAGTTTGTTGTCTAGGAGACAAACGCAGTGTCTGAACCTGGCCGGTCCAGGGAGCTTGGTGAATGGCCTCCACTTGATGCTTCTGATCAGACCAGGTCCACGATTGAACTGCTGAGCGAACCACAAGGTCGGGCTCGGAACCCTCTTCATGAAGTCATCATCGACTGTGTCCCCGCAGACCAGAACCAGGACCTGAGCCCGAGTAAACACAAATTTCTTTCAGATATAGACAACAGGATTTTATTTGCTTGTATAAATAAGTTTAAGTTTGTTTAGGAACCTGATTTGGAGTGCGAGGTCGACATCCGTCCCCTTTGTATTTCCCATTCAGGAGGCTTCGGAGTACCTCCAGTGATCCTCTGATCCCAGATGTCTTGTAAAGGAGGTCACATTTAAGGGCCTCCCGGAGCTCAGAGTCACTGAGGAGTGGGAAGCGAACCAGCTGGAGGAGACCTGGCAGAACTTGTTGTCTCTCTTTGGGGTTGTCCTTCACCCAGCTCACTACGGCCTGGAACACCACTATCTAAGCATGAGGGAAACGTAGTCTTTGTTATATCACGGGGGACAGCATGGGCAAGGATTTGGCAAGGACTTTGGCAAGGATGAAGGATCCAGTGACATCGACTAATATCTGCTAAATCAAGCCCTACTCCATCCATCCACACAGGCTGGTGTCTAACACCAGTTCATCTTTTTAAATCACAAGACAGATCCACTTGTGGGTTGTATATAATAACACTGTTAAGACAATTTCTGATTTCTAATTTGTGGTCTCATTCTTGTAAATACCATCAGGTGGCGCCAAACACAGAATATTTTTTCAATAGTCATGTTTTCACTTGTGTGGACATACACTACAGATATATGTGATGCAGACAAACGATCCATGTATCGGCAGCATTGATGGTAAGCACTGTTGCCTCACATTGCCTCCCAATGTCCAACATCATGTTTAACTGGGATAAAAAAAACAAAGCTGTTAGTGGTATCAGCTGGTATGAAAATGGATGGATGGATAATCTGTGATGACAACATTTCCAGCCCAGAGAAGGATCAAATTACACCAAGGTATGACAAAGATTTTAAAAAAATGTTACCTCACTCCCTACACACAACGAATCCCTCTCCAGCAGCTTTCCCAGGAGCGAACATGGGACGTCTTTAAACTTCTCCCCCGCCGAGACACACTCAAAGTGGGACAGGATGTATTCCTCCGCAGCTTGTCCAAGCTGGACCAGCCCATAGGTCTCAGCCAGGACCAGCACATCCAGACAGGTGTTCTCATCCATTTTCTCCCACAGGAAGTCAATGCACAGCGAGAGCGCTCCCTGCAGCTGGAACTGAAACAGTGCATCAGTGAGCTCCCAGATGTGGCTCCAGCTCAGTCTGAGCTGACCTGTATAGATAAAACTCAGTATGGACTTGATAACCCGGGACTCCACGCCTCGCAGGCATACGACGTCCTCGGTAGACTCCCGTAACCCTCCACAGAGCAGTGCCCGGAAATAGTCCCCACCTGCTGCCAACACCACTCGGTGTGCTGGGCGATAAAGAGAGGGCAAAGGAACAGACACCGAGGAGATAAAAATAGAGACAAAGGATAAGAACAAGCATGAGCAAAGAGCCATGGACAAATAAGTAGAAGAAATGTTAAAAATGTCAGAATATGACTTTAACCGGGGCTTAGTCGAGCCAGTGTGACTATGCCATGACTGTCCTTGAGAAGATTCATTTACCATACATATTTATTTAATGACAATATGATAAGGAAAACTGACACACATCCTGGTAAAAAAAAAAGTAAAGGAATTCTTTGAAATGAAAAGTATTAAACAGCATACGTCATAGGACAGAAGTTCACGTTAAATGCAAACTTTAGTCAGAGTTGCAACATTTTAGAAAGGCTTTTTTTAACCTCTAAATGTCGGGGGTATCTTTTATGCTTTGGCAACCCTTAAGTACAGTCTGCAGCTTATTTGTTTTTCATGGACCTCTGCTTCTTTTGCATTACGGCACAGTTGCTTTGCAGATTTAGATATAAAATACAAAGCATTTGATTTCATCTCCTACAGTCGTTTTGTCACAGTGGGTACATTTTAGCAGCATACCCTGATCATTGAGCAGCTTCTATCACTCTGTAACACCTGCTACCTACCAGACCAAGGTTCTTTTCTATTTTGGTCTCCTGAACAAACAACCAGCATCACAGCTGCTTCTTCGGCCTTACCTGGATATCTTTCTCCACTCTCTGCTTGGATTATGACATCGCAGCCAACACCCCTCTCCCACATGTCCTGGATGACCGCCAAGGTCTTGCTCCTCTCTGCGGCTGCTAGGGTCGCAGTCTTTGACATGCACTGTTGCCTCAGCCTCTCCATCTTCAGACACCTGCAAGCATTCAGAACCTCCTCCATGGCTCCCTTCTTATCCAGGTTTACAGGCACCTCGCCGCAGTACGCAAAGTCAAGCACAACTCTTAACCCAACTGAAGTCAAACAACAGGCGTTTTCCTCCACTCCCAGGCCAAATATTTGTTTTGAAGCAAAATATGCATCAGGGGTTTGACTGGCAGCTGCCAGCAGGAGTCTGTGTGCTTGAATGGAGTTCCCCCTGAGTGGGAAAACGCAGTCTAGGAGAAGTTTCTCCTCTTGAAGGCCACGTAGGCAGGCAAAGAGGGTGTCTGCATGTGAGGAGACAGTGTAAGAGAAGTGACCTGCATCCTTGGGGAAAGATGAGGGATTGTGTTGAAGAGAGACAATAGTTTTAGAGCTTGAAATGTGCTTTGTTCTTGGTGTCCCTTTTTGCCCAATGTTATCCATATCCACCGAGCTTTATCACTTCCACAATTAGTTGTTGTTGTGTCACCTAGCCCACTTGCTTGTCAGGGTGAGTCCTGTGAGATTACATTGAACATGGAAAGGATAAATAAAATTACATGAGAGACATGATGGGGAAAACAGCAGGGCGGAACACAGTGTGAGTGCTGGATTCCGAGTAATGTAAAATGTGACACATAACGTCTCACATAGTCTCCCTGCTTACTTGCATATGACATCAAACAAAGAATGTGTACTGAGGGACTCTGTGATCACTGAGCTGTTTTTTTCCACTGCTTTTTTTTCCCACTATATCTAACTAATCTTGCATCCAAAATGAGCTGTAAACAACATTAGAACAGACTCTCCCAGGTTGGTGTCTTGCAGCGCTGAAGAGTGACTACACAAAATGTCACTCTGCATTGTGCAATTACAATCATCTGGCTGGCTTTATACTGCACGGACAGTGCAATACTCGAACATTTCAGTTGTTAGTGCTTCAAAAGATCGAGGTATTGGGAGGTAATTACACAGTTTGTGGCACCGGTGACGTGGGATTTACAGCACACTCTGTTGAACCACTATAACTTCACTTTTTTACAAACGGTTATTTACTCATTTTGGAGAAATGCCTCAGCAAAGACACCTACCTCGCTGATTCCTCTGCCAGTGTGGCTGTAAGAAGAGAGTCTGACCAGGGCACAATGGTGTGAGCGTGTCTGGTGCAGGAGGCAGTAGAGGCAGGTTTAATAATAGCTGGGTGCTGGCACTGTGAATAATAGGCTGCTAGAAGTTTCCACCTTTAAAGACGTCACTTAAACTTTCTGCACTCATGAAATCAAAAGGCAGAAAATGCTTTTAATCACTTGTTTTCCCATTCCTTTGTAACACTCCTTAATCCATACTCATCTGTCAGTCTTCTTTTATTATTTACCATCAACAGCAGTGCGTGGGTCTCGTGAGCCACAGTCATACGGTACCTTACTATCTCTTGCGTACATTGTATGCTTAAATTTAGAGAATTGTCAGATCGCTTCGGAAAAGATAACAACTGACGTTTGAGTTTACCAGTGAAATAGACAAAAAAAGAAGAGGAGGACCCGATGTTTGACGTAGGAAGCGTGACCATCCTGAGCGCTTAGTAAGTCTGAAAAAATGTAAGTTGAGTCATTCAATGTCACCTTATTTCTGAGCATTTGAAAATATTCAATGACTTTGAGGATTAATGTTTGCAAACACAAGGGGAATATATATATGTGTGTATATATATATATATATATATGTGTGTGTGTGTGTGTGTGTATAATATATATCCTTTTTAATTCATATGTAAACAATAGCCCTTCATTTGATCTAGTTTAGTAGGGATCAACCTATTTACCCTATCTACCTTTTTAATGTTTTTGTTTGTTTTTTTTCACATTCAGCATGGGCTTCCATGAAGATACCATAAAATCTGACACGCTCTAAACATTTGTTAAAATCTCACATATCATTCAAAATTCCCAAATCCTATGTAAAAATGTAGCATGAGCATAAAATGAGCAGACTTTAAAACTTTGTTCTCAAACTTTAAACTTTATAACTCAAAGGTTTAACACTTTATTCTCAAAGGTTTTTCTCAAGTTTGAATATTTATAGTTTTTGAGTCATTTGCTCAACATGACGTGTGTCATGGGGAGGGAGGCATGCTACCTACCTCACTAAAGATATAAATTCAACAGATCTTAATCTTCTGAAATTAGAGACAGGAGACTACATCTACTGACTGCATTCTATTCATCTGGAAAAGACGTGAGTAATGTTTCTGCTCGTAATATCTTTGCATGTCAGAATTAAACGGATTTAATCCAAATGAATGATTGAAGCTGACTTCATGTTTAACGTTGTTACGATATTACCACCGAAATATTGTGTTTAATTACATTTGTCACGATATGCAACAATACACTTTGTGCTTAAAATCTAACACGGCTTGACCCTATCAAATGTCTCTGCCTTTTCTGCTGCTGTACTGTCACACAGCTTGGACACACTGATGGGCCAGTTTGCATCCAAGCGTGATGGGATGGTCTCAAGTGTTCTCCCTTGTGTCAGCTTCTCGTCCAGTAAAGAAGGACCGCACATGAACTCCTCGCAGTCCTATGATGCCGGCCACCAGCTGCAAGATCGCAACCCCCAAATCCCCCCGACCATCATTGTTTCTGACACAAATTCGAGGTTTGGCATGCCAATTCTCACTTCACTTTCCCATATTTCTTCTTAAAGCCACACTGCACACATCGTCAACAAATGGCCATCGGACAAACTGAAGCCCAGATCACAACATACTCTCCAAATGTACAGAAATATTGTTTCTATTTTTAATTTCACCGTTATGACACCTCTGACCAACAGCCTGTCAGAGTCGCGGGGCTCCAGCGTGGACCTGCAGAGATCGTCCCCCTACAGCGCCTTAGACCTGGTTCCACAGATTGAGCATTATGCCAGCACACTGCCACACCAGCAGCCCAGGAGTCGGCCATCTCTTGAGGAGCTACGCAAGGCTTTTGAGGCAGGTTTTTACCTCTGGCATCTTTGATTCAGAATCAAAGATGCAAGGGGCATCAAAGGGGAGGTTGAATTTGTTTTATATTTCAAAACCTCTACTCTATTCCATTTCTATAACTGTTACACAATGGCCAGGCTAATAGTTTCACCATGCCACTTTGTCGCTCTTAGAAGTCAGTAGCACAGATATATTCATGCATTTATTCAACTCCCAAAGAGACATCCTAAATGTCCATCATCTGTAGCATCACACACACGACTCCATCTTTGCCTTCATCTTTGTGTTTTTCTAAGAAAGAGGAAGAGGCCGGCGGCGTAACAAACACAAGAGCGAGCACTGTGCCAGTGACAGACGATGGAAATGAAGAGTCTGAAGCTCCATCAGGGAAGGGACCCACACGATTTGGCTGGGTGTGTGGAGTCATGGTGAGCATGTTCAAACCGCAAATTATGGACAAAGGCTGCCGAGGTCGCTCGACAGAACACTCACCGAGCTGATTTCATTGTTTTATTTTCACCAAACTTATCATAGGTTCGTTGCATGCTGAACATATGGGGAGTCATCCTGTTTCTCCGCTTGTCAACAATTACCGCCCGGGCAGGCCTTTGTGAGTATTCAACTCTCCATTCCTTAGTCCTGTTCACACCTTTATGGGTTCGCTTAATGTCCTTTGCTATCATTGATTTCTCCACACTGTAAGTATAACATATTTGAGTTGTTGTATGTTAAGATAGAATTTCCTGAAAACCCCGTTTGCAAGAGAGATAATGCAACCTGGAAAAGTTTCGAGAACTAGATGGGGCTTAACCGTCATCCGTCTCATGGCAGTGTTGACCTGGCTCATCATTCTGATGTCTGTGACGGTAACCACGGTAACGGCCCTCTCCATCTCTGCCATCGCCACCAACGGGAGGGTGATCTCAGGTCAGTCACACACGAAGGCTTGAAATCATAAACACAAGGCACGTAAAGTAAATACATTTGCAAATATTCTAACAGAAATCTACTGTATCCTATGAAAACAACCTCGTCAATGGTATGTGTTTGTGGTGAAATATCGCCTTCAGGCGGGGTCTATTTCATGATCTCCCGCTCTCTGGGTCCTGAAATTGGTGGGCCCATTGGGATGGTCTTCTCCTTCGCCAATGCTCTGGCCTGTGCCCTCAACATCACGGGCTTTGCCAGCATGGTCTGTGACCTATTGCTGGTAAGTTTAGTGCTCTAAAAACTGAAATATAATTGTTTATTTCACATAACCCATGAGAATACACAGATGCTCGACAAGTCAGAAATGGCTGAGATTACATGTTATAACTGCAATTTTCCCCTGAACTCATGGGTATAACAAGACAGATTTCTTGCTTTTGTTCTTCTCTTCCATTACCGAATAGACAATTAGGGCACATCATGTGACCGTGTTTCCAAAGCATTACATATTTACCCTGGAGCCAAAAGACAGATAATACATTTGATGTTAGGTATTTAATGGATGAATGAATAATTCACTTCTATTAATGTAGGAGTTTGGTGTCATCATGGTTGATCCTAATAACGATCTCCGTATTGTGGGTGCGATCACGATGACTGTTCTCTTGCTAATTTCTTTGGCTGGAATGGAGTGGGAGTCCAAGGTGAGCTCATTACGACGCCTTATTTGCCTGATTTGATCCATATATCTCCTTATCTCCTTATAAATGTCCCTCCTTTTCCCTGACTATTTAAAAAAGTAAACATTTCTCCATTTTTCGTCTGTCTCACAGACCCAGATGTTGTTCTTTATAGTCCTCTTGATCTCGTTTGCCAACTACTTTGTGGGCACGACCATCTCTCCCACTCGAGAGAAACAGGCTCAAGGAATCCTTGGATACCACAGTGAGTTCAGACTGCTCTCGATGTTAAGCAGGTGGTGTGGTTAGATGGGTGGAGCCAGTATTTCCTGCCAGTTTCTACTTGTGTCTATTCAACAGTCGCAGTGAGTGAGAGACGGAGGCCGCTGTTACGCTTTGGCCAATTTATAAGCAGAACCAAGACACCTGTCTCTTTAAAAATCTAGATATGAATACATAAACTGTTACACCCCTTTTGTTTTGAAGTAAAAGTTATGGGCTTTTTATCCTTGTGTTTTGCTCTAAATTTCCAAAGTTGCATGCTGGCATCTTCCATCGTTAGTTTATCAGTTTAAGAGGAGAATGTTTTTTGTCTGTGATCACCAGGTGAGATCCTCCTAGCGAACCTGTTACCTGACTGGAGAGGAGAAAGTTTTTTCCATCAATTTTCCATTTTCTTCCCCTCTGTTATTGGCATTCTCACCGGAGCCAACATTTCTGGCGACCTCAAAGTATGACTCCATATATATCTGTGTGCGTGTGTGTGTGCATGTGTGCGTCATGCTGTGTGTTATTCACCTTTTGCAGGACCCTGCTAAGGCAATACCCAAAGGTACCCTCATGGCCATTTTCTGGACTACGGTCAGCTATCTACTTGTCTCTCTAACTGTTGGTACGTTGCTCATAAAAGAAGCATGCATTTGTATTACAAATATAGTACATGATAAGGATTTTAACAAGCTGTTTGCAACCATGGAAACTAGAAACATGACATGACATTTCCCTAATTTTTAGTGTGAAAATGAACTGTTTCTGCGTAAAAATGCGTCTGACGGAGCATGTGCCTTAGCTACAGCTATGACGGTCGCTTCTTAATTGCCATACAGCTTTTTGCGTGGTGCGGGATGCCTCGGGTTTGACAAGCGACATTCTGACTGGAAACGTCACTGACGGTTGTGCGGGTGTGGAGTGTGGCCTGGGCTGGAACTTCACAGAGTGCATCCAGTCGCAGTCTTGCAAACACGGGCTGGCTAATGACGAGAAGGTACTTCTCAATCGGGAAAGCCTTCAATCTACGACATACATGCCCTTGTCTTTTTCTAAATAGCTCCATAAACACTAGTGTCTTTTGATCTAATGTGAATATTCTTGCTTAATGACCATTTTTCTGACCAGGTAATGGCTAAAATCTCAGGGTTCGAGCATCTCATCACTGCCGGGATCTTCGCAGCCAGCCTGTCAACCGGCCTCGGTATCCTTGTCTCTGCTCCCAAAGTCTTCCAGGTGAGCAGCCGCTTTGGCAGGTTAGCGTATATTGCTTTGCAAGTGCTGAGCATTCCGTGCGCAGTTTTTTGGTTTGATGAGTTGTGTTTTCTGCCTTATCTGCCAGTGTCTTTGCAGGGACAAGATATACCCATACATTGAATTCTTTGCAAAGGGTTATGGAAAAAATGACGAGCCACGGCGGGCCTACGTGCTCTGTTACCTCATCGCTCTGGGCTTCATTCTCATTGGTGGGTGTCACCAGTGGAATTCACACACACACACACACACACACACACACACACACACACACACACACACACACACACACACACACACACACACACACACACACACACATATATATTTATATATTTATATATATCAGATTTGCTATTATGCACAGTACATCATTTTAAAATAGTGTAAAGACTAAAAAACATCTAGTTCTGATCCTTTGTAATAGTGTCTTTTTCCTGTGTCCTTACAGGGAACCTGGACACCATTGCGGCCCTGAGCTCCAACTTTTTCCTTTGCTCGTACAGCCTCATCAACTTCAGCTGCTTTCATGCTTCAATCACCAACTCACCTGGTGAGCCAGCTGTCCTCGCTCTACACTAAGAGAAACTTTCCTGATCGTCCCTTTACTCGCAGAGGAACCTGCAAAAACAGGGTGCTGCATTTGGGTTCACCTTTGAGGCCTGTAAATCTCATGCTGACTTTCTTTAGGTTGGAGGCCGTCGTTCCACTACTACAATAAGTGGGTGGCTTTGTTTGGATCGCTGATCTCTGTGGTGCTGATGTCCCTGTTTAAACTGTGGGCTGCTTTCACCACCTTCGGCATCATCTTCTTACTGTTTGGATACGTCAACTACAACAAGCCAAGTGGGTCCAGAACAAACAATTTGCATATATTATGCAGTGGCCGAAGAGTGGAATCGCTGACAGCTTTTCGATTTCGCTTCCTCTAATAGATTTTGTGCTTTCATTTGTTTAAAAACCTCCTTACCTGTGTCTTTTGACATTCGCAGAGGTCAACTGGGGTTCGTCGGTCCAGGCAAGTACGTACAAGCTGGCCTTGTCATATTCCATCTCTCTGTCTGGTGTCGAAGATCATGTGAAGAATTTCAGGTGCGGGACCAATAATATGACAAATTCTTCATCAATAATTTGCATCTAAAATGTGTATTTTTGAGTGATTTTCAGCTTTTGTATAGATTTTCACAGCGAGTGCTAAGTGACATTTATCCATGGTCTCTGCATGCATCCTCTCAGACCTCAGTGTCTTGTTCTGACTGGGCCACCCAACCAGAGACCAACCCTGGTGGACTTCGTCAGCTCCTTCACCAAGCATATAAGCCTTATGATCTGCGGAGACATAATCACGGTCAGACATTTACAGGTAAACCCAAACAGAAAATGTTCATTCGCACGCAAGAAACAGAATATGTGACTGCCGTACCGTAGGGGCGGGACGGCCAAACACGGCTCCAGGAGGCCACAGACTGCTTGGCGAGGTGGATGAACAGGAGGAAGGTGCACTGCTTTTACACTCCTCTCACCGCCAGCTGCCTCAGAGCTGGAACTCGCCACTTGCTGCAGGTAAAGCACCTCTGACTTCAGGAGCTGCTTGTCTTAGACATATTTTGGACACATTATCTATTTCTGTTCATATATTTATTTATTTCTGTGGAGAGATCATCTAGTAAGTGGTACATTACCACCAACAGAAGAGGTCCCTTCCAGCATTCCTGCTTTTCATTGTGTATTTTCCATTTCCTACTTTTTTGGTTATCGTCTTTGAACGCAGTTTTTTTTTCTATCTCACTCATATTTTTTTCAAGGCTTCTGGCCTTGGCAAGCTGAAGCCCAACACTCTGGTCCTGGGTTTCAAGGCAAACTGGAAGGACTGTTCTCCTGAAAGTGTTGACGATTATATTAACACTATATAGTAAGTTCAGTTAAAGAAACATTTAACTACAATATAAAATGCATATACCTCATATTCTCATGTAGCACTGGAAAGCTGCTGTAAGCTGCATAGATCAGCAATAGCATACACTCATGATTGTATAATGTTACCTTAATGAAATGACAGGTAAAAAAAAGTAAATGACAGTCAGAACTGTGAAAAACTTTGATTTCCCCATCTCTATCCAGTGATACCTTCGATTCCAACTATTGTTTGTGCATCCTAAGGATGATGGAAGGACTCGACATGTCTGACCAGACCGGCTTTGAAGGTTAGAATTAGATTTCATAAAATAGTTCATTTTCTCTGTTCTACATGCTGTGTCTACCTGCCTGTAAAAACAGTGGTGATTGATATAAAGTCTCTTATCCAGTGAATCATGGCTTTGAGCCAGATGAGTCAATAGACAACTATGACCAGCACTCTCCTGAGATGGACTCGGGTGAGTAGCACTGTACGCACAAAGACCCATCAGACTTGTTTTTCTTGTTTTTGAAATCATGTGGTGATTGATTGTGAGTGATGACATGATGGGGACATGAAGGTCACATGAAGGTTTGAGGCCTGGTCAGACCGTCAACTTAAAGTAGTCAATGATCCTGGGATATTTTGGAAATATGATGCAATTCAGAGTGAATATAATTGCCACCCTAATCTCGTCGCTCCCTCTCGGTGTTACAGCTGATGAAGGTGACAGTGATCAGGTCAGAACGGTGTTTCAGATTGACCAGGGGAAGAAGACTATCGATGTCTACTGGATAGCCGATGATGGAGGTTTGTGCTGGCTAAACTGACAAAAGACAGGCGAGAGAAATGTGGATGCAACCATAATCAACGCATGAACAAAATGTGCATCTATCACGGTCCTTATCCACATTTTAGCCTTGTCCTCTTTCAAGGTCTGACTCTGCTGGTGCCCTACCTGCTCACCAGGAGGAAACGCTGGCGCCACAGCAAGGTCAGGATCTTCATCGTGGGAGATAAGCAGAACATGGAGGAGAGACGCAATGAGTAGGTGTTTTCCTTTTCACGTAGACGCCTCGCCACCCCGTCACCCAGGGTACTCCCAGCTGCAACATAATCATGTTACAAAGGGGGCTTTCCTGTCAGGGTAGCCTGGGCCTTGGGTCAGAGTAATTGTTTCAAGAGCCACTTTTGAAGTGCCTGGACAAAGGTCTTTCACGACCCAACAAGTGGTCTGGGGTCGGGACCTAGACCCACGTTTTATTTATTGTTTGATAAATTATTTTACTTTGTGGCAAGACTACCAAGCGAATAAGATGTTCCCACAGTAGGAAATGGTGGTCAGTTTGATTTGGACTGATTTGGACATGTTGTAGGATCTGTCCTGCATGTGTCAGATTTCCCTTCTCTACCGCAGTATGTTTGGCTTGTAGCTGGCGGCTGGTGAGAGCTGTTGTGTGTGTCGCAGGATGATCACTCTGCTGAGGAGGTTTCGTTTGGATTTTCATGACGTCATCGTCGTGACGGACAGTGAGCGCCGTCCACAAGCCAACAGGTACGTCCTTCCAGCTCGTTCTGTAAACAGAACAGGTCCTCTCATGTCATAAAGTGATGGTTTAGAACCCCGCTAAAGAATAGAGCACAATGGGCTACCAGCACAAAGAGATTGAAGTCAACAGTGACCACTGGAACATTAAATGTGTTAAATATTTGGAGTTGCTGACCTCGTGTTGTTCGCCCACAAGCCTAGGCAGGTTTGTGGAGAGTGTCGCCCCCTTCAGGCTGTATGATGAACAACAGGAGGGTGCCACAGTCCAGGACCTGAAGCGGGCCATGCCGTGGAAAATATCAGACAAAGAGTTTTACGCCTTCAAACTGAAGGTGCGCGTGCATGTGTGTCTCTGTGTGTGGGCTGATCAGTTCTTTACAATTTATTGATATTAATTTCCTCATTTGCAGTCGGAGAGAAAAGTGAGGCTGAATGAAATCATCCGGAGAAATTCACAGCACGCTGCTCTCGTGCTCGTGTGAGTACGCGGTTTGAAGTTCACCTCGCGATGCTAATCGCAATGTTATGTTGAGGCTCACTGCAGTTTTGTCAGAAGATAAAAACTTAGATGAAAGGATAACAACGGTACTGTGTCCAGTGATGCAAATTTAAGCAAAAAAGGGACACCTGACCAGAGGCCGGGCTATTTCCATGAACATCTGATTCAAACCATGGCAATACATACATGGGAGAGATAAAAGCACTTCTATAGATCACTGCAAAAGACAGTTTATGTGATTTGGATTATTCATTTGTTGAGGAGGGCCAGTTGTAGCTCGGTCTTGCTGATTTTATTCCATTTCCAGGAGCCTCCCCGTCCCTCAGAGTGACTGTCCCAGTACTCTGTTCATGGCCTGGCTGGACACCCTGACCTGTGGTCTCCACTGCCCTGCAGTGCTCATACGAGGGAACCAGCAGAACGTCCTCACCTTCTACTGCCAGTGAATCTTTGTTTTTGTTTTTTTATTATTATTATTTCCTATTTCTTGTGTATATTTCGAGTGTACGGTTGTCTTAGTTCCTAGTTCCACACCATACAGTAAAGGCCCGATGGGAGATGGCTCAGAGGACCAGTGCATATCTTTGAATGGTCTTAACTGCTTTTTAGTTTAGCAAAAAAAAGAAAAGTCCTCACACACAGATGTCATTCAGTGTGATCAGATTAAAGTGTGGTGTTGCGCTATACTTAGTATACAGTATAGGCATGAAGGAGTCAAAGAAAGTTCAGTGACAGACAGATATTCATGTTGGAACACACAAGGAAGTGGATATTCTTGTTGATATTGTGCAATAATTAAACAGACAATTTAAAAGTTTTTATTCGAAAAGTTGATGGTACAATTAAAAAAGGATGAATGCCAAGTTGCAGCAATATCAATGAATGAATGGTACATGATTTTACTCAAAACCCTGCTGCCATCAAAATAAGGCTAAGTGATTTAAATTAGCAGCCATGTGTATATATATACCATCACGGATGGGTATAAACTATCTATTATTTCAATTTTGCTCAATTGTAGAAACATTATTATTGTTGTTGTTGTTGTGACAACTGTCACATGGTGCTGCAAAATGACTCCGTAGAATTTGCTTGAAATGGGAACATTTGGAGACAGGTGTGTCCAGGCTGTACCTGGCTTCAAATGAATTCAGACTACGTCAGCTAGTGTAGTAGTGAATGGACACTTTGTATTGAACAGCCCTAACCCACGGCTCCTTTTATTTGCATGATATCTCACACTGAGATCGTGTGATCGTCAAGCCTGAACAGTGTAAGGATTTATGTAGCATAGAATACAACCAAGTCTTCTAATTTAATAACGTTTGTTTGTGTAAAGCTCTGTGTTTATGCCTGATTTTGACCCAAGCTTTGGTAAAATTTTGTGCCACGCTTTCAGTTCTGTGTCACTGCGACATAGTAATAACATGGAATTACGATAAAAAATAATTTCGGACAGTCTCTCAAACACACAGCAAAAGTACTGTAAATCCAGAAGTTAAAGTGAATCACACAGAACAAATTGTGGGAACTACTCAACAACAGGAGAGTACAAAAAAAAAGAGACAGCTGCACTAATATTCATATCAGGTGGTGGGTATAAACGATGCATTTTCCACAGTATTCTCAGGTGACATTTCCTCTTGACCTCTTTGTAAGCTGATATGAATTTGCACTTGTTACAAATAAACCCCTCTGTCAGAGAAACATGTCTGTATTGTATGATATTCAAATAACATTCAAATACTGGCTCAAAGACTTCACTGTATTGGTAGAGCGATTTATTTAGCAAGAGGGACACCTGGAAGAGGACACATCTGAGTGGAGGTGAGTAGAAACAACAACAACCAACACGCATGTAAGTCTGAAGATAGGTAGATATCTTTTTTAAAAATTGTTTTTTTTTCTTTTCACTTTAAACTCAGAGAAACAAGTGAGCGATTCATCAAACAGATTGAAGCTGTTAAAATTATCCCGGTCGATTTACAGCACATTGAAGCATCAGCATCACCCAGCGGAGCAACGATGCAGTGGAGCCTGTTTCTGTGTGTGCTGATGGGTAAGTGTTGCTGCTGCTGCCACAGTTTAGCTACTATTACAGCTGACTGTGTGAGGTGATTTGCTCAAACCTTTTCTTTTTATCTGGTTCTAGGTCGGTGTTTCCTCTTTGTGTGCCACCTCTATGAGTATGAGTTTCATTCAGGAAAGAAGACCTGGGAGGCTGCCAAGGAACATTGCAAGAACAACGGCACCGTCCTGGCTACAGTGTTTGACATGAATGACGTGGGGAGACTGGACAAAAATAAAGAGGCCTGGATTGGGCTCAGGAGAGATCAGGAGAGAAATAGAACATGGCACTGGTCTCTTCCAGGTGTTGAGTTCTCTCAAAACCACACAAACTGGAAACTTGGTGAACCAAATAATTATGGAGGACACGAGAACTGTGGATTGCTTGGTGAAGGTGGCGGATGGAATGATGCAGGCTGTGACAATAAACTTCCATTCATCTGCTACGATGGTAAGAATGTGACACTATGTTGTTTGGTTTATTCAACATGTCTGCCTACAACTTTTGTCTGCACTCACAAATATTGTGTCATAATCAGAATCCCATTCTGACTGATTCATTCATACTTTGCGTATCTGTCTTTGTCTGGCTGATATCTGATTGTTTGGGTGGAATTATGTTTTTGGCCAGCAAGGTTACGAGAGCAAAATAATCCAATATCAGTTATGCTTTCTTGTCTGTTGATAATGATTAAAACTCAGTTCCATTATCTGAACAAAAATAATCTTGATCAAATATTATTTATCTTAACATGTCTTAACATCTCATCAGATACGTAAAATTATGTGCTGCACAATCAGAGATACAGAAATCTGAATTTAATAGTGACATGTTTGTAAAGAGAAAGTTTTCAGGTGCAAAATGTTTTTGTTCAACAGAGTCTCAGCAGGTGAAATATCATTGCATCAACCAGAATTCTAAGTGGAAACGGGCTCAGAAGTACTGCAGAACCCGTCACACTGACCTGGCCAGTGGACACAGTCTGTTAAATGATCCTGAATTCAACAAGATGTGGCATGCAGAGTGGAAAGGCCAAACACAAGTGTGGATCGGCCTGTTTGCAGACAAATGGAGCTGGTCTGATGGGAGCAGATTCTCCTTCAGAAACTGGGAAGACAACTTTGAGGAGGTAGAATCTAAGGACTGTGCTGTGACTACTCAAGATGGAAAATGGAAAACTCTTCCATGTGAGACAAAACAACCCTTTCACTGCTACAAAGGTGAGCTTTGCTGCTGTTTCTGCTGTTTTCTCAGTTAGAAGCTTATGCTACAGAGGGGACTTCATAGCATGCCTGCATTTTATCTTGACATTACAAGACAAATGCTGATAGTTCAACAACATAGCACAGAACACATATCATCTTCTCACGTCACTTGTAATGTTTGTATATTTATTCATTCATATGTTACTGTTAGTTTCCACTTCCTTCCCACTAGTGTTATGGGGTGAAAAGCAGGGAATACACCCTGGATGGGCCCCATCACAGGATACACACACCGTTCACTCTCACATTCACAGCTATGCACAGCCTAGTATCTCAAACTGAGCTTCTTGCATGTTTTTGAACTGTAGAAGGGGAAAACATGCCGGCACTTGTAGAATGTGTTTGGTCAAATTTTGAGGAGCCTATTTCTATATCACCATTGCACATCCAGGGTGTGATACTCAGCATCAAAGCTACAGGTATGATCCAGTGTTTCAAATCCTGCCACCACAGATAAAATGATCCTGATTCAACAAAATAAGACATGGGAGGAGGCCCTGACTTACTGCAGAGAGAACCACAATGAACTGGTCTCCATCACCAACCTGACAGAGCAGAACTGGGTCCAAGAGAAAGCCAAGAATGCAACGAGCCCTTACGTGTGGCTAGGACTGCGCTACACATGCACCCTGGACTTCTGGTTCTGGGTCACTGATGAGGTCGTCGGCTACAAGAACTGGGAATCACCCCCAAAAGATGACTGTAACTTGTCTGGAGCTATGGACAAGCAAGGACAACATAAGTGGGTCAGCCGTGATGATGAAGAGACTTATAATTTCATCTGTTCCAAGTATTAATCCGACATCATGTTTCTCCTCAAAGTTTAATCATCTCGAGGAATTGTATGTACACTAGAATTAATAGCCATGTGCTTCAGGGTTGTTTAAGAATAGAATAAGTACATGAAGTTGTCCTAGAAGGCCGTAAGCCCTCCATTTCTTATTCTTCAAAGTGTGCGATATATTTTTCTCTACGTCCGTAACCAATGATGTATAAAGTTGTAACCTGGACACTATTTCAATAAATTCCAATTCTGTCACTCGTTTCTGTGATTTATTCATTATTAAATATTGTTATATACATACTGTATGTGTGTGTGTAAGAGATCATGTAATACCATGATAGAGAAACAGCAGCAACAATCTTGTTGAAAACACAGTAAAGTTAATCCAACCAACAGTAGCAAACACATGAGAATAACAAACTATTCTTTTATTGATGGAGGCAGGTGGAGGCCAGTTCGGCCCTTATTTATTGTTCAGATGCGGTGTATGCGTTTCCTCACAATGCCCAGGTGTCAATCCCCGGTTGTTCACTGTTGTACTATGTGGTGAGAAATACTTTCGTCCGACGTTTCAAAGTCAAATCAGAGGAGGGGCCAGCAGTCTGATAAATTCGGTTTAGTCCAAGCGCCAAGGACGAGCGGCATGATAAAGAAAGCGAAAGGAGCGTTTTAAAGCAAGACGCGTGGCCGACACCAGGGGGCCGTGCCGAGCCTCTCGCATAAAGCTCAAACCTCGGCTCCTCCGAGCCCATACCTCCGCCACACGACCCGCCACCTGCCGCTCCACCCAGTGCCACCCACGATGGGGGACACCTTCCCGTACCCCGTGTTCTTCGAGTGTCCTGGCGTGGACGGAGAGCAGAGGAGGAAGATAGAAACGTACTTCCAGGTCCGCCGCAAGTCAGGAGGAGGGGATTGCGGGCCCTTGACGAACCTGGGGAACAATGTGTACAGCATCGCTTTCAGAGAGCGAGATGGTAAGAGGGTTCGGTCGTGCACGATGAAGTTTTCCAACGATGACGTTTTGGCCGACTGGACTCACTGACTTTGTGGAAATGCTAAATGTGTGCAGGTGAAAGTGAAACTATTTCCGCGTCCTTCCTCAATTCCGAATGTGTTCCTTATTTGTGGATACTGTTTGTTTTTGTTTTTTTTACTAGCGGTGACAAGTTTTTTGTTCTCTTCAGTTTGTGTGGAAGTCGTCAAGTGTTGCGTTTTACAACTGTCTCAAATGTGACGCGGGTGAAGTCTGGTTTCACTTTCACATCGGGGCGGTGTTGTGGTCTGGTGCCTGGCCTCGTCAAGTCGCGTTTGTTTGTGGAAAAACCAGTTCTTGTCACAGCATGAAGGCATTAACATGCCTCAGATACAAATCTGAATGTGAAAACAGTTCACAGGGATTTTGTCGAGGGCTCTCTGCCCGCCGTATTAATGATTAACAGTGGCTGTCTAGCCTACATACTGCCCAACCCTACGTGGGCAGTGTGTGATGGTAGATAGTTATTTAGTCTTGGTTATTATAGTCAGATATATTTCCAGACAGTTATAGATAGATAGACAGATAGAGAGATGGATAGATAGACAGGAGGAAACTGTATTGGTCCCTGACATAGATGACTGCAAGGAAACGCCATAAATTAG
The DNA here is from genome assembly GCA_029224185.1 of Karalla daura. NCBI lineage: Eukaryota > Metazoa > Chordata > Actinopteri > Chaetodontiformes > Leiognathidae > Karalla > Karalla daura. The sequence continues at coordinate 5,814,656 of CM055210.1, read as the reverse complement.
AGGGGAAAAAAGCACATGTAACAGCAGGAGCAAACCATATACATGTGGATAGCATGTTATCAGTGTAAAGTGCAAGTGCAGCCGGTCTATCTGTGTACAAAGGTATTGAAGTTACAGTGCCCTGGCTGAGATAACTGAAAAGCCACATATTTCCTTTATAACAGGCTATAGCAGGAAGTATTCAGTCCTTAGTTTAACAGAAATGAAATTGTACACAAGGTAGAATTTCATTAATGCGGGAAAGTACACTCGGCATGATATCGATTTTAAAAACTGATTTAGCGATTTTTCTGGTCATATTTCAGAAGTAGAGTTTGAAAGCAATAGATAGTGGTATATCGGACACAGCCGATATTATTATTTCCTTCAAAGAGGAAGCAGCTAAATCAGGCGCAACCACAATAAAGGGAGAACTTCATTCAACATGAAACACTTCCTCTTTCATTGAGATAAATGGAGCCAGAAACACAAATCTGAACACAAATGTTTGTGAAGCGCATGTTATATGAATACTGTCGCCGTGTCTGTTGCAGCCCAGCAAAGAGTCTTGCAGAAATCTAAACATGTGCTGGAGGTTGCGGATGGCACTCTAAAGGTGATTGTGCGAGACAGCCAGGGCCCCTCCAGCCCCTCCAAGTCAAATTGCCCAAAACTGGACTTCACATCATCGAAGGTCAGTGTGGAAAGTCTTCACAAGAAAACATCCATGTAACAGTACTCTGATACGTAATTCTATCTCGAGTCTTTCATTTATTCTTATTAAACTCCATAGAGTATAGTCCTTCGCTGGTTGTGGGGGAAATAATGTTTTTGAACAATGAAATGATTTCTTTGTAATTTAAGATTATGAAAAGCAATATCAGGCCGAACAATATCAACATGTTTATAACCCAACAATAAATTATCTTTCCAACAACAGGGAGAGCAGCAATCTTCAAGTCCACTAACAAGAGATGAAGAATATGAACTGCAGCTGGATGGTCACCTTCTCCGCTACCTGAAGGAACGTCCTGGTGCTGAAAGGAAACTCGGGGCAGATCTTGCCTCTGTGGCCTGCTCTGCTGAGCTTCACCCAGAGGAAGAGAGGGTTGTGGTCAGGAGTTCAGGTCAGGCCGATGGCGTGAACTGGAAAGCTCAGGTAGACGAACTCTTCCTGGGCTACCTGTGCCACTACGAGGTGGACCCTCACATCGGCAAAGCTTTGCTTCAGTGTGACAGCTCTCAGCAGGGCGTGGATGAGGTGATGGTGTTCAGCGAGACTCCCGTCGTGATTGTGGTTGGAGAAAGCTTCCAGGTGAAAAACAGGTTGAAGGAGGCGGAGAGCTTAATTGCTAAACGGCGGCCGCGTTCGAGTGAGAAGCACACCATTACTCGTAAAATAGGTGAGCCCAAACTCCGTCTCATTTGGAATGACATCGAAAGCGGCTTGCAGAAAGATTTCCCGGGGGTGAAGGTGACGAAGAGCGATTCAGGCCGTTTAGCTCTGGAAGGTTCCGTGGAGGAAATTCGGAAGGCCGGGGTCTGGGTATCTGATAAAGAGAAACTGGTATTGGAAAGGAAACTTGCCGATGTGAGCCCACATTTCCTTACCTTCCTTAGGAAAGCTTATGGAGGTCCAGGGGCCCTGAGCGGCTTTTTGGGGGTTGGCGATAAGGTGGAAATAGAGCTACAAGACACAGAGCTCTGTTTCTTCTCTCTCTCAGCTCATACATTGGTTGATGCAGAAAAGCTCCTGCATGACAGATTTAAAGAGGTCAAAATCAATGTTCCCAACTGTTCGTCCGTGCCAGCTGAGCTTCGGGAGAGTCTCAAAATGAAGGTTAATGAGCTGAACCAAGGACAGTGTAGGGCGCAGGCCGTGTTTGGCTCAAACCGCATGGTGTCTTTACTGGGCCACACCAAAGAGGTTGAAGAGATGAACGAAGTGGTTGCACAGTTTATTTTGGACAAAGCAACCGTAGAAGGCAGTGTCATCCTTCCGTTTCCAGAGTTGGTCAGCTCCCTCCCAGATCTCCTGAGGCAGCATGGCTTAAACTGCTCAGAAGTTCAGTTACACACGGCAAATGTTTCCTCCAGAGCCATGGTGTCGCTGCAAGGTCCGTCCAACAGGGTGACTGAGGTCAGGAATCAACTGGGCCCGTTTCTGGATTCCCTTGTGAAGGAGAGAGTCACAATCGACTTACCTGGGGCAGCAAGGTACTTCGGGAGTCAGTCTGGAAAGGAGAACATTTCCGGTGTTTCTCGTGCCCACAAGTGTCTCATCCAGCTTCAAGCGCGGCCCCCTGCTACCAGACAGAGTTTGGGATTCTCTGCTTTGAGCGATGCGGTCACCCCGGTCGGCTGCTACGGCATTGGCGATGGGCTCCGGGTGCTGGTGTGTCACGGTGACATCACCAGGCAGGAGGCCGACGCCCTGGTCAACGCAGCCAACGGCAATCTGGACCACCACGGAGGTATCGCGGCGGCTCTGAGCAAAGCAGGTGGTCCCCAGGTGCAGAAAGAGAGCAGCGCTCTGGTGAAGCAGACTGGGAAGATTGCTGCAGGAGAGGTCGTGGTGACGACAGGGGGGGACCTGAATTGCAAGAAACTGCTGCATGCTGTTGGGCCTGAGGCTGGAAAAGAGAGTGGAAGGGAGGCGTTTTTAATCGAGAAAGCTGTGCGGTCTGCTCTCAATCTGGCGGAAATGATGGAGTTCAACTCCATTGCATTGCCCTGCATCAGCTCCGGATTGTTTAGGGTTCCGGTCAGCGTGTGCTCGGAGGCTATCGTCGCTGCCGTGAAGAGGTTTGGGAGTCAGGAAGGGCGGAGCCTGGATAAAATCATCTTGATTGACAAAAGAGAAGAGGCGGTGAGGGCCATGCGGGAAGCATGTGATCGGATGCTTCAAGGAAGCACTCCGGGAACCAGAACACGAGATTTGGGGTACCAAGCAGGTGCGGACGTGTCTGCACGAGGAGCCGAGGCGGCAGGAGATGGCGTCCGTGTGGAGATCGTAGAGGGAACCATTGAGACACAGCAGGTTAGATTTTGAAACTGCATCTACTTAAATTTGATGGTTGTTACAGATACATGATTTACTGATCAACATGACGAGGATGATTATGTTTGTTACACTCTCCTAGGTGGATAGCCTGATATCTCCCATGGCCGGGCATGATCCTCTTTCTACCCGTGTTGGAAAGGCTTTGACCCATGTGACTGGTCCTCAGCTGACTGTCAAGTTTCACATGGAGGCAGATGGAGCAACGCTACCTGGTCACATTGTCCTGGTGAAAGGCTTACCCCGTCTTCAGTGTGGTGGAGTTTTCTTCCTCAACCTCATCCCCTGGGATAAAAACCCGGACGGCACCGCAGTCCAGGTGAAACGTGCTTTCCGTGCTAACTTTGCATGTGTTGCATTCTACAAAAACCAAGTGGTCCTGACAATCCTTCAATCCTCTAGGTTCTGAGACAGGGCATCAAGAGAATCCTGGCTTGTTGCAAAGTCAACGGTTTTACCTCGGTTGCTCTCCCTGTGCTGGGGACCGGTTCTGTCTTGAAGTTCCCTCATAGTGTGGTGTCAAAGGTCCTGCTGGAGGAGGTCCGTGCTTTTGAACAGGGCCAGGCAAGCAACACGTCCTTCTTGGTCCGCATCGTCATCCACCCTGGTGACAAACACTCTAGCAAGGTAAAGTATCGGAAATAACCGTTGACATTTGTCAATTGCCTGGCGGGAAAAAAGTAAGCATTCTTTTTGTCGTCACAGGCCTTCCAGTCCGCGCAGGAAACTTTGCGCTACAAACGATTCACAAACAACAGTAGCTCAGACCAAGGTGACCATGAAAACACCAAATTATAATATATGTAATGTAATGCTTTCTTTATGCAAGAATTTTGTCATCGTTTCTCTGTTGTTGTTGTGACTTCAGCTACCTTCTATCGGCACCTCTCTGATACAAGTGTCGAGGTCACCGCCATGATGGGCGGAGTCAAGTTTCAGATGGTCCTCGGTGACATCGCCCACGAGTCCACCGACGTCATCGTCAATACAACGGATTTCTCCAATATCGACACGGGTGTGATGGGTGGATCCTTTAATGCGAGACATCACAGCCCTTGGGAGTGATCGTGTTGTTGAGTGTGTACATTGCATTGACCTACAGTGTCCGTGTGTTTGCAAACTCCCTAGGTGTGACCAAAGCCATTCTGGCTGCAGCAGGGCCGTCTGTCAAAGCGGATTTGGTGAAAAGTAAGGCATAAAAAGCGAACCGACAAATGCTTTTTTTTTGTTTTCAAAGCGTACATATCACAGTCATAACAGATATCAATGCTAGGGCGTCAGTTGGTGTCAGTTCATCCTATTGTTTGCTATTTGTTTTTTTGTTTTTTCGTGTTTTTCAAAACAACTTGCCTTAGAAAAACCAAAACGCTGTTGCTTTTTTTATGTTTCAGTGGGAACTCCACAAGACAAGGTGTGCTCCACAGGACCCGGGCTGCTTGGCTGCAAAGAGATCATGCATGCCGCTTTTATGGCTTCTCCAGAGGTGATTCTGGAAAAATGCAAAAAGATCCTGAAGCAGTGTGAGACTAAAGGCTACAGCTCCGTGGCATTCCCAGCCATCAACACTGGTTTGTACTGCTCGTATACCTAGATGCGTGTGTTTACTGGCCGGTGTTTACGAGTGCTTGCCCATTACAATGAACACCAGACTCGATCGGACATAATCTTCTTCAATATGTTCTCGGAAACAGTTTATCTGGTACTAAGTACAATAACTCACAATGTGTGAACAGAAAACAGGTTAAGGTAGAAAGCCTTTGTTGTCATTTGTTGTTCCAATTCATCACAAATAGGAAACAAAACAGATACACGTCATAGTCACCAATATAAATGATGCATCCATGTGAAGTCACAACGTGTGTGTTTATAACCCATCAGGTGCAGCTAAACTTGACGCTACGGTAGCATGTAGAGCCATGCTGGATGGCATGGCCTCAGCCATTACCAACCTGACACCCAAGTCCCTCTCTCTAATCCGCATTGTGTTCATGCAACAGCATGTCTTCCAGGCTTTCAGGTCAGACCTAAATCTCAAGTTGTGCATGTAGCGTTTTATGTCCAACTCGGAAGTGTAAAATGAATGGAGAAAAGGTGAGTCAATCATGACTTGTTTGTAAACTTCCTGTCCCGCGATGTGTTGTTGCAGATCGGAGCTGGAGATCCGGTTTGGACAAAGGGCCACTCACCACATGAGCATGAGAGGTCTGTGTACATATATTAGGTTTACTGTGTGGTACTATGCTACCACCATTGCGGTTTAGCGCATACTTGTGCTGTTAACAAATATAAAAGAACTAGATCCTGGGGAACTGTGCTAGTTGTGCCAGGGGTTTGCTGAATCAATCTGAATTTATCCAGATTGTGTACATATGTTGGTGGGACTGCTTCCATGATTGGAAAGCAAACCTTAAAAAGTCCAAGATGACCATTTGTTGAGTTGAGGACAATTGAGTCGGAATTTGCTGGCTTACTGGCGTTTGCTCTTTCTTCTACTTTTTGTTGTTTTTCTTGTAGAAAAAGCTAAACAAAAACTCAGGAAGTATCGAGAAAAGTGGTCAAGGACTTCCACATCTTCAGAACCCCGAGGCAAAGCATTCATGTCCTTTAAACCACTGCCAACTGAGTTCAGCGTGATCACGCGTAATCCAGACACCACCGGGACCATTGAGAGGGCTTTGGTGGCAGCTCTGCAGCAGCAGATGGTTGAGCGAGAGGTGCAGGAGTCCAAGTTCACCAAGCTTGACGATATGGAGCGGGAGGCCATCCAGGCAAAAGTCAAAGCCTTGGACATAAGCGTAGAGTACAGAAGTGGAGGCAGCAGAGCAGCGAGGGATCAGTCGGAGTCAGACAGAGACGTCTATGTGCTGAGAGGTCTGAAAGAGGACGTTCTGAGCGTCACTGAGCTTGTGAACAGAGCTGTGGAAAATGCGCTCTCCCAGGACCTCCGGGATAAAGAAGAAGCGACGGTGGCCCTCGATGTCCAGTGGTTAATTCAGGACGCATTTGGAGTCTGGCAAGAGCTGAGCCTGCATGAAAATTACATGCTGGAGATGGCTCACATGGAGGGCTCGGTGTTTGCTGACGTAACAGCCCCAGACGGCCTGACCGTGTCAGTAAACCTGAAGCAGAGAGAAGCTACAGACCGGCAGACAGGCTCTACGTACAAAGTCAAAAGGAACGAGACGAATGGAGCAAGTATGTGAAATTATATAGCTTCTTATGGCTCCAAATTAATAGTTTTTATTTAAAATCAGCCTTTTTTTCTCATCTGCTAAGACTTCTCAAGGTACAATGTGTCTGTTGCGTTTCTCTTTAAGCCATTGAGGTGCCAACTAACTGGGAACCCATGGAAGACGAAACCTATAAATTAGTCCAGCTGGACTCGGACTCGTCAGAGTACCAGAATGTAGCCCAGAACTTTCTCAAGACGGCTAAATACACCATTCACAAAGTAAGCGCGTTTGTGTGTCCCAGTGTAAACTTGTGTGCATGCACCTGCAGCGCAGAATAAATGACCAATTGATTGTCTTCTTGTCCCAGATTGAACGTGTACAAAACCTCCACTTGTGGCGAGCCTTCTCTGTGTGCAAGGAGCGTATACTCGCCAAGAACGGTGCTGCAGCACTCGGGGAGAAGGTCCTCTATCACGGCACATCGGCCGACTCTTGCGACTGCATTGCAAGGGACAGGTTTGACAGGGGCTTTGCAGGAACACATGGTGAGGAACCACTCGGACAATATGAATAATCAAGCAAAAAAATCTGAATCATGAGCCTCTTAGTCTTGGTCTTGGGCACACAAAGGCTGAATGAGAGTAGTGTGGACCTATTGCAGATCTGTCTCAGATTCCTTATGCTGATGTTGCCTTTCCTTGTGTCATTTTATCACAGCTGCGGCCTACGGGAAGGGAGTTTACTTCGCGGTCGATGCGAACTATTCAGCCCAGCGCTTTTCCCCAGCGGACGCGTCAGGCATGAAGCGCCTGTACGCCGTTCACGTCCTGACCGGCCGCTACATGCTCGGCAAGAACAACATGACGGTCCCCCCGCCCCGAGGCTCAGACCATAGGGACCGCTTTGACAGTGTGGTGGACAAGGAGCCACCCTCCATGTTTGTGATCTTCCACGACGACCAGGCGTATCCACAATACCTCATCACGTTCAAGTGAGGAAAGTCCATGCTGTGCCGGTGAAGACACAGGGTTAATGATGAATAGGCAAGATTCTCCACAAGCCATAGGCACTTTATGATATGGGATTCTGCACTTCTTTAAAGAGGTTTAAGGTTTACAAATGAAGCATTCTGAGGTTTAATGGTGTGGGTCCTGACATATATGATATCTTCTGAAGCTGAGAGTAGTGGATGTAGAGTGCGGAAATATGACTTTGTTCATAGCTACATTTAGCATCTGTTATTCAATATTCTATATTATGTATTCAGGGGTAATGGTTAAAGCATACAAACATGTTTTTGGTGGAAGATAAAACTGTAATTATTCTGAATGATGAACTGAAGAAGTCCCAACAATCTCTGTATTTGTATGCACAGAAAATACATACATGCTGTTCATCTTTTATGATCAGAGGAAATGCTTGAATAAAATCTATCTGTAAAAATTGCTCTTTCTGGTCTCTTTTTTTTTGTAGCTTTGAACTGCAGTCTTGTGTTCACAATCGCTGTTGCCACTGGAAGGAAACCAAAACAGTCAAGATGGAGAAATAGATCAATGGAGATTGATGTGATTTTAGCATCAACTGTCCCTTTAAAATGGTTTTCTTCTGGCTAGGAGAGTTGTCGATTCAGAATTGTTAGCGTTGTTAAGGTCAGGCTTATTTCTTCATTTAGCACTCAAACACTGACGTACCAAATCTCCTTTTCATTATGTGATGTGCATTTCAAAATAGCGCGTGCCAAGATTAAGCTGAAACAGAATCTCTTTGACCTAGTAGCTATGAATAGCTGGTTGTTTATGCAGGAAGGGAAGTTAGTTGGGTCAGAGAGAGAGGAGGGGTTTGAAGGTGAAGGCACAGAAAAGTAAATACGAGAAAGTGAATTCATTTGAAAATGATTTGATATTTAGGTAAGAGAAGTTTGGTTTTCGTAGTTAACATGGAATTTACTAGGCGATACCTACCGCTGGAATGGGAAGAGCGATGGAGGAGAGAAAAGGAGAGGCAGAAAAGATTGATCCAGGACGGTGGAGAGGAAGGAGTGGAACGCAACAACCAGGAGCTGAGAAGAATAGTGGCCTACAACGACTCCAGGATGGGGCTGATAAATGGGATGAGTAAGAAAGCAGTGTCAGACATAAGAATGAATAATGTCACCCAGGAGGGAGCAAGCGAATATAGGAATGCAGAGGCATTTTGTAATGAAGGACTAGTACACAACTACTGCAGTGAAACGTATCCTGAGGAGGTATTCAGTGCCTTGAAGGAGCTCCAGGATTCATCTCGTCTCACAGACCTGACTCTGAGCACGACTGACGAGAACAGCGTTCACGTGCATTCCTGTGTCATCGCTGCCATCAGCTCCTTCATCCAAGACAAACTACGGGCTGAAAACCCAGAGGGATTCAATAATGAGCAGCATGGAGACCCAAGGAGATCAGTGTTGCTGGATCCAGAGGTAGATAACGTTGGGCTGCAAGCAGTAACAGAGTTTGCCTATACTGGAGCTGTATCATCTCTAAATAAAGATAGGATTGGCTCAGTTCAAGCTGCTGCTCAAGCATTGGGGGTTCCTAGACTTATGTATCTCTGCTGTAAAGAGGAACTAAGTAACATGAAGGAAGCACAAACAATATCTTCTCGGGAACAGTTGAAGATTACCCTCGAGTCCATCCGGCATCTGTGGGAGGACAGAATCGGGTGTGATGTGACATTGGATGTGGATGGGGCTTCATTCTACGGTTAGTAGACATGTTGTCGTCCATTGCTACTGTCGCTCGGTAACTCGTTGAATCGAGGTCAGAGTTTAACCTCCCTTGTCTTCAGTTCACAGAGTTATCCTGGCTGTGAGCAGCGACTACTTTCGTGGAATGTTCACCTCAGGTATGAGGGAATCCCAGCAGACCCATGTCGCCCTTCCCTTTATATTAGCTCCCGAGCTGCAGGCCTTGATCAGCTTCTCCTACAGTGGGACGCTTCCACTGAGCTGGGACTGCGTTTTCGAGACCACTTGTTTGGCCCTCCAGCTTCTGTTCCAGCCTGCCCTCTCACTCTGCCTCGACTTCATGGTACAGGAATTGAACGCAAGTTCTTGCCTGGATGTGGCATCGTTCGCCGAAGCTTACGGGATGTCTGGGATCCTTGAGGAAGCCAACGACTTCGTGCTGAGGAATTTCTTGGAGGTGTCAGCCACAACAAAGTTTCGAGACCTACCAGCAGAGAAACTTCTGGAGATCCTCCGCTGTGACGGTCTGTGTGTGCCTTCGGAGTTGGCTGTATTCCGAGCTGTATCTTCATGGGTTGAGGCCGATCCTAAGAACAGACTGGGTCAGGCTGGCACACTGATGACTGGAGTCCGGTTCCCTCTCATGACCTTTCGAGAGTTTAGGGAAGTCAGGGCCATTAACCTGCGCATGGAGTGCCTCGGTAACAAGGATGTGGAACTATATGGTTCAGCACTCAAGGAATTTGGCTTTAGCCTTCAAGAAGGTCTGGATCAGTGCCGGGTCCGGCGTCCTAAAGATGCTCTTGTTGTGGTCGGGGGAGACCAGCTGAACCCAGATGCAGGTCAACGCTTGGCGAGCAAGAAGCTGTGGTTCGCAAATTCCCTCCGCAGTGGCACAGGGCTGGTGAAGGAGATGGAGTGGAGGTGGCTGGGTGACATCCCCGATAAGCCAATGTTCAGGCATGGAGTCGCAGCCATGATGGGGAGGCTGTATGTAGTTGGTGGATGCTACTTCTATACAAAGGACGACATCATGAAATCTTCCTACAGGTAAAACAAAGTGAACCATGGGACGAATCATTTTATATTTAAATAAACCTTGATTGTAACACAGAAGCACATCCGTTGTCTCACCTTTTCCACCTTAACCCTTTCATTGCAAAAACGCCAGTTACGACCCGGCGCAGAACAGGTGGAAGAGGATGGCGGACATGCAGGAATTTAGAAGCAACTTCGCACTGGTGGGATTCAAAGAGCGTCTTTATGCCATTGGAGGAGATAAGGAGATTAACACCAATCTAGACAGTGTTGAGATGTATAATCCAGACACTGACTCTTGGAGGTAATAACATGCATGCAGAAGGCTACTTACGTTTTGCATTTGAAAGCATTGTTTCAACTAAATTAACTAATTTGACAATAGAAATAATAATGAGAATTGCACGTTCCTTGTTCCAGACAGCTGAGTTAAAAAAAAACATTTAGAAAAATATATAAAAGATGAAGGATTTGTGAAATCCCTTCACCTCAGCACATTCCTATCTGATGCTTATGGTTTCAGCTTCGTTCGGCCCTTGGACCAGGCACTGAGTGGCCACGCTGCTAATGTGATAACAGGAGGAATCTTCATTTCCGGGGGTTTCAACTGTAAGTACGAGTGTCTGGTATCCATGTTCCTGTACCACCCAGACAGAGGAACCACCTATCTTGCAGACATGACCCACGACCGAGCCTTGCATTGCATGGAGCCCTTGTGTGGCCATCTTTACGTTGCCGGCGGCGTGTGCAACCTCAGACAGTTTTATACAGACCAACTTGCCTGCGAGTCATACAATCCCGTGACCGACACTTGGGCTGCTTTTGCACCGCTGTCCGTGCCCCACGTGGGTGCAGCCTCCGCCGTCCTGGAGGAAAAGATCTATGTTCTGGGAGGATACTGCCAGGATGACTACAGTGAGTCAGGACTGGTCCACAGGTTCAATCCCAGCACACAGAGATGGGAGAACATGGGCAGGCTGCCAGGGGCTGTGACTGACATTCGGGCCTGTCTGCTCCAACTGCCCCAAAATTTGAGGATTTGACAGATGGCTACAGTCGAGATGATGGAAATTTAACAAAGTGACGTATTTTGATGCGATTTGTTTCCAAAGTGTGATGTATTATAAGGTTCAGCTAAAAGTGTATTGGATTATCAGAAAATAACATTCAAGATTTTTTTTTACTTAAATATCTTGTGAAAAGTATGGTGTCGAACACACTCACAAATGATTAGGACAGAATCTGGATGTCACATTTACATTTATTCCAAAATGTCAACAATACAACTGCAAAACATCCTTCTCAACACACATTCAGACATGAAACAAATATGGTCTAAATTCTCAAAGATACTCTAATACAATTACACCTTATTGGTTGTAATACTATTAATTGTGAAAGAGAAAAAGAAAAAGAAAACCAATTGAGAAAGCCATATTTTGACTTGAGTTATCCAGTTTACAGTAAGAAACCTTTTTATCCACTGCATTGATGTGTGATGGACTGACAGCGAGTCCTTTGATTCGTATATCCAGTCCTATATGATCTGAAGATCGACTTTATTCAAGTATGAAGTGGGTAAGATAGCAAGTCGATGAACTGCACAATTTATTTTCATATTTTCACCAAAAAGTAGTTCTACCACCCCAAAGAGCATTATGTTATCATATAGCAATGATGACTACACTGTATCAAAGGTGTGAAAATCTGTGACATCAGTGTTGTTACTTGTTCTGTTTTTTTTTTTTTTTTGCCGCATTCTGAATTTATCTCTAAATATATCTAAATATCTCAGTTTTTAATTTTGCCATATTGCCATCGACCAAACCTAGAGCAGTGTCAGCACCTCTCCAGATGCCGTTCTAATGTAAGCTTGTGACAGCAACAGGCTGGTCTATTATTTAATACAAAGAAAATGAATACTCTCATTTTCCTTCTGAATGACTCACTGGTATGGTTTGTTGTCCATGGTCGCTGTCTTGGGACAGTCCCCTTCTTTCCTCTGGAGCCCAGTTCATGGACTAGACCAACTTGTCGCTCACCCATAGTTCATAGATCATAAACATATATAACAAAGTCGGCTGGATACTCTAAATTGCACCTGGGTGTGAGTGAATGACTTCATATATTCAATACATTGTAGACATCTTTAACAACTCTGATGTAAATTGTGATGGGTAAACCCACAGGAGAAACATGATGTTAGATTAATTCTTAGAACAGATGAAATTATAAGTCTCTTCATCATCACGGCTGACCCACTTATGTTGTCCTTGCTTGTCCATAGCTCCAGACAAGTTACAGTCATCTTTTGGGGGTGATTCCCAGTTCTTGTAGCCGACGACCTCATCAGTGACCCAGAACCAGAAGTCCAGGGTGCATGTGTAGCGCAGTCCTAGCCACACGTAAGGGCTCGTTGCATTCTTGGTTTTCTCTTGGACCCAGTTCTGCTCTGTCAGGTTGGTGATGGAGACCAGTTCATTGTGGTTCTCTCTGCAGTAAGTCAGGGCCTCCTCCCATGTCTTATTTTGTTCAATCAGGATCATTTTATCTGTGGTGGCAGGATTTGAAACAAACACTGGATCATACCTGTAGCTTTGATGCTGAGTATCACACCCTGGATGTGCAATGGTGATATAGAAATAGTCTAGGATCGGCTCCTCAAAATTTGACCAAACACATTCTACAAGTGCCGGCATGTTTTCCCCTTCTACAGTTCAAAAACATGCAAGAAGCTCAGTTTGAGATACTAGGCTGTGCATAGCTGTGAATGTGAGAGTGAACGGTGTGTGTATCCTGTGATGGGGCCCATCCAGGGTGTATTCCCTGCTTTTCACCCCATAACACTAGTGGGAAGGAAGTGGAAATTAACGGTAACATATGAATGAATAAATATACAAACATGACAAGTGACGTGAGAAGATGTTGTGTGTTCTGTGCTATGTTGTTGAACTATCAGCATTTGTCTGTCTTTGTAATGTCAAGATAAAATGCAGGCATGCTATGAAGTCCCCTCTGTAGCATAAGCTTCTAACTGAGAAAACAGCAGAAACAGCAGCAAAGCTCACCTTTGTAGCAGTGAAAGGGTTGTTTTGTCTCACATGGAAGAGTTTTCCATTTTCCATCTTGAGTAGTCACAGCACAGTCATTAGATTGTACCTCCTCAAAGTTGTCTTCCCAGTTTCTGAAGGAGAATCTGCTTCCATCAGACCAGCTCCATTTGTCTGCAAACAGGCCGATCCACACTTGTGTTTTGTCTTTGCACTCTGCATGCCACATCTTGTTGAATTCAGGATCATTTAACAGACTGTGTCCGCTGGCCAGGTCAGTGTGATGGACTCTGCAGTACTTCTGAGCCTTTTTCCACTTAGAATTCTGGTTGATGCAATGATATTTCACCTGCTGTGACTCTGTTGAACAAAAACATTTTGCACCTGAAAACTTTCTCTTTACAAACATGTCACTATTAAATTCAGATTTCCATATCTCTGATTGTGCAGCACATAATTTTACGTATCTGATGAGATGTTAAGACATGTTAAGATAAATAATATTTGATCAAAATAATTTTTGTTCAGATAATGGAACTGAGTTTTGATCATTATCAACAGACAAGAAAGCATAACTGATATTGGATTATTTTGCTCTCGTAACCTTGCTGGCCAAAAACATAATTCCACCCAAACAATCAGATATCAGCCAGACAAAGACAGATACGCAAAGTATGAATGAATCAGTCAGAATGGGATTCTGATTATGACACAATATTTGTGAGTGCAGACAAAAGTTGTAGGCAGACATGTTGAATAAACCAAACAACATAGTGTCACATTCTTACCATCGTAGCAGATGAATGGAAGTTTATTGTCACAGCCTGCATCATTCCATCCACCACCTTCACCAAGCAATCCACAGTTCTCGTGTCCTTCATAATTATTTGGTTCACCATCATTCCAGTTTGTGTGGTTTTGAGAGAACTCAACACCTGGAAGAGACCAGTGCCATGTTCTGTTTCTCTCCTGATCTCTCCTGAGCCCAATCCAGGCCTCTTTATTTTTGTCCAGTCTCCCCACGTCATTCATGTCAAACACTGTAGCCAGGACAGTGTTGTTGTTCATGCAATGTTCCTTGGCAGCCTCCCAGGTCTTCTCTTCTGAATGAAACTGATACTCATAGAGATGGCACACAAAGAGGAAACACCGACCTGTAAAACCAGAGAGGATTCTATGCCGTCAGTCCTGCCAACATGAGAAACATTTATCAACTTAAAAACTCTGACCGTCCAAGTCGTCCAATAAGACCGTCTTAATCTATTCAATTTCAAATGGGTTTTAGGTGAAACCCACCCTGCAGTTTTGTGACCCACACTTGCTGTGTAATTTTCACTGTAGAGCTGGCTGATACACTCACCCATCAGGACCAGAAGAATCAGACTCCGCTGCATCTTTTCTCTGCTGGATGGAACTGACGTTTCACCTGAAGGCCAGTTGGAAAAACACAGGACTGTAGCGCAGGAATCGGAGGGGAAGGCACTGTCAATTTGTTGACAAAACGGATGCAGTGCCATCGGAGCCAATGAGAACGAAACATCAAATGTAGTGCATCTTTAGCGCTTAATAATGATAAATAATTCTTTCTGTGGTATAGTCAAATTCACCATTGCATTTGGATTGGAAGAATTTGGTTTAAATTTGTTTTAAAACTTGTTTTAAAACCTAAGCCTAAAGGTTGTATTTCCTACGTTTGTTTCAAAAGTGTTTGCAATAGAAAAATTGTTTCCATTTCTTTGTCTGAAATGATTGCCGAGAAGCAAACATAGAATGGAAAACACTCTCAGGCGTCTAAACCTAACTCACTACTCACCTCCTGCTGTCCTCAGCTTGGACCTCCTTCACTCTGTTTCAACAAAGACCGTGCACAGCATTTTATTCACACACTCTCATGTCAACAACAGCATTTGAATATGAAAACGAGAGGCGTCTGATCTCTATCATTACCGGGAAAGTGAACATTGTTGGTAAAACAAAGAAGGCTTTCGTTCATGTCACAAAACTTTACAGCCTCTACAATTGAGGAAAATAGGCGGTGAAAAACATTCATTTGTTGGATTCATACCTACGTGTTTGAGCTCTGGAACGTGGATTCTAAACTGATGTCTTATTTAAGAAAATTTTGGTTGATTACTAATTTAATTCTGCCTCTTATTTTAACCACAGGTACCACTGGTACAAAACTGTCACTTGTTATGGAGATTAAGTCTATATATCGCTCATTATGACTTATATTTATGCTTTTGTCATAGTAGGATGTTTTGCGGTTTCCAGCAAACAGAGCCTGTTGTCTGTAGGGATAACAGAGATGACCACACAACCAGTGGTGAGCCCATAGTCAAATAAATGCATGCTGTTGGAGGGGGGAAAGACAAATTATTAGAAAAGAAAATACAAACTCATGCTTCTTTGCATATTTATTTGCATTCCTTTGTCTTTCATACAATGCACAAAAGTTAGAGAGGTCTGGTGCAAAACGAATATTCAAACTTCCATCCATTATGCTGCTTTGGTCCCAATGGCACACCTTCACAGAGGGTGAAGACAGGGACAGGTAGACAAATGGACAGCATCGCAGCACAGGCACATACACACACACACACATATACATGAGACATACACAGAGACACGCTCACACCAAGAGGCATTTTAGTGTGTCCAGTTGAACTTAATGCAATCAGACTTCACACAGAAACTCCCCCTACTGGGATTCAAGCCTTGATGTAAGGCAGCAGCTTTACCATTCCACCGCTATACGAGAATTTATGTCATAGCATACAGTAAATCAGAAATGCCTCATAGTGGGAGATTTCCATGTGGGTGAATTTATCATTATATTGTTTCTTTTTAAATCAGTGCCAGAAATTGAGGCAATGTTCTATTGATTAATTAGTGAAGAGAGAGGGAGATTCTTCATGATGCCCTTTCTGTTCCCTCATATAGTCACTATCCTGCTGTTCATCAGGTGGCCTCAGGGGGGAGACACTGTCTGATAAACCTACTCATGGAAGACGACAAAGAAAGATGTAATTGAGAGACTTCAGCCTTGTAACATGTGAGTGTTCAGAGACACTTGCATTTTAAGCGTTTTCAAGTCTTTTGCACTGTTGGGACTGTTAGGCACACCTGTTTTCCACCTGCCTTTATTTTCAGGTGAAAAGTTAAATCTTCAATCAGCGAATCCATTGATATTAGGTAATGTCAAATGCTTGTCCACTGGGGTTGTGGGAATAATATTAGATGACAGTTTAGGTTGAACTAGTGTGTAAAAGTGTGATGTTTTCCCATTGACGAAATGGGAAATTTATGTGTTAGAAGGCACCCAGGCAACAACCTGCCGGAACATGATTAGAGGCTGGCAACCCTGAGGCATCCGCTCACAGACATGTGGATCTGATCTGAGATGAGAACAGGTATAAAAGGCAGGAAGGAAAAGCTGCCCTCCACACACTTGTGACAGGAGCATTCAGGAGACTAAAAACAAGAGACTGAGTGAATGGAGATGAAGCCGTTGCTTCTGCTGACCCTCCTGGGAGTCCTGCTAGCGAGACCAGGGTTTGGACAAATCAGTGATGCAGAGGACCAACTGAAAAAGGTGGAGACGTGGCAGAGTAACGCAGATACTCTGGAGGCCAGACTCAATGCTACTGTGGATGAACTGGCACGACAGAAATCTGAAGTGGACAGACTAAGCCAAGAGAACAAAGGTACAAGATTCATCGATGCTGATTATTACCGAGTGACTGAGTGTTGCTTTGTTTTTTTCGATCACTTTGTTGGTTCACTTTTACAGACCTGCAAACGCGGCTGAATGCCACCGAGGAGGAGATCACTAAACTGAAAGAGAGCAGCGCAAAAGGTAGCAGAACCAAATTCAGTGTTGAAGTTCCTGTTCTACCAAATGCCAAATGAAAAACAAGTGAGGCCAAATCGTTCTGAAGATCTCCTGACGCTGTTTAATGTGCGACGACCCGCTCCCATGGGCGTTCACACCTAAATCGTTGTTGTCTCTCAATTGTAAATGAATAACTGATGTAGTGATTTGACCATCACCTTTGCCACCATATGTTCTCATGTTTTTACAGCTTTTCCCACTGTCGCCTTCTCGGCCTCCTTGGCAAACTCTGGGGAGATTTACAGAGGACCCTCCACAGATAAGACACTGGTTTTCAAGAGGGTCTTCACAAACACAGGATTCTATGACCCACTCACAGGTATAAGACACTCTCACGTTATGTATGGGTGCAGTAATGATGGTTTATTTTGAAAAACATTTAAGACAGCTCAGTAAGTGGATTGTGTCAAGGTATAAGATCAATTTTCGCATTGTTGAAACTCTGTGTATAACCAACAGATGTCCTAAGGCTATGACATTGTAAAACTCGCACCCTCATGCGTCTGGTATTTTGAGCAAGATAAAACACAACAGAGGAATTTGCTGATGCCGTTTGTCCCTCTGAGTTTTCAAGCCCTGGGAATTAGTGACAGCAGAGCAAATCAACGGTCGTTTTTTTGGGGGGGGGGGTTATATTTTGCTAATATTTACAGATCACGAAACAATTAGTAATTGCAATTACAAACGCAATTTGTAGCGTCTTCTAGTTGGTCATTCGGGATCTGAAAAGGGCTCATTGGCTCCAAACGTTTCACCCGCGACTCATCCGCTCACCTGTGCTGCCACGCAGGGCTCTTCACAGCACCGCTGAGCGGCCTCTACTACTTCACCTTCAGCGCCTACGGCTACAACACGCACGTGACGGGGGGCATGTTGATGAAGAACGGCGAACGGCAGATCTCGACCTACGACAGCCCCACAGCCGACGGCTCGGACAGCAGCAGCAATGCGGCCATCCTGCGGCTGGCCGAGGGTGACAGAGTGCACGTGGAGCTGTGGGACGACGGCAGGGTTTTTGACAGTCTGAACGGACAGACGACCTTCAGCGGTTTTCTGCTCTCCCCCGTCTAAACAAACATTTTTGGAAAAACTTCACATCAATTTCGCATCACGTAGCTTCCTCGTGAAAATCTGTCTGAGGGAAAACTCTCAAATTTCTAAACAATGCTGCTGAAAAATGCTGCAATTTTACATTTTTATAAGAATATAAATCTATTAACTTCTTCAGAACAAGAAATATGAAATGTGTCTTTGATTGTCATACAACCTTGTACTCACAGTTCTAACTACGGACTTAAGAGGGCAGTAGTTCCTTCCGGTGTACCTCTTTCAACACATTTTATTTCACAGAAGATGCACCACAGTACACATGAGGATTCTACATTTTGCATGCCTGCAGGCTTAATGCATACACCGAGGAAGATGAATCTACCGTGGTGAAGAAATCAGTTCAATTGGAAATAATGTAAACATCCCTATTTCATCTTCATTAAAAAATACCAAGGTTCAAGGAAGTTTTAAGTAGCTTCAAGTTATTCCATGTGTAAATTTCTTCTTCCCCTGCTTCACCCATTGATCAATCAATGTACCACAATGGGAGACATGTATGTGAATTTGGACCCAAGCCACATATCTTCCCCATTTTCCCCCAATAAACTGGAAATATTGGACAAACCAAGCAGTGAACTGAACTTTGTTCAAAAGCTGCCTCTGCACCTCATCCAAAGATGCTGTTGGCAGTTTTAAGTGCTCTGTTACTAGTGGCTCAGCCGAATGTCTAAGCTTTTGTTGTAGACCATGCAACGATCTCCTGATGCTGAAGTCCAGCATTACTCAATGTTAAGTAGAAACATTTATAACATACAGTATGTTACTGTAATTTTATGATCGTAAGTGAGGTGGCAAACACAATATAGATGCCCGTATGTCGTTGTTGGGCCCAGGCATCTTCCCCATGTTTTCCCATCTCTGTGTGGCAGGATCATAGCGATGGACTGTCTTCGTGTCACTGTAGTTTTCCTGGCTGTAGCCACCAAGCACATAAAACTTTCCCTCCAAAACAGCACATCCTGCCCCTACATGCGGCTTTGGCAGAGGCGTGAAGGCAGTCCAGGAGTTTGTCACTGGGTTGTACACCTCACAGTCGAGCTGGTCAACCAAGGTCGGCTGCTCACCCATGGTGATTCCACCTGCCACGTAGAGACAATGACCGAGGACCTCCATGCAGTGATGGGCTCGACGTTTCGCCATATTTGCCAAATACATGTTTCCTCTCTCTGGGTGGTACATAATCAACGATGAAAGACATTGAGAGTCAGTGCACATCCCCCCTGAGATGAAGACTTGGCCCTGTAAAACTTTTGCTGCATGGGCTCCCAGTGGCAGATCCAGAGGCCATGTGAATCTGGAACAAAGGAAACTTTACTTTATTTATGACACTGATATTGATTCAGTCCCCCATGGGAAAACAGGAGGTGGAAAAACATAAACATTAAAAGAGTAGATTGAAACTTGTATTACTCTAATTTTATTCTAGATTCTACAGAAATTACACCCCTCCCTGCATACCTCCAGGTGTTGGTTTTGGGGCAGTATTGCTCCACACTCTCGAGATACTCTGTGTCACTATGCCCACCGATAGCATATATCTTTCCATCCAGCACAACCACAGAGAAAGAGCATCTGCTTTCATTCATTTCAGCTAGGCATTCCCAGGTGCTCTGAAGAGGGTCATACCTGAGACATACACGAGACAAGTATCAAGGTATTGCTTTTTTCATTTAAAATGAGATGTCCACTCCATCCCCCCCCTCACCTGTAAACAGATTTCAAGGTATCACCAGTACCATAATAGCTCTTGCCTCCAAAAACATAAAGCTGTCCTTTGAGTACAGTTACCTCGTGTCTGTACTTTGCTGTATCGGGCATCTCTCCCAACTTTCTCCACTCCATGGCTTTTTTTATTCCTGTGTGGTTCCTCAAGGAATTCCCGAACCAGACATCCCTGCTGATGCTTCGTCTACCCAGGTCCTCAAAGCTCTGGTCGCCTCCAATCAAAACAAGACTTTCTTTTGGCATATATATGCGGCACTGATCCTGCAATGAAGTCTCATTAGAGCAAAAATCTTGAAAAACTGCTTCGTAGAGCTCGGCCAGACTGTGTTCAGACCACATGTTCAGTGCTTGAACCTCTTTGAATTCCTTGAAGGTCATCAGGGGAAAGTGGATGGTTTTCATTAGTGCTCTAGCAAACTTCATCCTTTTCTTGGGCTTTGCCAGGATCCATGCCACTACTGCTTTGAATACAACAAGCTCAGAAGGCACATACAGAGAGTGACTGTTCAGATACCTCAGGAGTTGCTTGGCTGGAAGGTCCCTGAACTTTGAAGTGCATGCAACCTTCTGGAAGTGAAGCAAAACAAAATCTTCTGCAGCATCAAAAAGCTCTTCCATCTCATAGGCCTGAGCAAAAGACGCCACATCCAAGCAGAAGTTCGGATTTAGCTCTCGTTGGAGAAATTCGAGGCACAACGAGAGGGCAGGTTGGTACTGGAGCTGAAGAGCAGTGCCAGTGATTTCAAAGACGCAGCTCCAGCTCAGGGGCAGAACCCCAGAGTAGGAGCAGTTGATGAGAACCTCCAGCTCTGAAGCCAAAAGATAGGGCAGAGTCACACAGGCTTGATGGGTCTCCCTCATCCCCAAGGTGAACATGCTGCGGAAATAGTCGCTCCCCACTGCCAAGATTACTCTATGGACTAAAAAAGGGGAAGATAATGAACATTGGTAAAGCCCACTGTAAAATCAACAAACACGTATAGAATTGTACAGGAGTTGTTCTTTCTTTTAACATTCAATTGACATTTTTTACAAGGTTGTTAATGCAACCCTTGAACCTTAGTGAATGAAAAGTAAAAAGTAAAACAAATGAACAGACCCAGGAAAATCTTTGGTTAAAACAGGTTGGTCAAAAAGATTTGAGGGTCCAGTGTGTGTTTTTGTTTTCATTTTTATCATTAATTTACAAACCCCTTTGAAACCAAAGAGGAAAACTGTCCTTTCGTCAAAGCCTTGCCCCCCTTAGTTACCTTTGCTATGCCTAACCCTAATCCTAACCCTAATCCTAACCCTAACCCAGGAGGAGCATCAACTCTGTCATGGATGCAAAGTATACCGGTGTGTGTCTGTGACTCTTTTTGGAGCCATACTTGTGATATCCTCCAGATCAAGGCAAAAGGGGTGATAGTATGTCGTGGATGGATAGATTAAAAATATTAAAATAAGAAATGAAGGGGACACTACGACTATTGAGGTGAAAGCATCCCGGTCAGTGGAAAAATCTGAGAGACACAGCCTTGTGTCCAAAACATGACACAGCCCTGTTCTTGCACATTCTAGTATTGTTAAAATATGGTTATCTGTGTCCACATCATCCTTAGGCCTGAAAGAGAGGTACTAGCTAGCAAGCTAACAAGTTACAGCAGTCGGTTTTTGCAAAACTGACGATTGGATACTGAAGGATTGCAAGGCATTGACGGTGGCTACCACTGAACCTCTCTTAGTAACGTTACAAATCATTGTGGCCTACTCACCGTGGAGTGATCCTCCATCAGCTTCCAAAGTGACATCGCAACCCACTCTGTCAACACGCAGCTGTTGGATGGACTGCAGACTCATCGTCATTTGCTCCGCCACTGTGATACCTTCCTCTTTCTCCTGTGTGGCAGCTATTGGTGGAAGAGCTTTTTTCTCTTCCTCTGAGCAGAGATCCAACACCCTGGGGGCAACAATTGCTTGAGCTGCAGCCTTGATTTGGTGGACAGTGTCCTTGTTCAATCTTGATATCTTACCAGTGTAGGCAAATTCCACAATTGCACCTAATCCGACACGATCCACCTCTGGATCCAGACACACCGCCCACCTGTGGAAACCCCCGACTCCTCTGTCATCCTTTTTTTCAGCCAGCTTTTCCCAAATAAAAATGCTGATGGCAGCCAGGACAGGAGAGTGTACGTGAAATATCTCCCCATCCTCAGTGCTCAAGGTCAAGTCAGTCAGAATGAAGGAGTCCCTAAACTCTGTCAATGTGCCAAATAAGTCTGTGAGGTAGTCATCTTTGCAGTAATTCTTCACTATATCTTCCACGTCGTCTATGCCCTCCTCTTCTGATAGATCCGCTTCCTCTTCATCTGTAGACTCCTCCTCTTCTTCATCTTGAAACTCTTCTACTTGGGTTGTCCAAGAATCGCTGACTGTTTCCTCCCCATCTGTGAACACTGTACTTTCTTCTTCCTCTTCTTTTCTTTCATCTGAAGTTTTAGTTGTAGTGATGCTGATGTTGATGCCCTCCTGTTCATTGGGATCCTCGTCTCTTGCTCCATTGTCATCTTCATCCTCAGATCCTAGGGAGTCATAGTCTTCATTAGTGGCCTCCACTGTTCCCGGCAAGTTTACTGTCTCATCATGTTTGTGTTCTTGGCTCGTGCTCTCATGAGCCTGCTGAGCATTCTCATCCTCATTTCTCATTTGTTCCCTGTCCCTATATTGTCCAGTTGTCTCCTTCTCCCGATCCCCCTCTGCCTCATCATCTTCCTCCCCGACCTGTTGTACTCCCTTAACTTGTATGTCTTTCTCTTCATCCAACTCCTCACACAGCTGAAGACCCCCATGTAATTCATCATCCCTCTCTTCCAGCCCCTCCTCAGTTCCCTCTTCTACTTCTTTCGTCTCTTCATCGAAATCCACCCCCTCTGCCACTTTAACTTTAGCCTCTGACTCATGTTCTCCCTCCCTTTCTTCACTCTCTAACTCTGCTTCTGTTACCTCCTTTTCCTCTCCTGCAAATATCTCCTTGCTCTCTACCTCCCCCTCCAACTCATGTTCTCCCTCCCTCTCCTCCTTCTCTACCTCTGCTTCTGTTACCTCCTTTTCCTCTTCTGCTAGCATCTCCCTTCTCTCTACCTCCCCCTCAAATTCATGTTCACTCTCCCTTTCCTCATTCTCTACCTCTGATTCTGTTGCCTCATTTTTCTCCTCTGCACATATTTCCTTGCTCTCTACCTCCCTCTCTGACTCATGTTCTCCCTCCCTTTCCTCCTTCTCTACCTCTGCTTCTGTTACTTTCTTTTCCTCTGCGGCATCTATCTCCTTGCTCACCCCCTCCAACACATGCTCTCCCCCCGTTTCCTTTTTTTCTGCCTCTGCTCCTGTTACCTCCTTTTCCTCCTCAGTGTCCGTCTCCCTGCTCTTTTTCTCCATGTTTAAGTCATTTTCTCCTTCTTCCTGATCATCTTGCACACCTTTAATTTGACATTTTTGATCCTGATCTCCTGTTTTGTTCTTGTTATCCCACCTCTCTGCCTCCGTTTTCTCCTCTTCCTCTAATTCCTCTGCCTTCTTAATCTTTCTCTCCTCATCCTCTATCAGCTTTTCATTTTCCTCAACCTCCCACTCCAGCACATTTACTCTTTTATCTTCCTCAGCACCACTCTTCATCTCATTAACCCCTCTCCTGACCTCATTTTCTTCTTCTTCTTCATCAGTCTCACCTGTTTCCAACATTTCCATGTCTTCCGCCTCCTCTTCATCTTCCCTCTCTTCCTCATCTTTACTCACCTCCTCTTCCTCACAGTCACTGTTCTCCTCCTTGTCACTCTCTCCACCCTTTTCCTCATCTTCCTCTTCTTCACCTTTGACTTCCACTGCAGCCCAGTGACTCAGCCGCTCTCTCCATCTCCTCCTCCTTTTCTTTTCCATCTCTCTCACTTTCCATTCCTCCCACTCCTTTTTGATGCATAGATTAGCAACAGCCATACTATCCAGTGTCACTCCAACCTGTACTATTCCCTTTTATCCCTCAGAACATTTAAATCACTTACTTTCTGAACACTTTCTGATGAGAAATGGACTGAAAAACAAAACAAAACAAAAAAATATGTGTGTCCACCAATAATGTCCACTGTCTAGATGTTACTGTGGCTGTTGCAAGCAGCTGTATCCCTCTCCTGTCTGCACTCACCAGCTGTGTTGTCTGCTTTTCTCCCTCCTGCCTCTCTCTCCTCCTTTCCTCCTTTTTGAGAATGGTATGAGACCATAACCAAACAAGTTGCTATTTACAGTGTACTATATCACGAGGTAATTGAAATTCTAGACTCTTAGGGCTGTCACAAAGGTTTGTGATGTCTGGTTATATTTTCCACTTTACGACATTGTTGAAATGTCTTGTCCCTCTCTCTATTTCCTTCACCTTGATTTGACTGTAGATGTCACTGATAATGCATGTCAGAATTACCTATGTATAGCTTATTTTTCTTCTAGGGCTTTGTTTTGTTTTGTTTTGTTTTTATTTTGTTTTGTTTTGCTTTCCTCTACCATACACATCCAATATTTATACAGTAGAGATTTGACCCAGGCTTATCATGAGCAATAGAATGATCTAGACCCGGAGGCAGCTGGATTCCTTCCCATCTGAGTCTGTGAACCAAGACATCTTGAGGGGGGCCTTGGCATCTTAATACTGGACCATATGACTCTGGGATCAGTATTAAATGCCTTGAGGGTCACATTGCTCCTCCACGTCCAAAAAGAGTGGAATCTGGGTCAAGGATTGAGAGGCGTGGGGGGAAGAAAAGGCCAAGGGAGCAACAAAACAACTCCATTTACACCTGTTGCCCTTTGTGTGGACAGAAAAAGCAGAGCTAGGTTGTGTTGTAACCTTGGCTTTGGGAAAATATTTTTGTTTGTCACAAGGGGCTGACAATGAACCATCACAAATATGCTGCGTCCTTGTATTACAACACTGTTTGAGAGGCACCTGAACTGGGCAGCCTAAGCTGTCTGTAAAGCCCCAGCTGTTTGCTTGCTTTAGTCCCTTCAAGGTTAACCACTATGATTTACACAGTCAGATTGCACTTTGAAGTTGTCCAAGTGACAGCTCACGTGTAAATTGGCCTCTGAAAACCATTTGCAGTGCATTTTGAGAAGGTATGTGAAGTGAGGGTATATCAAATAAAAGACAATTCTTAAAATGAACACGCAGTCTATAGCAAGCTAGCAACAGAATGTGTAAAAAGTAATGGTGAAAGTCTGCTTGGGCTGATGATGGACAATTCAAACTATTCACAAGGAAATACATCATCGTCATGTGACAACACTACAGATCCAAGACACCCGGTTGAAGATGGCGTCTCTTTAACCTTGCCACAATCTCACCTTCAAAATGCTCTGAGAAAACAGCCTTTTGATTTTGCCACTACTGGCTGAGTTTTCCACTGAAATGCTTTCAAGTTGAACCGTGTGGGTGAGCTGGAAATTTAAAATGGCGAGCATCACTTTGCTTTCAAACACACTCCTACCTGAGGACAGAGTGACTGTTCTTTTCTCAGCCATTCACACGTGAGGCGTCGTGCACGTATACTGTGTATGCCCACATGCACATGCACATTCACACACACACACACACACACACACACACACACAGAGGCAGACAAGTGAGTCAGGTTATTATTCAAACCCACGCAGAGAGAAAAGTTGAATGCATTTAAATACATTTGAAAACTTGAGCTACATAATTCACGGTTTGAAACATTGAAGTTAATCATTTCCCCAGACTGAGCATGAGCGTTTGTGTGTGATGTGTGCTCTTATAACCTGACAAATTGAAACCTGACAGCCCCATCTCTTAAACCAATCCAACCTATGCTGAAATGGTGAGACAGCCAATGTACAGATGTTGCTGTTTTCACACCGTCACCTACAGTGGGCACTTGACTCAGGGCAGCTACTTGCAGTCTACTTATAAAAAGCCTGCTCCTCTGCAGTCCTGATCGTTACCATGGAGACGCACGCTGTGAGAGGAGACCGTCGTAACCTCGTTATGGGACCCTCCCAGTCCTTTCCTCAAGAGCAGCTAAGACTGCCGGGACAGGAGGTTTCAGCCGCATTCCTCAGACTTCAGTCTTCCTCATCGAGTCTGTACGTGCAGTTTTATTCAGAGATGAACTCCAGAAAACCTTAAAAGGTTTTCAGTCTACGCATGCTTGAGTCTGATAGGTTCAAAACCTTTGCCATGCCTCTCTGGGTATGTTACCCGCAACCAGATAGCTTTAATTAGCTTAGTATCAAAACTGGATGCCGAGAAAGCAGCAAGCTCGGACCTGTAATAAAATCCAACCAGCACCATTACATGTCATGGTAGTTTTACAGATGATGAGTTGCACAGGACCCGTTTCACAGCTTTGTAAGTTGATAGTTGCCCTGCACCTTTACTCATCTATTTATTTCAGCCATACTGGTAGAAAAGAAACCTCCCTATCCAAGTTGTTCAAACAACATAAATCTGCTAATGGTATGGCAAACACTGAATATGACTATAATAGTGGCCACTTTGAAAGTGGATTGTAAACAGAAGGAGATCTACCATTTAGATCTGTCAGTTGAAAAATATTTAACTCTACAGTATCATCAAAAAATTGTGATCATGATTTTCATTGTTTTCTGAGACTACGATTGCACCATTGTACCGTTCAGTCCTAGCAGAGACACAAAGAGGCAGCTTTTCCTTTTTTGTCAAAATACAATCTAGTTTTATTGAACTTATATGGCCCCAGGAAACAAAGGAGCGAACATACATGGAAATTCCAATTGAAGACGGGCAAGAGGACTTGCTGGAAGGAGAACAGTTACTCAAACATGACTGAAATTCGCTTGTACAGTGCATGTCAATCTTAACTTGAGAGGAACATCTTCCCATGAGGACGCAAGCAACTTCATATTTGTCTGGAAAAATTAACCATAGATTCACAAACGTACAAAAAAAAGCAAAGAAACAGAACAGAAAAACAACACAGTGGAATAAAGCCACCAGGAAAATGGCTTTGTCCCTTACATAAGTCTTGGAATAAATAGCATGACTGATTGTCTAGCTCGGCGCTCTTTTTAAATAAACCAAAAATACAGACACGACAAAAACATTACTAAACAATACTGTAAAGACTCAAATGTAAGACTGTGATTTAAATTGCACAAAAGCTTTTTTTTTTATATTACTATTTTCATTTAGAGGTTGGCATATTACTAAAAGGATACACAGGTGCAGCCAGGAGGAGAATGAGGAGAAATGAGGAAGGATCCACCTGTTGATGAACCGGCCAGCAGCCAGCAAAATGACACACGTGATCCTCGGGAACAAACCAACAGACGCACTGTTGCGCACACAGTTAGACGCTGTATCAGATCCCTCCTGCTATTGCTTTTAAAATTAGGTCATGCTCTATTTTAGAAGTCCCTGCATTCATAAAGAGTATTCCTCAGAGAGAAAATGGAGAGGTGCCAAGAAGGCGACGGCAGTGCCAAGGAAATATGAGACGCAGTTGGGACGCCGTCGAAGGAACAGAGAAATTGCATAGTTCAGCATTATCGTTTTCCCGTTTTTTTTTTTCCCTTATCCAGCCTGTTTTGTTCCCTCACCCGCGTACCTGCACAGCTTTGAAACCTTCCCCCCGCGAATTACTCTTGTGGCTCGTTAGAATAAGAAGCGAGATGAGAGGTCTATTTTTACCAACGAGGGGGTGAGAAAGGGAGACGGAAGGCGAGATATTATGAGGTAAAAGCGAGCTCTGCGTTGATGGTTTTCATCGAGACCGGGATTTAGTGGCCACAGGTGGCGCAGAACAGACGCCCGCGCCGTGTCGGGTGTTGACAGAGCCAAAAGGCAAGAGTCAAGATGTTTTGAGCTCGTCCAAAATGGGGTTTAACAGATAACAGGAGAGACAATAAAACGCTAGGATCTATCGAAACGTCTGTCAGGTAGTCAACTGCCAAAATGGCCCAACATATTGTGCTCCCCGATGGATTCTTCACGGAAAACCCCTCGCGACGGCGCACGACGGGGGGTCAAGCTCGGGCCCATGGCAGGAAGAAAGACACGATGACAATGACGAGAGAGAGGGAGAGAGGCAGCGAGAAGAGGAGGATGACGGGGAGAGAGAGGGGAGGCTGCCACAGGGACGCCAGGCGCCGGGAGGCCCGGGGCGCCTCCGCCGGACTCCTCTGCCTCTCCACGCCGGGCCGGCAGATGACCAGTGGCCTGACCTGCGATATGCTCTCCTGGGAGAGGGGCGAAGCAGACCGGGATCAGATGGTAAACTCAATCAAAGATGGACAGGTGAGTGGGTAACACGGTGGATGGATGGATGGCCTCCCTACCTCGAGTATAGTCCGGCTGTGCGCCCGGTCAGGACTCAGCCTGAGGTTCCAGCGGTGCGAGCGGTGGCTCCGCCCGCCGTCGTCCTCGCTCTCCGTGGTGTCTTGCCGCGCCACCCGCGGCCGCTTGCGTCTGCGCGAGCTGATCCGCTGGAGCGAACCCGGCTCCTGGAGCCTGGACCGATCGGGGCAGACGCACAGGGTGACACGACCGCCAGCCAGACACCGTATGCAAATGTGTGTGTGTCTGTGTGTGTGTGCGTCAGTTTGTCCGCATCGAACCTGCAGTCTGTATCCTCTATATCAGCATCCGCATCACTCTCCCCCTGAGGGTCGGACAATGCGCACTCCTCCTGCAGAGAACGCAGTGACGCCGGGGTAAATACGTACGCGGAGTGATCGACTACAGACGACAGAGTGAAAAGGATAACATTGCCGGAGGCTGCGTGACAAATATTTTTTTCTCCAAAACAAACTTTTGAGCTTTTTATAAACCCGGCCTCCACATTTACTGTATGGGGGCTTTTATTCACCGGATGACGCTCCAAGCGCCAGTGAATCATCCTCGACTACCGCCATTCGTGAACCCAAAAATAAAGAGAGAACTGACACTTGATAGCCTTTTTTTATGATCACCATTGTCAGTGCGGATGAATCAGCCTACACTCTGATGTCTACACACTACCACTAAGCGAATACGGTGCGGCTCACATGGGTCTGCATGAAAAAGATTCCAGGAACAGTTCACAAATGTGTCATGGCGGTAGTGCGTGAAATGGTGTTGAATGTATTCATTCATAAATGTGTGTCTGCTTCCATTGTTCCATTGACGTAAACACCTCATCGAGCCGAGTCCAAAACAAGTTGTCGAAGTTGGTAGACTTCCTTCATAAGTGACATACTGCTTGCATTTGGTTGTAATATTCGGTTGTAATGTGTTCATCCTCTTTCTACATTATGACGCAAAAGTTTACAAATGAGCTGTTAGAGGAACAACTTTCCAAACTGGTAAATTGGAACGATGTCAAACTTTTTAAAGCGGATCAGAGTTTCGAGGCGGCTGCAAGTCACATCCTACACTGCACACGCGCACCGGGTCTGCCTTAAGGAAACACTAACCTCTGTGCCGTATCCCTCAGAGTACCTGGTTATCATAGCTCTGTTTTTCCCACAGTGTTCACACAGGAGGGTGTCCTGAGGGACAGAAAGCAGAGAAGGCAGAGGCTCCGTCGGTCAAATTGTCCGTTTGATCTCCGAGCGAATGTGACATGTGTCGCCACGGTACACGGGGCTCACAGAGAGGTCAGCGAGACTTTTAAAAGCTGCGCGTTCAGAGCACGATTATAGACGGGGGAACGCGGCGGCCGCAGACACTTAAGTGGGCAGCCTGAGCACTCACCGGCGTGGGCGTGTGCGCCTCGGAATAAAGTGTACAGGGGCCGGCCTCGCACAGACACACTACATCAGCCTCGCCGCAGCTCGCCCCCATCTGAGACGGAGAACAGAGAGGATAAACAACTGTGATCTGACGACTTGTGAGAGGCTTCCCGGGGCCCTCTTCGCATCATCTGCCGATGGCAGATGAAGAAAGGCGGTTGATGTACCGGAGGGATGTCCCCGTGTCACACATCAAACGCAGACGTTTCCCGAGCCTTCCGGTTTCAGCCTTCCCAAACTGCTCTGGAGGGCTGATTAGGGCCGGTTATTACATTGGGCAATATCTTTATCGTGGCTGTCACATTTGCATAAATCACAGACCAAAAAATATGATTCACACGTCTGGAGATGGTTTGTATGGAAGCGCTCCCCCCAGCTCGGCGTTGAGCACAAAGAGCTCACCTCGCAGTCATTGTCAGACGTCTCTCCAGAGGAAAAGAGGCCGGGGACATCCGATTCCCTCCGCAGCATGACCTCTGACCTGGCTCACAGACTCACATGGACCTGCACGGGCACATAAATGCCAGAGTAGAGAGCTCAGTGACACCAAATGAGGGTTTTGTCAGGGGGGGGGGTATTATTATTTCCTCATTCTTGACTTGTTTATTGTTTTCAGAAGTGTCCAACACAGAAAAAATACTAAAACAGTGTAAGTGCAACTAAGGGTGAGCTTTGAATAAAGAGCTGGGTCATCATACAATAACACAAAAAGCATTCCAGATATTACAAAGGCAGGCCAGGGACGGGAAGAAGGCCACTGGAAAACAGGCAGCTTTGCTGCATGGGATGCTAAAGTGTTTGCCTTGAAAGAACTGAAAGAAAAGACTGACAAAGACACACATCTTATTAACAATGTAAAAGGGTGCTGTGGAGACAACAAGGAAAGGAACCTGTGAAGAGAATTAGGAAACATGATACACGTGGCCACAGGAACGAAGGAAATGTGACTGACAGGAAATGAACACAACGCTGGCTCCTTCCTCTTCACACAGTGCTAAAACACGCATGTTTAGGTCAGTGGGAGACTCCAAATTGCCCCTAGGCATGAGTATGAGAATGGAGAGTTTGTTCGTTCCGGCCAGGGTGAATACCTTGCTTCTTCAATCTATATGCACTGGAGATGGGCAAGAGAGCAGACCCAAGGGACACAGTTGGGTACCATGGAAGTGTACAGTGGACAGGTGGATGGAGACAGGAAGCAGAAATGCCAGGACGGTAACCGAAATTTACCAAACTAAAACAGTAACAACAAAACTAAGACAGACAATGTCACAACGAGTTCAGCCTTGTAGAGCTGTAAGCATGGGGAGAAGGAACATGTTTTAATACTGCAGTCCCAAAATCCATATTGTCATTGTCACTATGGTGGTTGCATTGCACGGCCAGCAGCATTGGAGGTGTTAGACAAACAATTATCAAATCCATCAATCAAATAAAAAAATAGTTTGTAATAAAAGTGCGTAATATAAAAAACAGGTATATAATATCCGAAAACAGTTCACCAATCAATACTAAGATTATTACAATACAATATTGTATGATAAAATGAGTGCAGTTCAGGGCTCAAATTGCAGTGACAGAACTCCATCCTTGACTGATGCTGGTGATTTCATTTGTTCTCCCCTCACACGGAGGATTGTTTTTTTTTCCTCTCTCCTTCTCCTTCATCTGGCGCTACAGTGGCGTCCAGATGTTGTTGATGTCTTTACGCAAGCGGCACCGGAGGTCTGTCATCCCAGCACCTCGCTGCTCACGTCGGCTCAGCAGCGTCCGCACTCCCGTTACGTAACAGCCCACGGTACGACACTCCGTGTCAGAGCAGGGCAACTTTTTGCAGTCCGCGTTAAAATAAATAAATAAACACATGAATGATAACAAAAACAACAAACATCTCTCTGTGATGTAATTCAAAGCCCACACGCGCGTGATGTACTCCTCGTGCGAAAGCAATAACAAAGCCGGGCAGAGAAGTCCGTTTTTGTTTTGTCTTTACCTCAAACGCATCCTCGGATGAAACCTGGGACGGATCCATGAGAAGTGAATGGAGCTCGGCGCTCGGAGCTCGCGCTGCGTGTCAGTGTTTGACATTGTGGCAAATCCTCCGCGTGATGTCAGCGCGAGCGCTGACAGGCAGCTGCGGTCGGAAGGGAGGAGGAGGAGGAGGGGGGGGGGGAGGAGGGGGGAGGGACGCAGAGTGTTCCCAAAACATTGAGGGACTTCCGTTCGAGGGATTTCAAAATAAAAGGCTTCAGCAGGGAAAATTGCCTTCGGAACACGTCTGTGCGTTTTGACAGCATGCAGACGTGCAGACATGTATAGATACGATTACTAATCTTTTACTGAAAACAATATTATAATTTATAGATGGAGTCATTTATGTCATGAAGTCCTCAGCTTTTAAGAAGTCTCAATGCCCCAGCAACATAAATTAATGTGCTACCACGAGAAAACGGACTTTGTTATTCTGAGATCACAAGTAAGTTGTGATCATGAGAAAAGGGCAGGAAAATGAAAAAAAATACATGGCAGTAAAATCATTGCTTAAATAACTGTTTCAATTATATATAATTGCATCAAATTCGTGGAAAAATATATATTACAAGGTACAGATATGGGATGGGATTGGAGTGAATGCTGCAAACTGGGATTGTGCGTGTGGGATGGTTTGCAACTGGTGTGTGGGGGTTTGAGTGTTATGTGGAGGATGGGAGTTCAGAATAAAATGATAAATAGCAAATGGACTGGTTACACCACTACTTGTTTTTACAGACTTCATAACCACTCAAAGTACATTTACGGAAAATGACATTCATCCTTCCATCCTCATTCATGCAGTCGTAGCAGGAGGCTATTGTATGCTCAGAAGCCTCTGTTTGCTCCACCAGAAGCTTTAACCATTCACACACAATTACTTACTGCTGAAAAAGCGTCAGTGGATGCCACGGATACCATATGTAAGCTGCAGTAGGCTGGACCGTGATGCCTCATAGTGACCATCGTCATCATGCAAGCTGATACTGCGCCTTTGTGTTTCAGGTTATATTTAGTCAAAACCCACGGTCAGTGAGGCTTTACTAAATGTTGTTGCTCTTCTATTTCTTCTCACACACATTCTGAAATTGGTTTTGTGAACCCACCAATCTTCAGGTTCAGAGGAGGCAGCCCACGCACATATCTTCACAGGTCACAACCACCACAGCATTGTTAGACTGAATGTGTGATATAAAACAGTCGAGTACACCAGCGAGTAATGAGATGTTTGGCTGCATGGAGAAAAAGGTGTGCATTAAGTGGTTAAAACTGAATTTAGGATCTTGTTGAGACTTGTTTTTGAGACTTGTTTTTGCATCGATCTAGTTTGTCTTTGTGCCAAAGCTATTTTTTACCTCAGTCTTTTTATTTAGTACAATGCAGTAGTGTCCTTGTTTAAAATTACTTTTTTAAATATCTACACCCAAGCAGTGGTCCCTGGGCTCACAACTTTAAGACTGTTAATATTATTGAGCAAACCGAGAGTGAGTACGTGTAGATTTTGCCCTCTTTATCTCAAACAGTTAAGGCCCCCAGAGGCCTGACCTTTACATCCACTGGCTGAGGCAGTTAAGACATTGAGACAGATGAAAAGCAATGCACACTTTTATAAACACAGCCATGGCCACACAGAAACAGACATGATCCAGGAAATAGGCAGGAAATGTCTGCTCTCGAGGGGAATCTCTGTGAGTAACTGCACCATATCAACGCTAAATACTGTACAGCTCAGACATTAGTTGAGTAAGCAAATCAGTTCAGTTTTCCGTTTTATTTATTTGAGCACATACTAAATATTGTCATTATGTGATTTTTGAGTTGCATAATTTCGGACAAAGCAGCTAAGTGGCTGAGGAACCATACCTGTGTCTGTTTATCAAAAGACGAGAAACTAAGAAAGTGCTTTGACTTTCAAAACATTTCTGCAAAGCAAGTTTCGCAACCCAGTTGATAAATAAATGCTTGAAAGAGCCAAGGCTGCCCAAATGGGGCCAATTTTGGCCTTAATGTCCCATGAGCTGCCCTGAATGAGATAAAAGTGTAATTATGGGAGACCTAATGGTCGAAGGGAGGGATGCTCATTATAGCAGAATGTCAACCATGCAGTTGACCCATGTGAGCATAACTATACTGGGTGTTTTTGAGTGATTGGGACCTCGCTGGCTCACGCTGGGATTGTACTGGTAATTTCTGTGACTGCTTAGCTAATGTTAACATTTCCTTCAAAAATATTTCTTCCTTTTAAAGATGTTTTCTGTATAAACTCTCAGTCGGCCGGGTCATGGTTATGCAGCAGGCTTCAGGCTGCTGCATGATGCCACCTGTGAATGGTTCTCAAATCTCTTAGGAAGATGTGAAAGGGCAATGTTGAGGGCATGAGACTACTGGTGTCATAGACCTCCTGGGTACTTAAAAAAATGCATTTTTTTAAGCTATCAATAGAGCAGCGGGATACAGCAGGTACAAAGAACAGGGACACAAGTCAATTGTGGTTTTTTATGTGCTCTCGGGGGAGAAGCAGAGACGGACAAGGAGGGAAGTAACAGATCTACAGCGGCAGATAGAGAGGTTTGTGTATACACAAGTGGCAATACAAACAGGAGATGCAGGCTCGATAAGGAAATTAAGGGAAAGGGTGCAACTCAAATAAACCAGGACTAATGCACCAACGTACCAATGCACCTCTCTCTCTCTCTCTCTCTCTCTCTCTTTCTCTTTCCTTCCAAGACTTTCTCTGTGTCACTTCAGTGAAAGAGGAGAGAAGAAGCAAAATGAAAGTCAAGAGAGCACTGCAGAAGCATATCAGTGAGCTACTCTGCTAGCGCCATAGAGGGGCATTTCTCGGATATTGGATATGGATGCACAGCTAAACGCGACCAATCAAAAGTCATCCGAGATTTTTAGTTGACACGCAGTGGACGTCTGAATCAAAGCGTCGGCCTGGAATCATTTTTAGATTTGAAGGAAAAACACTCTGCTCAAGACAATTGCAGACTACGAAGGGTTGAGAGTGGTTCAAAGATTGTGATTTGGTTGTGCGAGTTATGTGCCTCTGTGGTCGAAAAGTGAGGCTGAGCATCCACAGACGTTCAGATGCGTATTCACAGGTTTGCTGAGTACACATTGAGAAGAAAAGGGAAAGAGGAGAACAAGTTCAGCTGCTGCGTGGACATTAAGGACTAAGTCAAAGATGCGCTTTCATCGATTTCGTCAAACTGAGGAAGGAGCCTGATTTTTGGAATTATGTTTTTTTTTCAGTACAATGAGGATTAAGATGGTTTCTCAGTTTAACGCTGTAAATAGCAACTGTTCTATGAGGAAGTTTTGATAGACCAATGAAGTCGGACCAAAACAAAGAGACCCCCCTGAACTGGGATTATGACCAGCCCTGGGCTTCCTTCTTAAAACCCGCTTCTCAACTTTGCCTCAACAACTTTGATTTCTCAGACCTGTGGGATGAGGAAGACACCACAGAGGATGAGAGAACCTGTGCACCCAATGAGTCACTGGTGTGTGTCAGTGGACCCCCACCACCACCACCACCACCACCTCCTCTCCCTGCCCCTCTTCCACCTGCCCCTCTTCCACCTGCCCCACCTTTGCTCTCACCATCTGAGAAAGGGGCCAACATCAAATCTCGCACCTTGAAGCTCCACTGGAGGGAACTGCAGAATTTAGCACCTCTTCCAAGGACGACCCGCTTTGGGAGTCAGACTATTTGGGCCAAGCTTGAGCCAGTCCAGTTAGATACAAACCGACTGGGGTATCTGTTTGAATCTAAGAGCATTAGCACCAGTTTCACTGCAGTAGCAGGAAAGCAGGTAAGATTGACAAGATCTCAGTGTATAGATTTACTCTGCTTGGAAACATGCTCCACATCCATTTTTTCTGTTATTTATAAAACCTCTGCAGGCTGTTTAAGGTGATCTGATTAATTGCATTTAATTTTGTGATAGTGTAAGTCTTTGGTACAGCTCTGGAGAATGGGAGCCATGTATTGCCTTTGTCACGATTTGGAATTAATGGCATCTGCAAGTCATTACAGTATTCACCTTCCCAATCTATGAAAAGCCCATGCCTGTTGAGGCATTTTTTGCACTGATTGGTTATCTTGTAAACATTTCTTGGAAGATGGAAATGCCTTTAATGACAGGCTCATAAAGATACTCAATGGTATACTGCATTTCCTGTCTTTCAACACAGAAACAGCCGCCAGTCTCAGTACTGGGGATGAAGCGCAGTAACATCATAACTATCGCTCTGAGTAGCCTGCCCCCTCCCCGCCTCCTCCCCCCTGCTATCTACAGCATGGACACCAGTGTTCTGGACAGAGAGGATGTTCAGGTACAGAGGAGGTTAAGTCCTGTCGAATATGATTTTTAAAATAATTTCCATAACAGCTAAAAGGTATTTTCTGTACTTCTACATCTCCTTTAGAATATATGTAACATAAAATACAATAACGACTTCAGAATATATCTAAAGTTAATGTCATTCCCTTTCCACTTTCCATTATTAAACAGCGGCTTCAAACGCTAATCCCGACAGAGGAGGAACTTTGTCTGATCAAGGAGGCCAAAGCCCAAAACTCCCACTCTGCTCTTGCTCCTGCCGAGCTCTGCCTGCTCACTTTGGGGGAAATCCCACATTTGACCTCCAGGCTTCAGCTGTGGGCCTTTGCCCTGGACTACGACTCCTTAGAGAGGGTAAGCAGGAGTGGAACAAATGAGACTTGGGATGGACTAGCATTTCCTGAAGGACTCCTGACACAGTTCAATCCAATGCTTTTATCTGTTGTGCTCTAATTGATAACTTGGAGTGGTAACTCTAAATGATGACCAATGAGGTGATCCATTCCACATCCCATCTACCGGTCTGCATACAAATAAGCACTTAGGTATAAAACCAAATCTTGGTAATTAGCATTAGAATTTGGATGTAAAAACTAGTGCAGTCTGTAAGGGTAATGTAATCAAAACAGGACTTTCACAATGATTAAGAGGCCAATCTAAAATTGCCACTGCAATAACTTTCTCTTTCCAAATACACCACTAAACTTCACCAAACACATACAGTACATTTCGAAAAAAAAAAAACTTATCTGCACTATTTAAATCACTACACCATCCTCTAACAGGCCCCCTACTCTTAACAGGAAATTGCTGAGCCACTCTACCACTTGAAGCTGGCCATGGAGCAGCTCTCAGCCAGCCAGACCTTCCGATGTATTCTGGCAACAGTGTTAGCGATTGGAAACTTCCTCAATGGCTGCAAGGTGAGTGCGTTGCGATCCCAGCCTCTCCTGTCCCGCTCCAGTCACTTTTCATAACACGTTTGAATGTGCCCAGGCGCGTGGCTTTGAGCTGAGTTACTTGGGGAAGCTGTCCCAGGTGAGGGACACGCACACTCGCCAGCCCCTGCTGCACCACGTCTGTGTGCTGCTGATGCAGCTCTACCCGCAGTCCTCTGACCTCTACTCTGACATCACTGCTGTCACCAAAGCCGGCAAGGTGCGTAACGCAGTATGCGGCGTATACTGTGCTGCATCTGAGTCAGGACTGTGCAATATGCAGAATGCTACACTTGTCCTCCTGTCAACTCACAAGCTGGTATTTCAAGTTTAAATGTCATATGAGTCAAATCTAATCATTTGATATATGGACAATGGATAGTTTAGGGGATTTACACCCATCCATGATCTTACTAGTGCTCTGCTGGTTCCTATCTTCAGCACACCCTGGACTGTCAACAGGGGCAACAAAATGTTAAAGATGAATAATGCAGCGACAAAAGCAGAGAGTATTTTTGGTTAAAAAACTGATGATGATGAACTATTGTTTTGTTAAAGAACATGTCTGCTGTGATTTCTTTCACTTTACAGTGTGACTACTCCCTTGTGCAGTCCAACTTTTCACAGTTAGAGGCCCTGTGCAAAGCATCATGGGAGCAGCTAAAGATTTTGGACAAGGCAGAGGATAAGAGGAAAGGAGGCAAATTGGAGTGGTGGAGATTAGGAGGGGGAGGTGGGGATAGAGGAGACCAGTCCCTGTCCCCAGAGGGCTCGTTGCGGCACAAGTTGCCCATGATTTTGAAAGAG
Source organism: Karalla daura (assembly GCA_029224185.1). Taxonomy (NCBI): domain Eukaryota; kingdom Metazoa; phylum Chordata; class Actinopteri; order Chaetodontiformes; family Leiognathidae; genus Karalla; species Karalla daura. The sequence continues at coordinate 5,776,974 of CM055210.1, read as the reverse complement.
TGCGAGGAGAGGCTAAAAGTCCTGAAAGCTGTCCATCGCCGAGTTATCAACAGGTATTTTACAGATTCATAATGTGAAAAAAGGTATTACATCAGCTCTTTCACTGTGAATTTTCTGCTTTTCTCCATGTTTTTGTTTCCACAGGTTCCACTCTTTCCTTTTATTCCTTGGCTATTCCAAAGCTATGACGAAGGAGACCAAAGCAGAGGACTTCTGTAGAATTGTCAGTAACTTTTCCTTGGAGTACAGGACCACACGGCAGGCCATCCTCCTGCAGAGGGAGAGGGAGCATCAGAGAGGAGGAGTAGAGAGTCCAGGCCGTAACACTCCCACGGCCGGCAGGAAGCGTGCTCAAACTCCAACACAGGTTTTTAATTTATGATATATCGAGGTGCAGTTCTGGAAAAAGTAATGAGGTGGTTTTCATAACCAAGTCTGTGTATCCAACAGGAAAATGAGGAGCAACGTAGGCTGGAGGAGGTGCTGAGAACACCAGAGTCCACCTCAAGACTGGACTTTACTCTGCCTCGAAACCGCAGGAGGATGACTGACAACCTAGGTACTTCACGTTACCCGAATATACACACAAGCCTGGACAAAGACTTGTTCCTCTCTTTCAAATGTTTGATAGTGAGTTCTGTATTTGTTCTTTCTTCTCAGGTCATCTCTCACGGAAACTGAGGTGGTGATCATCCTCGAGTTCTTTCTGTCAGCGTTTTCAAGCAAAATTGTTGTGGTTGTAATTTTGTGACATTGTCTCTGTTGAAAATCATATTTTGCTTTTTAGTGATCCTAGGTGCCCCTTGCCACTAAAGCTCACCTGCACCAGCCATCTGCTCTTTCTAGCACACACGTTATTTATTACTGAAGTGATACAGTGCATTGCTGCTTGTCCTGCAGTCTCACCAATAAACCACAAGTTCAAACTTTTCTACAAAAAATGTTTTCTTCCACTCCTGATATGATCAAGATCAAGAGATTGTTTCAAGGTTTGTGACATATATCTGTGGGATACAACATGAAAATATGTCCGTCCACCGTCCAACGTGTTTTGTGCCCAGTAGTGTCAGGGGTCATCTGAAGCCCATCCCAGCACACAAAGGGAAAAGGCAAGGCAGAGAATAAACCCTTGGCAGCTCAGGAAGCCATAGGTCACACACACCAATTGAACTCTCACCTCAATTCAGAGTCACCAATTTACCTGATTATGCACATTTTTGGATGTTAGGACATGTTTTTGTGTGAGGAAACTGGAATACAGGGGGAGCTTTCACATTGAACAGTCTTCAGTCCTACTGGATTACAAACCCAGGGCCTTCTTGCTGTAAGGCAACACCTCTAACCACCACTTAACCAACTATTGTATAAACCCTTGTTTATAGTGTAGATTTTGATTGGGATTCAATTGATTGACTAAAACATTCCAGAAAAGGACATAAATTTTAGGACGATAATCTGATAATGTGCAACAATTAACAGAAAGGAAACTATAAGTTAAAAAAGTATAACAAATATATAATATAAACAAGAGGGTAAAATAAATACATCAGTAAATGTTTTGTTTGTATACAAGCATTTGTTATGAAAGCTCCAGTTTCACAGGAAGCTTTTCTATATCATAATTATATCTTAACAAAGAAAACCTCCTCAGGCCTGAAACACATATATGTTCGAATACATTTTTATGTTACGTTTCTTCTGATCCACTTCTCAAATGTGGAGTATGAAACAGTGAATCTACCATTGCCCAGTACATCCGTGTGAAATGTGTCGTCATTCCCCGGAGTTTGACTGGCAACACAAACGTGCCAATCGGTGAGAGGTATTTTTCCAACGATAGCCAATCACAAAGCGGGATCGGGGTGAGTGGGCGGTGCACCGCCGTTGTGAGCTGAGTCGACGCCATTTCGTGTCTAGTGGTTTCAAGGTGATACAGTCAGTGAGTCTGCAGAGATCCATACGCGGATATTTACCCACTCAAGTAAACACTGCGTTGAATTTTACTCATTTTTAGTTATAAGCTCCTGGTGAGTATTTTTAACCGAGAGATTTTTCCCTATTTTTTTTATTTTTTTTCCCCTGACGTTGATCCGTCTTTTGGACTTTTTGTTTTTATTTTTAATGCAGTTTTTTTTGTCCTGGCTGGTATTCCCGAGACTGTGTTGGCTTTTAGTGGCGTACATTTTGTGGGGGTGGCAGTGCGAGCTGCGCAGAGACTAGTCTTTAAGTAGCGTCCGCAACAACATTTTTCTGCTTTCATTTTTTCTCTCTCTCTCTCTCTCCCCGAATGAGACATTTGAAAACCTGCGTTTTTCAGGGGCCTGCTGTGTTGACTTTGTTGTCTTAATCTGATTGTGCTCTGTGTTTCCTGAGGAGATGAAATATGGAAGATTGTTCCAGGCTTTTCTGGACAGTGTTCAGAGCGGGTCGCCCTTTTTCTGGAAACATGTTTTTAAATCGTTTTTCAATCCCCTCCTGTGTTTTGCCCCCGCCTGTAACTTGATTTTCAGCTGTTGACATTGACTCATAATCATAAGATGCGTTTTTCTCACGCTCTGACTTTGGCAGTGATGATATCTGAGATCTTTCAGGAATGATGTGATTTTTTTTTTCAGGCAAGATGGGTTTTTTCCCTCCTCCATGATGAGTGAGTGCACACGATGTGTTTGGGACTTCCATAGCATTGGTGCAAAATAACTCCTGCATTTGGTCACTGTGCTATCACTATTGAAGTCTATTTGAGGTCATTTGAAAGTAGTTTATTCTTTAGTCACCTCAAAGTTGCTCTGTTCCTCCGTTCAAGCGGCTTGAAAGCTGAGGCCGTTCAATTGTGTGTGTGTGTGTGTAAAAACACACCAATCAGAGTTGCAAAACAGCCGTACTGAGGTAAATCTGCAATGGGTGATGCCCACCCCGCACCCCCACTCAGAAATAACAAACTACAGTACCCTTGTCTCACTCTTTGCTCTAACCACCACCCCAAGTATGCCCTCTGGAAGCAGGACGCTCCTCTGGGCTCTTGGGGGCGCTGCTCTGCAGCTGACCCCTCATCTTGGGCCCTACAGGGAGGTCAGGAGCCCATCAACCCCCCCCCCCCCCCCCAAGACACACCCCCATGTTCTGACATTGGCATAGGTTTTTGCAACTGAGCTGAGCACAAAATGAACACGTTGTTAAACAGTAGTCAAATAGGTTTGAAGATTTACTCACCTCGTACCCAATAGTACTGCTGGGGTCTGCTGGTGCCTGGAATAACGCGTTGCCAGTCCATAGTGGCGCATACACACCTTTCGCTCTCACATAGGGGCAAATTACACTCAAACAACTGTCATACATACTTTGTATGAGTGTGAGTGGAAGTGGAGAAAACCATGCTAACTCCACACAGACAAGCACGTGCTCTCACTGGGATTTGAGCCAGGGACCTTCTTGCAGTAACAGCACTATTGAACAAGCATCATATAGTTCACTATCTCTTTAATTTCTCTTGAACCTGTGGTCCAGACAGTTTATGGTTTTATTATCTGAAGCCAAATCAAAGCTTCGCAATGTGACGTCTTTCTCTGATGACATCAGAGAAAGACTAAACCAGCAACAGAAAAGTGCAGGAAAGCTAGTAATACAGTCGCTGATTGGATTAAGTGTTAGCCTCAGATTTAAACATTCTGTGCTCACATGCATTTACAGGTGTTCGCTGGGTGATTTTATCATTGTTGGGGAAGGAAATTCAACTTTATATATTTTTAAATTCTGTTCGGTTCATCTTGGGATTAATGCTGGTACACACTGGGTTGTATTTTTTTGAATGACTAAATGACAGTGTTTTACATATTTTGTCCTTTCGCCTGCTTGTGAAAATAATAGAAAGTCGTCATTTCTAATATTCCTTTTTTTGTTTCCCCCTCTTTAGTTTTTGAAGCCTCTTTTTTGAGCGGCGCCAAATCGTAAGTTGGTCTCAACCTTTTTGTTTTTTGTTTTTTTTTTTTGTTTATTTTTCACCTCAACTTTTTTGCATTACCTTTTTTTTAATATTCCACTTTTGTTTTCACCCCCTTTGTGATTTTGTCCCTCTTTCCCTCTTTTGGGTTTTCTAGAGCAAGTAGCATGTAGTGTTTTTTTTCCATTCTTTTTTCTTTTGTGCTGTGAAAGCAGAAAATCAACAGTTTGCCACACGACAAGCCTATTTAACGAGCTTCCCACATGTATACACATTATAATAATCAAATGCAGTGGAGTGAGTGATAATTATGAGACCCCATTTCTAGCTAATAACAACCCCCTATCAACCCTGCATTTCTTGGATTGAGATCCCCACTGACAAAGGTAGAAGTCCCCCATTTTTTGCTCCCTTTGCCTTGCAAAGTAGCCCCCCCCTTTTGAGTGTGCATGCCATTTGACAGAGTTAATCTGGTGACAATCACGTCATCACTCCCTCCCCTGATAGTAAGTTTGTTCCCATTAAAACAAGCATGTCTTTTGAAATTGGACACCATCAAGTACTAACCTTATCAGAATCCCTCATGTGCTGAATCTATTTGTGTAAGACCAGTGTCCATGTCTTGTTCCTTTTTATTACACCAAATGTTATTCCAGACACCCTCCACAGGCTGCACCAAGCTTTCTAAAACCTCAGAGGTCAAGACTGTGGCCCTAATTTTTTCCCCCCTTTTTTCTAACCCTGTAAAATGCAGACACCCGACTTGATCATCGTTTTCTCTTGTTCGTACGCAAGTCGTGGTGTCTTCCACAGTCCAAGCACAAACATTGGAACCAACACCCACTCACACCCCTCACTTGCAACAATGGGCCAACAGTGCTTGTGAAAACACCGCTGCAATAAAGCCCAGATGAGGCACAAGGTGGAAGTAGTTGTTTCAACCTGGAAATATGCAACGGGCCATGGAAATGATTTGCGAGGACTTAGCTCTTTCTAAATTTGACCATGGACAACATCCCCTGCAGTAAACACTGCACTCCGTCCAGTCCTGCCAGTAGAAACATTTACTAAATCACGACTGTTGGATTTCTGAGAGAAAATAACAGCCAAAGGCGATGCAAATGAGTTAGACTAATCTCTACAGTTTAATCCAAAGAGTTGTACATTGTGGCAACTGTACTCATGCAGTAGATTCTAGAGGACATTACGCCTTTGAGGTGAAGAAGAATCTGCTGTGCAAGTCCAGTTGCCACAGTCTACACCTGGGTCCCTGAAAAAGGATCTGCACATACAGTTACATTATCAAATGTTTTCAGCTGGATAGATGCAGTCTTCGCTGTGCTGCTGCTGCTGTGCATGTAAGATTTTCCTGTTGCTTTGTCTGCACCGACTGTTCAAAACAAACAAACAAAAAAAGAGATAAATACACACCCTGGTTTAGCATCACAGCCCGTGCCGTGACATATATGACGCAAGGACCCCTCGCACGCCACAGAGAATTATAAGCATTTGCTAAGCGGCCTGCAATAGCCTCCACCACCACCCCCACCCCGGCTACTGTCAGCCTGCCAAGCAATAGAACCATCCCAGGCCAAATCATGTCGAGCAGACCGGAGCATTAAGCTTTGGCCAGACTGCCTGCTGCAAACTGTGTAATCCCCCTGCTAGTAGCAAGCGGGCAGAGATGGAGAGGCTGGCTGCCGGGTCACCGTTTAGCCCAGCTGGCAGCGGTCTCGTGTTTTGGCAAGTGAGACGTGACTCTCGGTAATGGCCGAGGTGGTTGATAACAAGATGGAACAGGCCGCAGGCTGGCGAGGGGCTGCAGATAAAAGAAAAAGAGGAAGAATAGGAATTAGAAATATCATGTATATTGAGAATTTCCACCTACGTCTCTTTCTTAAAAGAATGGTTTACCACATACCGCAGAGCAGACTGAATAGAAAGCAACAAAATCTTTCAGAAAGCGGTGTTTAGTGCAGAGAGGCGGTAATGACTTAATTTTCATTCAAAGCATGGCGGTTGTCCATTTTACCCATTAAAGGAGCATCTTCACTTTAATAATGAAATATATCTTGTTTTGTCATAACAAACAACCATTTATCCCACAGGTTTTTTCTCTCTCTTTTTTTCTTTTTAAAACAACTCATCCACCACCCACGTAACCTTTCAAGCACAGTGTGGGTTTTCTAAAAATCCCCAAGCAAAAAGAAAGCCAGAGGTTCTCCCACAGTCACTGACTCCATCTCTTATAGCTCCTCCGACGACCCTCTTCTCTCCAACAGACTCACACAGGCAGGCAGACCTCCACCGACCCGAGCACAGACATAATGGAGTGAGTGCTGGCTGCTTCATGACCCCATCACACTGTTTGTTCTGCTGTCTGATACCTAGATATTCACTCAGCGTGTGTCGTTGTATGTGTGTGCGTGTGTGTGTATGTATGTGCAAAACGTAATGGGGGTTCGCCTAATTGCTGAGTCCACCCGAGCTGTAAGGAGCAGAAGCCAGTTTCGCCCTTACTTTTTAGTTGTGTATTGACATTTTGTTAAGATAAAAAATGCTTTTTTGCTGGTTGCACCGCTTAAGAAGTCATTCTCAATTGTGGAAAAATTGAACAACTTTTGATTACTAAAGGAGTCTAAAGATGGGAAAGTAAAGAAAATAGGGTCTCAAATGGGGTACCTGCTCAGAGCTTGGTAAACCCTCACAATTACTTAACAAATAAGAGCACAAGAAGGGAATATCTCTTTCCTCTAGCCCATATCCTGTCCCCCCGAACATCACGGCTCCCTAAACGTTGCCCCGTGAACTCACCTGCCCCTCTCTATGTGCCGTCCCCCCCTCCCACCCGTCCTGTCCAGTTGGTCATCGTCCTCCACCTCTAGCCTGATGGCCAGCAGCAACGTGACCAACAAGACGGACCCGCGCTCCCTCAACTCTCGCGTTTTCATCGGCAACCTCAACACCCTGCTGGTCACCAAGGCCGACGTCGAGGCCATCTTCTCCAAGTATGGGAAGATCGTCGGCTGCTCCGTCCACAAGGGCTACGCCTTTGTCCAGTACTCCAATGAGAGGAACGCCAGGGCTGCCGTGGCCGGGGAGGACGGGCGCATGATCGTGGGTCAGGTGCTAGGTGAGCGGGAGGGGGCGACCTGTGAGAAGAGGAGGGAAATGTGATTTTGATGGTCTTCCTAAAAGGGAACTGTTCCGTTTATTTTAGCAGGAAGGCAGGAAGTTGCTGTGTTTCTGGAAGGACCCCAGTCTGTAATTTTCCAGTTCACGGCATGTTAATCAGTTCTGAATCGTTTGGCTAACCTGCTGCTAGCTGCAGCTTCGTTCTTTCACGTACTAAAATGTTTGTTTTCCCATAAGTCTACTTTTAGATAGACACTCGCTTTGCACGTGGTCCAGAGAATTGTAAACTGATTCTAGAAGACGTTTCACCTCTCCCAAGTGAGGCTTATTCAGCTCTGACGAGCTCGTGGCTATGCTAACGATTGTTGAATTGTTAGCATAGCCGAATTGTTAGCATAGTGACTACCTGGCTGTTATTGAGCTTTTAAACACTATCATTGTTGAAGTGTTGGTGTTTCAGGCTTGCTCTGTTTAGGGATATTTTCTCCATCTTGACATAAATGGCGTCCTCTACCCTTCTTTGAAACCATGTCTTCCCTGCCCAACATGTGTATGTTGTCTTCAAAGGAGTGTCTAAGTTTAGACCTGAGGAATTAGCAGGGCCATGTGTCTGTGGAGTGCTGCCCTCTTGAGCCTGAAACTAAGTACAACAACGACTTAAGCTGGAAATAGGAGGTGATGCTTAGTAAATGATGATAGTGACTCCATCACATGGTTAATTTTTTTTCTCCCCAGACATCAACCTGGCGGGTGAACCCAAACCTCACAGGTCGAAGTCAGTGAAGCGTTCTGCTGGGGACATGTACAGGTGTGTGGGCGTCCATTACGTACACAGTAAAGTCTATAATTCTGCTAATTCTAATCTTGTCAGTCATCTGCTCTCTCCATAGTTCCTCCCTTGATTTGGACTATGACTTTCAAAGAGATTACTATGACAGGTAATGGTCTGTTCTTCTAGTTGGTAAATAGAAGGTAGAAGACAAACAGGCTGTTTTTAAAAGTCAGACATCAGGTAGGTGAGCCTCTTGTGTATTTTTGTATCTCAGGATGTACTCCTACCAGTCCCGGGTGCCTCCTCCCCCTCCCCCTCTATCCCGCGCTGTCATCCCCTCCAAGCGTCCCAGGGTCAGTCTGAGCGGAGGAGGGAGCCGGCGAACCAAAACCAGCTTCTCCTCCTCCTCCAAGAGCAGCCAGAGGACCTCGCGCTCCAGTCAGTGCCAGAGTCGTGGAGACGATCGCAGACGGTTGCCGTGCCGGTACGATCATAACCACCTGTCTGCTGCTTCTCGTCCTGCAGTGAAGATAGACGACCTGCAGACCATCAAGAGGGAGCTCACCCAGATCAAACACAAGGTGGACTACCTGCTGGAGAGCCTGGAGCGCATGGAGAAGGACCACAGCAAGAAGTCAGGTAGGACTGAACCCCTGTCCTGGAAGAAGCATTTAGATCCTACTCAGTCCAGCCTCAAAATCCTAGGTATAACCAAGTTTAATTATGGAGTAAAGTGCCCCCTCTCTCAGTGTAGAGATGAATATTATTAGTCCATGAATGCATATGCCGAGCTCATTTTAACTACTTTGTATTCTGGGTTGTTCAACAGCAATCATATTGCATAAGGCTAAAATATGTTTTCATGCCTAAACTCCTACTTATCTTAATAGATCTGCAGACTGCACTCCATATGACGGGTGGGGTTGCTTGGGTCACCATGAAACGAAAGATTACAGTACATTTTATCAGATTGAACTGAGATTTGCATATGCCCCCTTAATGACTCATCCTCGTGGTGAGTCACAGAGATTATGTTGCGACTTCTAAAAAGGGTGAGAAAAACAGCCACAAATGTGACTCCTGTTATACATTTGCAACGTGAGAGAGGAACAGACACAAATAGAGAGAGAGAGAGAGAGGGGGAATTGGTCTTTCTCCCTCCGGTATCAAATATTAGCAGTGACGTCTATCTTCTGTCTTCCACAGTCGTATGTACCTTGTGTTTCTGTCATGTGACTGAGCAAGTAGTGAAAGGAAACCAAATACTTTAAGGAGCCTTTAAATTAAATTAAAAAAAACTGGCTCCAAAATCAAGTCCATAGCAGGAGATATGATCATTATTTTGACCTCTGCAGTTACTGTGTATTCACAGCTGTTTATGGAGTGAGCAATTAGATAACACACTACTTCATATGAAGTCTTTAAGTGATGAAAAGTTGAAAGAGGATTTGACCCAATATGTTCAACCCACCTGGTTATTTTCATGTTTTCCAACTACTGCATTACAACATTTATTGATCAGCTGAACTATACAATTTTTCACACCCATTGAGTCCAGTGAATGTCCGAACCTGGCCGTTTTGACTTTTCAGACGGAATGATGAAAGTGTTCACAGATCACATGGACGGAACATATAACGAAGTTGCTTCCGATTTCACTCAGAGCTCAAGACTTGCAAACCAGAGCCGGGCGAGGTGTCCCCGCTCAACTCCTTCGCCTCCAGCAAGAAGGACGACGGGCTGAAGCGGGAGAGAGAGAGCCACAACCTGAACGACTCAGAGGAGGAGGGAGACCTGCTGGAGGACGAGGACGAGGTGAGGGCAGGATGATGATCTGTTGACTTTACCGATTATACCAAGAGACTGTTAAATCCACACCCCCCCCAGCCTGTGATAGTTTCTCAGAGGGGTATTAGACGGCTACAATCTGAGCCTCAGAGATTGTCTGTGCAACAAGTGAACGAATGCTTGCTTCCTATTCCTGCTTCCTCCCTGGCACAGATGAAAATCCGAGGCAGAGAGGAGGATGAAGACGAGGAGGAGGAGGGCGAGCAGGAGGAAGGAGAGGACGACGGCGATAGCGCCAACGGGGACGACTCTTAAACACTAAGCAGGCGTGCACACACATACACACACACATAAACACACACATGCAAAAAAAAGCAGAAAATTGAAATGTGTTTGATTGTATTTCCACAAAAGACTTGTAGTCACGTGCTCATATCTGCTGAATTGACTGGACATTTCTATACAGTGTATTGTAGATACTGCAAGTATTTGTTTCCGAATTTTACGTTTTCTTTTAAACTGCTAATTTGATGCATTTTATTTTTTATTTACTTTTGTTTTTGGTGCGGGGGGGGGGGATGCATTTCCAGGCAGTGAACAATGTCAGCTATGATGTGTTTCGTTAAAAAAAACGACAGAAAAAGGAGAAGAAATGTAACATTTGACCTCGCTGTGTGATCAGAACGGTTAAAGATGACCAAATGTGATGTGCAGGCGGTGGCTCACGATGACACGGGTCCCGCGATCCAGCTGCTGTACAGCTGCCTCCTCGCCAACAGGTGGCAGTGTGTCACAACAACTGGCTGCAGCAGACTCACACCGTCACAAATGGACGCGAGGCGCGCTCAGACGAACGGCCCCTATTGCCCTGGCGGTAGTTTTGCTCGTTGCCCGAACTGTCGCCACCTTAAACGGACCTTGACTCGTGTGATCGGCGTGCCGCCCCATGTTCGTCCCTTTCTGTTGATGTTTCTGTTTTGTCATTCGACTGCACCGGTGAAAACGAATAAAAGTCGTTGGAAGTGGGAACCTGCTCCGAGTTTTTTTTTTTCTCTTTTGCTTCTCTCTCCAGCGCATTCAGGTGCGGGGCGTGAGGCTGTGGGACATTTGAATGCCGTTAAGGTGGAGGTTAATGGATGGGAGGAGGAAGGAAGGAAGGAAGGGAGGAATAGGGCAATAGGATGAGAGCTGAGAGGAGTTTTGACTTACCTTGAGGTGTTTTTTATTACCTTTCCAACCTCTTGCTCGACTGGTATTTAATCACTTGCCTTTAGACCTCAGTGTGCAGGCACGCTTAAGATTTTGAGATCATTAAACCAGAGAAAGCAGATTCTCTCATATGCCTTTATATACCTATGCTTTACTTACTAAGTAAGACAGAAAAAGAGAAGCCTTTAACAATTTAGTCAATCTCAATCTTTGCTTGAGTCCCATTTTGGCAAACTAGCCCCATTAAAACGATGCTGAATTAGCCTAACCTGTGTGTACTGGAAATGGGCCTCTGGACATAACTGGGCACTGACAAGGAGCGTATTAAAAAACACATTCACAAATGTTTATTCCCCTGGGGACAAGGGTGGCGATAATATCTAACTCCTTGAGTTATACGTCTTTGAGTTTAGAGCTCGGAGTGAATCCGAGCACAAATTACAGCAGTCAGGTGCTCAGGCCTTTCAGCAGCTTCGGCAGCATCCCAGCCTCAAGACTCAAGGTAAAATGGACAGCCTACACACGGTTTCAAGTCGATCCAAATCGCTTTTCTCAGCTGTAAATTCAGAAAAAGTGAACGTTTCACTCCATCTCTCCAAGCAGCTCGAATAGACGTCCTCGCAGCAAGCAGGACTTGTTTGTCCGTAATGGCATTACCACTGACCGGACCGCATCGACGGGCAACTCACTTATAAATATACATCAAGCTTCCCGGGAGGCCGCGGAGGCCTCGAGCTGGCTAATGAAAGCAGGCGGGAATGAAGAGGAATGCGAAGAGGAAAGAGGGACAACTAATCAATAAGCATCCGTCGTCGGTCTGAACTGTGATTAACGAGGGGAGCGGCGGACGGGCGAGCGGGGACGTCTAACGAGAATGTGGATGATGGAAGGGTGGATGGAGGGATGGATGGATGGAGGAGTGGGCTGCAGAAGACTGGAAACAGATGGAAGAGTAGGTGACAGATGGAGAAGAGATGACAGGACGAGCGGAAAAGATTGTGCGGCTTGCGCTCGGGGGGGCAATGAAGGATGTAGGAACGGTGGGTAATAGTTTAAGTGAGTGATTACAGAGCAGAGGCTCTTAGCTAAAACCCAGAGTGACTTTTACTCTTGACTGCATTCTTCTTTTTGTTTGTCCAGAACAATAAAATAATAGAATAATGTCATAAAATATTAAAATAATGACTGCACGTTTAGGATATTACACCTTTGTCTCCACCTGTTTCCTTCACTTTACATTTGAGGGAAACTGGGGTGGATTTTACGAAAGGTATCACTGAGTCAGGCCTGAAACTTCAATCCTTTGCATTTGGAAGTCTCGGTGGCTCCATCCAAGCCCCTGCAGCCTACATGTCGCGGTATCCCTGGGCAAGATACTGAGCCACTAAAACCGTGCCTGGTGCTGTGTCATCAGTGTGTGAATGTGTGTGTGTGTGTGTGAATGGTTAGGAATCTTGGTTGAGCAGATGGACTGTGTGGGATAGCCTCTGCCACTAGCGTGTGAATGGGCGGACGCGACTCGTGTTTTTAAAGTGCCGTCGGTGGTCACCAAGGTCTAGAGTTCGATTTCAAACTTTCCAAGCCTAATCATCGTCAAAATTTGTCACAGGTACGAATCTTAAATCAGCCAGTGAAGCGTGCGGTCATATGTTATAATCAAAGCCCATTTGAGCTGAATGCATTCATAGCTGTAGCTAGACGCACATAAATGTAACTTAAGGGGCGTTGGTGTGTTCACATTGCTCAGTCCAGTGGAATCGATGGCTAAACAGCACAGAAGAGCTCAAGCGAACACACACACACACACAATTATTCCCCCATGTTCTGGATTTGTCATATATTTGCACACACTATGTTTAGAGCCCTTGGTAAGATTCATTGCATTTGCCGTGGAGCTTTTAACGTCTATAAATAGCTGAAGACACACTTGGTTGACATTTTGCACACAGGCATACAGCCACTTGAACCCGCCAGTGGAACAATATGTCACTGCCCCATATCCCCACCCCTGTCATTTTATTATTTCGACAGGCTCATGCGTCTCTTCCGCTTCACAAGCTGAGCGAGTCGAATGAAAAGGCGTTTAACCGCTCGTGTCACAGAGCTCGGGAGCAGGCCCGTCTGTCTCGAGTCATATTAAAATTGACCTTTGGGAGATAACGTGGTTTTCACGGAACAGAGACGGGAGTGTGCCCAGGAAGTAAAAGGTCACAGGTTTGATTTTAAGGCAAGTGCATCCACCTGCAGCTGTTTACTGTCTTACAGAGCTATATATATTCTTTTTAAGTCCTCATTCGATAAGAGAAGCTTTCAAAACAAGAAAACTTGTTGATATATTACTGGGACCCCCAATAACATATTTTTGTATGCGGCCGGAGTGAGGACGCGAACGCGAGGTGCGTTCAAGTAACATCGGAAACTTGACAATCAGACGACTACGGCAGTTTGTATGCTGGGGAAACCCTTGTGACACGCACACATGCACGCCACTCTCTCAGTCAAACCTACAAGCAATTTAGAGTTTCTCAACTGACCTGAACATGTATGTTATTGGACTGTGGGTGGGAACTGGAGCACTCAGTGAAAGCCCACGCACCCACCAGGCGGCAGTGCTATTCCCCTCAGCAGACCCCAGTGTACTGTATTTTTTATTTAAGGCACCAATGCAACTGAGTTTTGAAAATGTAGAGATGTAGAGATTATATTTCATAGTATATTGGCATATTGGAGCCCTATACTTTCGTTCTCTCTCACTTTCTTGCCTCATAACAGGCACATCTTCAATGACATTAGTTCAAATGTCCGCGCTTTTTCAACAATATAAATTTGGGTAATGTACCGGTAGTACTACCAGTTCAACTCCAAGGGCCTTTCTGTGTGGAGTTTGCCTGTCTCTAACTCCTAAAGACATACTTAGGTTGAATGGGACTCTAAATATGCCCCAGGTAAGAGTGTAAATGGTGTGGATGGGTGGATGGATGGATGGGTATCGGATGTAAAAAGCAAATAGGCAAAGCAGGGAGGGAAGATGAAACAGACCACCGCCGAGACAAAGAGGTCAGAGGGAGACGAAGCGAGGGATCGGAGGGGATCGGAGGAGAGGCGGGGAGGGCGCATAAAGATGAAAGGCGGAGGGCATTACAGAGGTGGCGAGGCAGAGAGGGGAGCGATGGGGCTGAGAGCCATCCCTGGTGATTTATCAGTGTCAGTGCCGGGAGCCGTTTGCATGGGTGGCAGTGGAGGAAGAAGAGGCACGAAACAAAAGCACAATGAAACGAAGGGGACCATAACTCAGTTTAGCCTATGTGAGCGTGTGTGTGTGTGTGTGTGTGTGTGTGTGTGTGTGTGTGTGTGAGAGAGAGAGAGAAAGGGAAAGAGAGAAAAAGAGTGAGACTGAAAAGTGTACGTGTGTGTTAGGAGAGCACAGAAATACGAGACACACAAGTAAACTTGGCTGCCTGCTGGTGTGTTTCAGTTTGGTTTCAAACAAAGCTGCCAACTGTACAAGTGTACAAGGCAAGTCTGTGTGTGTGTGTGTGTGTAAAAGAAGCAACAATAACAAGGAGGAAATGTTATGTTTTAATGCCAATTTACACCTAATTCCCTCCCCATTAACTCCAGTAATTACTGCTGCTCTCACTGCTGACACAGATGGAGCCTCTTATCGGTCCCAGTAATAACTCACACACAGTTTCCGAGGCGCCTGAACGCTTTTATGGTATTTCAGACAAAGAGAAATTCACACACACCCGCATCTTCCTCCTTTTTGTGCGAGTTAAGAGTGTTGAACTGTCTTCAGCGTCAACCGTTTCACGAGGTGTGACCAAAGCCACTGTAGTTTACTCGTTCATACAATCATGTGATCAGCCATGCTTGATGTTTTAAAAGAACTGGAATCGTTCCATGGTGCTCCTCACAGCCAAACTTGACACTATAAGTCTCTACTGTCTGTCCATCCAAACCACAACTTTTGGAGCATTCCACCACCACCACCCCAAGTCTGCAGTTGCAGTTACTATTCAGTTCAACTGTGACATTGCAGAGCCAGAATTCAGACTTCATGCTAGGTATTTCAGCTCGATAATGTTGTACCAGTTAATTTGTTAATATAAGAATAGGTTTTGGCATGTTTCTTCTCATGGGTAAATCAAATAATGAACCACACTGTAATCCTGTCAGTTTTGCATTCCAAATTCCTCTTTTCTTTTCTTTCCTTTTCTTTTCTTTTCTTCTCTTTTCTTTTCGTCTGCGACAAAATAAAGATCTCATCTTGTCACAAAATGAACGTGTTTGTGATGAAGGCTTTGTGGTTCAGCGTGTTGTGGCTGCACTTGGGTCCACTTAATTTCACTCCACAAAGAGCCTGACTGTAACAGTGAATGTGTGAGTGTGTGTGTGTGTGTGTGTGTTTTGAATAGTATTGTGCAGTGGTTGCCCTGCGACTAGCCCCATAGCTGGTGTGAATATAAATGAGAGAGGAAGAGCGTTTGCACGGAGCACAAAGAAGGAAGAAGAGAGGAAGAGGAGGAGGACGAGAGGAGGAATTGTTGCTGGAGGCTGTTTTGCCTCCTGCTTCGTTCTCCGCCTTTGGCCATTTTCACCAAGTGGAGGAAAAGTTGGATTATCTCCCTCCCTCTCTCCTCTCTCTCTCTCTCTCTCTCTCTCTCTCTCTCTCTCTCTCTCCCAGTCCTGCTCTCCATCTTCCTTTATCTTCTTTCCAATCTTTGAAACCTTTGAACTCGATTTCCTTCGCTCCCTGTGTCCCTGCCCTACATCCCTCCACCACTCCCTCCATTCTTCCTTCTGCACTACCCTTCACTGCCTTTTCCATACATCTCTTCAACTCCATCTCCTCTCCTCTCCACTCTCTCTCTCTCTTTTTTTTTTATAACCATTAAACGCTATCACTCGTCCCTCCTTTCCTCCAGTGCGCCTCGCTCCGGGCTGATTGTTGTCTGATCTGACTGTGGCCTCAGATTAGATCAGACCCTGCTGCCGTAATCAGCCCTCAGCATCCCTGCTCCTCACAGATAATCTGCTCATGTCCAGGAACACCAAAATCTGCCCGTACATCTGTTTTCAAGCGTAATGCATTTATGTACACGTATAAACAGGCGCACTGGTGCTGCTGAGCGGGATGCACACCAGCGGGTCAGAGAGGCAGAGCGTTCAAAACGTCACGTAGAGGCAAAGGGAGCAGTTTGGGAAGTAGGCTAATTCGTGCTGATGCCGCTTCCTTCCGAAGTGCGTAATGTGAACGTGAAGCTACAGCTGGACCGTTTCTTGGCCGGGATCGGCAACTTTCTGGAGTCTTTGCTGGTTGCTTGGCAACAAGAAATAGTGCTCATCAGAGAGAATAGAAACAGTGCCTGAACCCAATCGAACTGTGACCGCCACCTGAGATCGTTCTAAGGAAGAGACACCTGCCTGTATATTCATGTTATTATCATGGTTACTGTGAATCTACGGACCTAAGCGGTTGGGTTTTGAAACTTTTAGAAGAGCAAAAAGCTAAAATTATTTTAGAAGATACATTTTAGAAGATAGAACAGAGACTATTCAACAGTGTTTCAGGGACACTCTCACTCACGCATTGCAATTATAAAATTCTTGCACATTTGTTTTGGTCGTTGCACGGTGTCAGAATGAATCCGAAAGCCTCGATGTCTTAACACCGTTTGGTCAGTGAAACGTCCACCATCTTCTACAACTGAGATGTGCTATAGAACGTGCCGTAAATCTTAATCGGCGCGAGTATTGTGCATCCTCTTCATATTTGCACAGCCTATGGCTCTCAGTCCGGGGTATGAGCTTTGCATACTAACACATCTAGAACTGTGTATCCAGGAGTCAGATGGGTGAGTCTAAGGACTAAGTGACAGACTGTAGATTACTGTCACCCACTCACTGTGGTGGCTCGTGCTGTTCATATCCCCGGATTTGGTTAATACACAGTTTACAGCAGCAGTGTTTGCCGTTTGTTGCTCACTTGGGCGAAATATCTGTTGAGCAAATGATGGGAAAAAAAAACAAAACACAAACTCAACAACAAACACAATCAGCGGAAAATCTCTCCTACTCCCTACTCTGCTCCCTCTGAGCCTGTCTGTCCATATGGAGGGAGCTTGCCGTTTTGTTGTGTCATCTGGGCCTGTGCTGCTCTCCAACACATTAATATTCATCGATATAGCTTTAATCTTTAGGAACTGGGTTATTGGCAACGGTGGATGATTCTGCCTCTTAGCTTGCTCAGCTCTCTCTCTCTCGCTCTCTCTCTCTCTCCCATGTTTAACTCGATTCCTGTGTGTTTGCTTCTGTATGATGGAGGGAGGAAGAGGAAGCAGTAGGGGTGGGGGGGTGGGGGGATAAAAGCAGAACATAAAAGCAAAAAGAGAAAACGAAGCCGAAAAAGAGGCCGAGGGAAAGGAGTTGTATAAGAGCGGGAGGAAGGGGATGGAGAGCGAGTGAGGCAGAGTGAAATAGACAGCAGTGACGTCACGGCCGCTTTAAGTAGGTCAGACGCAAAGTTGTGATGTCACTTACACTGGAATCAGCCCACTGGGCCAATGGCATGCAGGCTCACGCCCCCTTTTTCCACAGCCAAAGGAAAATAAACCGCAACCAACCGCCCCCCCCCCCCCCACCCCACCCCACCCCCACCCCTCTCCATGCAGCTGTCTGAAATCACAAACACACACATGGTCGTAAACACACGCAAGCATTCCAGCTGCTGCGAGGCCTGACGCTCGCAGTAAACGACTGTAATCCCAGAGGAGACGCGGCAACTTTTACTTGTTCCCCTCCTCGTCTTCCTCATCCTCCTCCTCCGCCCCTCAAAGACGTCAACGCCGGCCAAAGCTTCTTTCCTCGCTCAGACGGTGCTAAAGAGGACGTCTGCGCCACACTCTGCGGTGGAGCTATTTCTGATCTCCCTCTCATTTCCAGCATCAAACAAATCCACTTGTGCTTCATCGAGACGTGATAGCAAAGCATTCAGATCAGAGCTAGTGTGTAAGGGTAAGGGTGTTTGTGTATGCGTGTGTGTCTCAACTGCGGTAAGCAGATTTATACAAACCCTGAGGCTGAGGCTAGGAGGTAGCGGCATGAAAATGAATGTGAAAAGGGTGAAAAACAAGAGCATGACCATTCCTTATGTTGCCAGAGGGACTTTGCGGTGTCAAGGTACAGTGCAGAGACACCATGACAATAAAATGAGAGGGTGTTTGTCTAACGGCTGAGGTAAGATTAACAGTATTCTCAGATGACCGTACAAATCGCAACTGACTAATATGTTAATCATCATGTGCTCATCGCAATACACTGCCACAGTCACAATATGCCTTAGTTGTGGGCTGCAGTCCTTCGTCTTGAGCTTGATTTATTGTACTTCCACGTTCTGGGTAAAAAGTCAGAAATGTAGCGATTCCATGGTAAACATCACATGCAACTTGACATGCAGTTAGTAAATGATCTGGTATTTCCCTCAGGAGGTGGCTGAGACCAAAACAGAGCTAGAAGGAGAGCAAACACTCTCTGTGGGATGCAAAATGTAATCCAGTGTGGATGAATAAGGTCATTCTAAATGGTGATGTCCCTGCCTGACCTTGTGTGCCTTTGCTACATTTTAAAATGTATTACTGTATTAATGTATTAGACTGAAAAAATACTTCACGGCTTTTAACACAACTTCACAAGTGCCACTGATATATTTTACAAATTTCCATCCTTTTGGTGCACTGCAATGGCTCGCTGTGTGTGGGCTGAAATATTCATTTAGGGAGGGCTCATTTGGAAAACAGAGTGGACGCCCTCAATGAGCTTTGGATCATTTGTGCTAAGGTCATTTTTTTTCCCCCTCGACCTTATTTCCTTCTACGTCCTTCAGCATTAATGGTGCTGGACTGCTGCTGGCGGGAGGTCGCCGTGAGGAGTTAAAGAGGGGGAGTGTGTGCGTGTTGGATGTCAGTGGGTGTAAAGACAGCAGATGGGGTCACCGGGATCATGGCAGTAATTAAAAGGAGCCTGGATTAGCTGATCAGGTCCCCTCCACGATCGACTGGAGCTGTGGCACATTACCCAGTCTGACTTGGAGGAGAGGGAGAAGCAGCCAGCTGGCAGATCAGAACAAGTTTATTCACTGAGAGATTCTGGAAATACAAGGGTGGGACCAGAACAAAAACCAGCAAGGATGCTGAGGAGTGTCTGACACGGAGTAGATAAAGGTGGTGGAGGACCCATAGGCCTGGTTCAGCATCCCCACAGCAGCTGAGGAGGAGATGAAACCAGCGAGAAGGGATAAAGACAGGGCTGAGATTCCAGAGGATCAAAAGTCGTTTTTTGTTTCACGGTATTTTTAAGATTTCACAGCAACTCAACAATTCGCAAGCCTGCTTGTGGTCCACTGAAGCACTGAACAAGAGGATGCAGAGGAGATGATGGCAACAGTGGTGATGAAGGTGGTTGCTTCCCTCAGGTCCAGGGTTTGCTTTTGGTGGATTTTAACACTGTGGCTGCGAACCTGCCTCCAATCATCGAGGAAGTCTTGGAAGCACATGGAGAATGCATTTCATCCACGTCAGGGCAGAGATAGAGACATGTTTGCAACAGCTGCGTCCTAGCAGGGAGTAGCCGCTGTATATCATGGGAGAGAATTTTTAGAGGCAAACTGAGATTCACGTGATGCAGTCATGTTTGTAACAATGCTTTTAAAGGCTGATAGAAAGCCTTTGAAATTCTTGGACTGGGAGCAGGAGGGATCTCCTGAGTGACTGAGCTGTAAATGAGGCGTTCAAAGGGTTTGGTCTTGCTGGATTTGCAGCGAAATTAAACATGTGTTGGATCCCTTTCCTGCCCCTGTGCTTGATTACATGGCCGGCCACCTGAACCTCCCGTGGCTCCGTCCCCGAGGTTCAATTATGATTATACTCAGATCTCATCATTTTAATAGCACTATAGTGAATTACACCACACAGGCTGGAATTTGATTGATGCTGCGGGTGAACTTGATTATAAGGGAGGATGGGCGGCAGCAACATCCTCCACAACGATGTTTTAAAAAAAAAGAAAGAAAAAAGACTAAAAATGAGACAAACAATGCAGACATATTCAGAAGAAAATAAGTAGAGGGCTCATTTAACTTTAAGTTGATATATTAGGTGCTTTAACTTCAATTACACAGTTTGATTAGATGTGCAGAACTTATCGATTCGTTTTAATTGTTAGCTCTAAGTGCGTGTAGCATGAAGAGGCTGCAAATAACTTAATTTCCAGAATTTTCTTCAGACTCCTTAACCGGGGGGGGGGGGACAATATCATGTGCCAAACCTGGAATCAGCATCCAGCAGGGTTATTCAACATGAACTTTTGGTTGAGCGTAACTGCACGTACAAATCCCGCTCAACATGTTGCTGTTGGCTTGGCCGTGCGGCTCAGCAGCCAATATTCACTCAGAAAAACAAAAAACAAAAGCATTTCCAGTCAGATTGTTCCCCCCACCCCCGCCCCCGCCCCCGCCCCACCCTCTCGTATGCTGCAAGTCATTTCCAGCATTTTGCTTTTTGATGCTGTAACCATAGATGGCCATCATTTATGTAACCCGCTGACCTTTTTGTTGGCGCTGGTACAAAACAAAGTCTCCTGTGCCTCGACACGAGAGGTTTACTCTTGAAGGTACGGTGTTAGTCTATTAGTTTGTTCCAGTGCTGAGCGACTCACACACACACACAAACACACAAACATTCAAGCTCTTGTAGATAGGCTGGACAAGCAGAAACCCTTTGTTCAACAGTGCAACTTGCAATGACCTCACCGACAGACGTATTGTTTGGCTGGGTACATGTCGTCGTATCGCCGCTTTACACAGCAGCTGCGGCCAAAGACTCATTTAAAGTGGAGCCAGAGTGACTGAATGGAGAACTTTTCCTTGTTTTTTGGTGCTAATGTAGAAGCCATGGAAGTTCATTTTCATCAGAGAGGCCTCACATGTTATTTTACGAGGCCTTTCATAATCCTGTTCTTTTAGGTGTGGGAATATTTTGGTCTGTTTCCGCTCCTTCATTCTTATCTGGCAACCACATGAAGGTATAACACTGACCGGTTGTCTTGCCTGCCACTCACAGGAATGATGACTTTGTCTTCCTCGTTGAACAACAGAGCTAAGCAAGGTTTTCCAAAACTAAGGGGAATTTGAAGAAATACAGCTAATATGCAGATATATGCAGTTATACATCCTGGACCCTCCATTATTATCATTTTTTCTTCAGGTCCCTTTTACGGTCTGTCCCAGGTCACCAAGAGTTGAGAATAGAGAGAGGTAAACTCTCACATATCCTGCTGGGATGAATGTCAGCTGTCCAGCGATGAGAGCACAGCCCACTGCGGCTTCAAGGAATGTGGCTGAAAGATGGAGCTCAAGACATGCACTGGGAAGCAGGCCTGAGCAGGAAAAACATGTCTAAATTTAACAATGCATGTCACTTCTAATTTTGTTATCGTCCGACTACAGCTGTGCATTCACTGGTTTTGTTTGTTTACTTGGAGCACTTTTAGCTCCGGGTTTCCAAGAATCCATTTTCATATCAATATCAGAACACCTTGAGGATAACCCGAAATATCTGTCTTCCATAGTAATTCAATGACATGTGCAGGCTTATTTTGACATCGTAGTTAATATGCTTGTTCAGTGTTTGCTAACGATACAGCATTTCATGAAAAGTAAGATGCTATGTCATAGGATTAGCTAGGTCTTAGCAGCTAGCATTTGCCAGGCAACTAATGGTGACTGAAAAAGGTTACATCCCTCCATAAAATAGATAGTTGCCATTACACTGTTTGTGCAGACTAAATAAAGAAAAAAGTAAAACACCAATTACAGAGCTTTAGGGGTCTTCTGGACAGACTTTGTCACGCTGGGACAAGCCAAAATGAAGGTTTTTCTGTTTTCCAATCCAAGCTAAGCTAATGGCTTCATACTCATCACGGATAGCATTGTTCTGTTCAACGAATGGAGTGACTGTATTTCTCAAAATTCATTCCATTCATCCATCCATCAATTATATCACCCGCTTTCCTCCCACTGGTGTCACAGGGGTCTGCTTGCGTCTGTCTCCGCCAGTCAAGGAGTCTCCAATCAGCCATAAGAAAAATAAAAAATAAAAAATCTACCCAAATGTATTGAAATGTAAAGTGTATTAAACTTGGTTTAATATGTTTTGGAGCTAAGCAATGATTAAATCTGCTGTGTGATTTTTTAACAACTTAACAGTGGTTCCCACCTGAAGCAACTTCTGGATGTAAATGAGAACATTTAAAGAGTATCCTCCCAACAGGCCCTAAAACAACACTGAGGCATGCCCTGTTGAACCTGAAAGACCTGTGCCCCACTCGAGAAAGGTGAGTTGTTAAATCATTAGATGTCTGTGAAGATGTCTCTGGAAAGTACATCGGCCAAATAAATCAGCATTCCAAGTTGCAGCTGGATGTTTGCAATGATCTCAGTGTACTGACACACTTGAGACCATCAATGTGTGGGCATATTAGACATGTCAAACTGAAATCCTTAATCAACTCTGTGACCATGTGAAGAGCAAGTTGACAACAATCAGCCAATACATAAAGTCTCTCTGTTTATGAAATAATCGGATTGAAATCTAACTGGTCAGTGAGTCACCCCATGTCTCCAGCAGTGATCAGACATCCACAGCCTGTGTAGGGTCTCCAGTGTGACCTCTCGAGGGTGTGTTACGTCACCTGAAAGTCCTTTAATCCAGCCTAGCTGCAGCACAGCTGGCAGACCAAGATAAGCAATGACCACCGACGTATACCTCTAACCGCTGAGGTAGTCGCCGTGGCGTACGTCCACAGCTCTCCATGCACATACCGCACCTGCTTTTAATAGAGCGAATTATGTCACAGATCAGCTCAGCTCGAAGCAGGAGAAGCGAAGCAGAAACTTTCTCTGCTTTTTCCCCCTGACATGCAGACTGCAGACATCCAGTGCATCAGACCAAGTCTGTTCCAAATCCAGTGTCAGGGCATTCGCATGGTAGGACTTGATCTAGGCTAAATTCACAGTGACACAGTGACTTGGTTCACTGGTGTCAGTGCGCGTAACTGGGTGGAACAAAGAAACCTGGCTCGACACAGCATGACAGAGGCACGGGTTGGAGGACCATTATGTAAGGTGGTTAATTTGAGTCCACGAGAGACCATGCCAGCTATGATGCAGATAACATATTGAGTGAGTTATATTTACAAAATTCAACCATAGCAACAGAATAGGGGGGAAAAAAAGAAGATCTCATGGACAATTTCCTGGATTTGAAACTGAGGTAGTCGATATCATTTGTAGCATTTAGACACCATTCCTGCAAGATCCTGATATTTCACACAGTAATGATGTTAAAATATTTGGAAGGGTTAAATACCCAGGTCACTTTAATCACTCCAGGGACCATGGATTCATTATGAATTAATTGTCTTTTTCCATTTTGAATGCCGCAGAGAAGCACATACGGGGAAAAAGTGTGGTCATCCAATGGCAGTATAAATGAGAGTGTGTCACTTGGGGAAACTGGGCTTACATAACCACAGAGCGGATGAGTGATGCTCTGGTTCTCAGCAGCCCTGCTCTGGGTTGGGAGTACAGTGCAGTACAGTTTCAGCTGGGATTACAAATGTCATGTTTATTTCCCCCTTTGCTCATGTATAAAAGAGCTCATTATGTATTCCAGCCGACAGAATGAAGCCAGCTCAGCCGGCTGAAGTGGAAGAATATGGTCAAAGTCTGGGA
Organism: Karalla daura; assembly: GCA_029224185.1. NCBI lineage: Eukaryota > Metazoa > Chordata > Actinopteri > Chaetodontiformes > Leiognathidae > Karalla > Karalla daura. Next base: position 5,753,343 of record CM055210.1, on the reverse strand, counting down.
GGAGTGGAGAGGAGCAATGGAGGCGATGGTCAAACTTACATAACCTATGTTTTGTTATACAGCATCAGGTTACCAGGGTTTTTCTGTATGCAAATCCAGGTTTTTGATTAACTATAGTTTTTACTATTGATGTATTGTACAAAAGTAGGACAATCAGTTACATAACGATCACGGTAACCACTTACAACATTGTTGAAATAACCATTAGCTATATATGTATTACACTGTTAAAATGATAGTAAAACCATCAGATCACTTCTCTACACATTTCTAATTTCTCAGTACACTCAAGGAAATGTCACCTTCTTGAATGATACTGGAGCCAGGCTGTGTAATAACAGTGAATTGAGACATTTATATTGCCCATACACTTAAACAAAAATGTCTGCAGCTGACCTACATGATGCCACCTATGGGGCGAGAGCCTCAATGGTCTCACACTCTGTGTGCACTGATTGCTTTATGCAATCAATTTCCGATTTGCCGAGACTTGAGTATGCGTCAATGAAGTATGACATTACCTAAGCTCCTGCATTATTAGCTAATAACGTGACTGTGTCCTCTGGAAGGCAGCCAAGCTAACATCTTCTCCCGAGCCTGCTATTATTTCAGCATACACTGTTCCCACAGGCTGCACAGTCCCAAACTGTGCTTAAACTGCCACAAACACAGATTACTTCGGCTCCATTACTTTTAAGGCATCGCGAGATAATTCTGTTACATTTGTTGTGCTGTTTGCACTGGATTTAATGAGAATTTATTGGGCGGACTACCAATCGATTGAGTCACATCGTTTCCCCTGGAACCCCTGACACAATTTTTTTTTTTGCCAAGCTAACACAATAATAATTGAATCGCTTAAATATGCACATTCGAGTCAGGTTTGGTATATGTTAAAGGGGCCCTAGATAGGTTGGATAGAGTATTTATTCTTGTTCTGGTATTAACAGATCAGAAATGAAATTAAACAAATCAGAAATGCTTAAGATTTAGTAATCCCTTTGAAAATCATATTTCTGATGTATATTATATTAATTTTAGTTAAGTTTATCTTGAAGGTATATGATAAAAAATAATTTACAAGCTTTCTTCACAGATGGCTGATTATGATAACTGCATACAAATAGTACATATATAGTACATGGGCAATATAAATGCTGTTATTCTCACAGTTTTATTTATTTTGTGTATTGTGCGTGCCAGCAATAGGCGCTGTTTATGCTTAAGTGCACTCGCTTTTCTCATCATATCTTTTTTTCTGAACCGAGCACCTAAGCAAATTCATTGCAGTTGTATAACTGCCAGGCCATACATCTGGTACTAATTAGGACCCATAGTGGCGTGGAATCACACTCAGGGACCTGGACGCCCCTTGGTGACCCACTGGAGCACACCCAGGCAGGGTCAGGACCACCAGACCAGAGCCCTCCAGGCTGGAGTCCTCATTAGTGAAAACCTCGGAGTCACCCTCAGTCTCCCCTCTTCGAACCTCCGCGTTTCAAGTCCCAGGTGTGCGTCTGTTTACCTGCCGCTCAAGTTCAGCAACACTGGCTTCCACCAAGGTGGACTGTACCATTGTGAATCCTCTGGGGAGTAGTGTGGAAGTCCAGGATTCGTAAACACGTTGTTTTTCTATTTAATTGGGATTTTTTTGTGTCGCCGTACCAACATGTCCTCACCTTTATAAAATAAATCAATTCGTTTCTCTATTCATACAAATGCTTTATGGTTCTTTTCTCGGCGGACAACTCAACTCCACCCCTAAAAGCTCAGTGGCTCCATCCTGCTGTTTGATTGACCGCTCCATATTTTCCTCTCTCTCTCTCTCTCTCTCTCTCTCTGTGCTGAATTTTCCTCCTGCCGGAGAACGGAGAAAAAACAACACAGGGAAAACTGAGCAAGGAGGCACGGTGGAAAATAAAGGAGGTGGAGGGAAAACAGAGTGAAATAACAGGAGATTAGCGGAAGGCTCGGAGGAACAGGTTGGGAAAGACACTCTGCGAGTGGAGAACCTATACATATATATTTTTTACAAGTCCTTGGGCTTTTTTTTTGGAGAAGATTTTTTTTGTTCGGCTCCCCATCCGCTGATTAAACGGTGAGTTTCCCCCCTTTTTTGTTGCCTTATCTGGCTGTGACTTTTGGGAAATGTCTGGTAGTCTCGTGTCGTTGTGCATTCAGCGGGCAAAACAATAAAAACAACAAAAGTAGGATTTCTATATATATTTATATATATGTATATATGTAAGCTATATATTTTTACGCCTCTGGGGAGTTGCATGCAGGAATGTGCAGGGATGCGAAACTGACCCTTCTGTTCAATAACGCACAGACTAATGCAAAACGGTGACAAAGTAACCCCCGATTTTGTCCTTGTTTTCTTCCCTGATTGAATCCAGAAAACACAATGCACACGTACACACACACGCACACACACACACACACACATGCAACCCTGCTAAGGAATTTACATGCATGTTTCTATTCAGGATCGTATACAGATTCCTGTGCATGCATGGGAGTGCGGTGTTGGAGGAGGTGCGTGTTATTGACACGCACATGTGGCACAGCCAGCGGGTCTTTGTTCACCCCCCCCCCCCCCCACCTCCTCCCCCCTCCTCCCACCTCTGGATGAAAACAGCCCAATATGCCATTGGCTCAAACCGCCACTCACATATCGACCAGCTTGTTGTCGCATGAACTTGAATCATACGTGAGCACCCCACCCCCCCCCCCCCCCCCCCCCCCCACCAACCCCCCCTCCTCCTCCCTCCCTTGTCCTCCTTTTTTTGTGCGCGGCGTTTGTCCCCCACAGGAGCAGTGAACGCATCATGCTGAAATACTTCTTTGATGGAGAGGTCGCTTTTGTCTGTTTCTGAAAAGAGGTAGAGGAGGAGGAGGAGGAGAAAGAGTGGGAGAGGGAGAGAAGGGGGTGGGGGGTGGTCGAGGCTCCAGACGAGGGGATGATAATGTGTGTCAATGTCAAATGGAGGTGTGTCCGTTTTGTGTGTGTTGGCCCGTTCATTGGCCCAGAGAGAGAGAGGGAGGAGGAGGACAAACAGAGAGAGAGTCTTAAAAATGTGGAGTATTCCTTCTTATGGATGTGCTTACCCTTGCTTATTAGAATCGATGTCGTGCCAGGCTCAAGGACACACACACACTCACACTCACACGCACACACACATACACATCTCCACTCCACAGATGGGGTGGAGTTGTGGGTGGGTGTGGTGTTCACCATGCATTTTGGCTATCATGCCAGACTCAAAAAAAACCCCACTCTGATAAACTCAAGTGATTCGATTTTATTTATCTATCCATTTTTAGTAGGACATGAAACAACAGTCATGGCCAAAGCATCAGAATGGATTCAAACAGCATATTATACGCATTGAAGGCTGCCCACAGGCCTTGATGTGGAGGGAAATGGGAATGGACAGAAATTCATCATGAAGTCGGGCTGGGAATACATTCCACTGGACGATAATTCTAAAAATGAAAAGCAGAGGCTGGCCAGTGCAGATACTTGCGGTTTTTATCTGCCAGTGTTGTGACTTATCTGCCTCTCGCGGTCAGCGGCAAACTCCAACCTCGGGGCTGATAGGGTGGGAGCCATCGGCGCAGCTCCATACCGCCACGCACACAAGTAAGAAAATAAAAGTCTTTGGTCAGAAACTCCAACCCGACCTCCTGCTCGGCGGCCGCAGAGCCAGCCTTGTGTAACACTGACTCATCGGGAGATCGGAGGCTCCGTTGAGGCTCGGAGACATCCTCAGCGCTGAGCGAGCGCTAATTGAATGGCTCGATCAATAACAGTCATCCCAACGCTGCATTCGTGCTTGAATTCGATTGTGAAAAGGCTATCGAATGGGCAGTTCATAAAAGTAGACGTGCCAGAAAATTCCCCCATGGGAAATACCAAGAGTAGAACAGTATCGTAGGCTAGGCCCCTCCCATTCATTTCTTATGGGAAATTCGTTCACACTTCTTTTTGAATTATGCAGAAAGACAAAAGATTTGTTGTTCCGCAGAGAAAAGTACACGGAGTCTGATCAAGCCACACGTTTTGATATACAATTTGCCCGAGTGCTGTCGGCTCTTATGTTGGGAGGAGTAATCATAACCTGACACGAAGCAGCACTCAAAATCGCTAAAAGCAATGCCAGTCGTTACAGTTTCTGGACTTTTAGTTGGGCCAAATGACTCTACCTCGCTGTATTGCCAGGCTGTTGCCTCCAATGAGAATGTTGTCTGGTGAGATAATGGTTGACGACGATGACGACAATCGCCGGCTCCATCTCCACCAGCCTGGGAAAACGAACACGGGGGAAAGAGACGCAAGCAGGTGGTAGCGCGAGTACTATTTGAGCGTTCCCCTGAGCCAGCCGCCCCACTCGGGTCGGCTCACAGCAGCAATTTGCGGCATTTTCATGCCGTCGTGTCTCCTGCATTTGTCAGGGCTGAAAATAAACCCTTCGGCTGGGACAGTTGCTGTTTGGTCTGATGCGACATCCCCCGAGTGTTTGTGTTCTGGCCAGACTAATAATCCAAGGAGATCAACTTGTTGACATCATTAAATTGGCGCGGCTCACTTCAAAGCCCCCCCCCCGATCGAACAGGCGCACACGTCCATACCCACTTGGGGAGTACGAGGCAGAAGCGGAAGCGTCCACAACTGATTGTGTCGCGGCGCAAGCGTCGCCGGAGCCATCAGACACTTGACTTCCCCCGACAAAAGGTAATTTGTCGAGAGCCGCGTTTGTTAGCCCCAGCGGCCATGTTTCATTGGCCCCAGACCACTGACCTTGTTGCTATGGCGCCTATTGACCAATGTGACCTCATTACCGGACCGGTTGTACCATCGCCGAACATCGCCTGTGCTCACTGGGATCGTCAGTGACAGGTCGACCTTTTGCACTCCAGGCAGAGTCGACAGAAAGGTCCACAGGGCTCTCAACCCATTTATTATAGCCGAGCTTCATCGGATACGAGGCACAGTTTCCAGCCCCTGTGACCTTTTTCAGTGTTTATGGTGGAATCACGAGTCATCATTTCGGAAAAGACCGCACGGAATCCTGACCATTAACATTTACTACTGATTTCATAACCAAAGAGAGGAATACCCAGTTACTTAGTTGAGCATCAATCAATTCGCCGGAGCTCAAATGGACTTCCTCAGAAGGGGGCGGGGGTGAGTTACTCGAGCGTATTCGGACTGTCACCTTCCCTGTTGACTCTACCAATATTAACATTTACTCCCACAGTGTTTGCTTATCCATCAGTGTTGACTGGAGGGAAAGAAGATATGCTTGACCTGTTCACGGTGGCGACAGCACAGAAAGTTCAAATCATGGCCAACTCCCTGGGTTCACATGTAATTTCGTTTTTTCCTTCTTCCCTCGAAGGTTTCTGCGAGTTTGTCATACATTTTGTGCCAAAAGAGTTATTACATAGAGGTACCGAATGTGCTACTGTACAATAGTAAAAAAACCCACACGTCCCACAGCTGTATTAACTTATAATGAGTGGCTTTACGATCTGAGAGCGGCTTGGAAACCCAGCCTGACACTAATGGCACTGTGGAGAGCGAGATGAATGGCTGGACGTGGTGCAAATAAGGCCAGTAAACAGCTATAACTGGAAACCAGGTATCGCTTCAGAGTTGGACGCGGGCCCCAGAATATCAGGGAATCAAATGGTGTTGTCACTGCCTCGACTCCGAAATAGTCTTTGTCCTTCCGTTTATAGGTTGACCAGTCCCCCCCCACCAGTGCCCGCCAGCTGCTGGGCTCATGCCTCAGACTCGCGAGTGCCGCCTCTCTCTCCCGCCGATTAAAGGCGAAGCTTTGTTGGAATAAGTGCACTGCGCCGCCGCGTTTGATGGCATTTCAGCACTCACCGTACTGTGCCCGTGGGCGTAATTGCCTCTTCAGGGTTTAGAGTTTTGTTTACAGCTCAGCCGGAGCATGGCTGCTCATTTTCAGCCGAGGTTCTCTAAAGTGCTGGAGGTGCCCTGACCGGCAGCGTAATGAGTTTGCCACCGGGCCAAACACCAGCTTTGACGGCGCGAGGCAAAACGAAAGGATGAAGAGGATTCTTCGTCAATATTTCTATATTGAGGATGGATTCAATGACCAGGTGTAATGCAGGCAGTCCCGCAGGGAGACATCAGTCAAACCCACCAGGCAGCCGGTTTAAGGGGGGACATGGAGCACCAGCCTGTAGACAGACAAAGGTAGTAGCGGACCAGTGGAAACTCAGTGTCACTGACATTAAGCGGGACTGAAAAGTTCAGATCTGTGAGAATCAACAAGAATCAAGAGAATCAACTCGATGCTGTATTTCCAGCTCGTTGTGAAGCCCCCCCTTTAAAGATCTAAACTGGGATGGGTGAAAAGACCAGTGAGCCTAACATATCACTGTCACTGCGAATATGCATCTAGTCCCCATGAATGTGTGGAATAAAATGTCTGAATGCCTAAATACACGACTTAACATTACTTTCCTATGTAAAAATGTGACTCTTGCTGCTCTTTTATGAAATAATTGATGATAAATCGAACAAGGCCTTTTAACCGCTGGTCTTTGAACCTTCGAGACCTTTGAGACGCTGTAATTGCCATTTCATTGTGAATTCAAATTCACCCCTGGAAAATCTAGTTGGATTAAAATACTCTCGAGCTGCATCCGCTATACCAAAAACAAATCCTCCTTTTCTTATTTACACGCTCCAGTTGTATCCTCTATGAGTCATCTGAGCATAGCAGCTGCAACTAAAGCCGTCTGATGCTGCGCTTCTCCACACTGGCACCGACGGAAACGTCGATTTTTTTCTTTTTTTTTCTCCCTGTTGACAGTCGATTCAGCTCCGTGTGTTCAGACCTGGCCAAGGTGACACCGGGGACCGGTGCAGATGCAAAACAAACAGTGAAATGCGCGCTGGAAACGAACAGGCCCACACACACACACTCGGGCAACCGTGCTAAGAGGATTCCACTCGGTTTGGTCAAAAGCTGGTAAATAAGAGCGGGAATCGACAAACATGAGGCCGTCTTCTAGGACACCTCATGGCATCGTTATGGATGGCAAACCGGAGCCAAAGGTACAGGAAGGAGCGCATCGCTCCTCTGCAAAGCCTTCAGATTCCAGGAAAACGTAGGCCTGTCGTGTCCCAAACATGCGGCAGACAGACGTTTCATCATTTGCCAGCAACCAAGTAAGTGCTGGGTCAGTTATCTCGACATGGCCGCCGCTATGCGCCCGCTTTGGTACCAAGAGCTGGGACGCATCTTTAGCGTCCGCACAGGGACGAATCAGCACACGAGCCGAGACGACGTGATGCTGCCAACCGTTGGTGTTTGAGATCCGTCTACTAGCCTTCGTAATAAATCCCAGCCTTGTGTGTGTGTGTGTGTGTGTGTGTGTGTGTGTGTGTGTGTGTGTGTGCGTGTGTTTCATCTGAAATCACCAGACTCTTGGCCGGGGTTAGAGATAGCAAAAAAAAATATGGATTTTTATTTTTAACCGCTGTGTGGGAGTACTACAGCCCGACAAGTGTATGCATCTGGATCGGTGCGTATGGATTTTTTTTTTTCCCCCCACTGTGTAGGTGTATGAGATTACAGCCGTCTTCGTGTGCCAGGATCTAGGCCAGTGTGTGTGTGTGTGTGTGTGTGTGTGTGTGTGGAAGTGTGTGTTCGGCAAAAGGGGGTTGGGGGGTGTAGGAGCTGTCCAGTCTTTTGCCCAATGGCTAGAGGCCAGATACAGATAGGACAGGCAGCACAATGCCTTGTCTGTTCCCACGAATCCAAACAGGCCTTCACAACACCCTATTTATAGACGAACGCTCTACCTAAAACCCCCCCCCATTCATATTTCCCAGGTTGGATGGAGTGGAGGGCGCCCACGTCGCTTCTCTCTCCTCGTGGGAGATGCGAGCGGGGCTCCGTGGTCCTCCCGGCGGTTTTAGGTGACCCAAATGTACCCCAGTGTGCGCCCGGGCCCCGGGCCCCGGGCTGCTGGCGGCGGCGGCGGCGGCCTGCGATGTGTGTCCGCTCCAGCGAGTGGGGAGCGTTCCACATCGCGCGGTTACGTAATCGGGAGTGTTTGTCAATAGATCCGCAGGCAGAGGAAAAGCCGAGCGGGGCAAAAAAACAACAAACAAACGACCAAAGACATGCCGGGTGGGGTGGGGTGTGGGGGGGTCCCCCCCACCCCCCCCTGCTGGCGCACACAGCGGCCCCGCAGAAGTGTATTTATACACTCCGGATTGTCTGCAGCGGTGTCACACATCTCCTAGCAACACGGGCTGCCGCCTCGATGCAGGCCCAGTGGAAAAGCGGCCGTAGGCTCAGTCAAAGGAGGAACACGGAGGGACGGGCAAACCTTGGACTGTCCTCCCAAAGAAAAGCAAACACCGAGAGCCGCGGCAACCAACCGAGTCAAAGTCAATGAACAGTTTCAGCACTTGAAGAAAATCTCCGACTTCAGTTTCCTAAACTTGGACATTTCCTTGCTCCTGAAGTCCTCTACGATGGCAAGCGTTACGTATGCACGAAATAAAAAATATCTTATAGAAAAAGTGACTGAGCTTGATTGAGAAAATAATTGGCGGATGAATAGATCACAAAAGTAATCGTCTGTTGCAGCCCTGCAAACAGCAGCCCTGCTTTATGTAAGGCAGAGTAGTGCAGCGTTGGCATGAACAGACAGCAGTGTTGGGACGAGGTCGGACGAGGCGGAGGGGAACGCGAAATCTCAGACGTCTCGAGTCGACTGTTTTCCCTCCGTATTTGCTGACTAGACCACATCTCACCAGCTCTTAAAACTTCACTTAACAAAAACTGATTTTTTTTGTTCGCTAATGCGATCCTAAGAGCCTAACCCGCTCATCATGGGATGGAAAAAAAGCGGACGCATGAGACGCGTCTGTTGTGCAGATGTTGAGCCACAAGGAGGAATCAGCCGGCCATTGTTTTCGTGTGAGAACACGTTCTCCAGCCGTGTCGGCGGGCGGCACGGTCTCCCCACAAAGACCTGCTTAAAACTACACCAGCCATCGATTGAACTCAAAATGGAACATTTGAGTCCTAATCAGGATGAGTTGGAGCTCTGGATATCGACACGACCTTAAGTAGTTTAATGATATTTCCTGTGTCGGCTGCGCCACAAACCGACAGCGGACCCGGGCTGATCGTCCATTTCTTTAACCTGGATTTTGGAAGTGCAGATTTGCAGTCGGTGTCGGGGCCGTCGCCCGCGCGATTAGCTTAACGTCGGTTCGACTTTCCGTCGTCGTCAATCGACAGTTTAGCGGATGCGGTGGTCGAAGCGGCCAATCATTTCCCTTCACTGGTTTCCCCTCTAAAGTCACAGGTCGCAATACGCAGAGTCCGTCTAGCCTCTCGACATTCATCTGTATCGTCGACCTCCAGCTCTGTAATCCCCGTTGTTATCTCAATGCTCCTGGATATCATTCTCCCGTCTTGGTCGCCAGCTGCCGAGACGGAGGAAGGTCTCGTGAAGGCTGTGCATTAACCTTCAGGGTGGAGCAGTGCTGCTGAGGTGTCAGAGAAGATACGCTCAGTCATACCTTTGGCGGCGTAGCGTATCCGTCACCTCACCTCGCGTGTACCCAACTCCACAGAGGAGAGCCGAGGTGCAACCAGGATTCCAACCAAGTGCCTTCTTGCCGCGAGGCGACGTTCACCAAGTCACTATGTCAGATTGTGACATTTCCAAGATGAAACCTACCAGGTGGCCAAATTTGCGGGAACCTTTCGCAGGGATACGTGGCTGAGAAGGCGCTGTGTGTTCGTGTGTGTGTATGTGTGTGTCAGGTAGAGGCAGTGTGTGTTTAAGAGGGGTTTGCTGCCCATAGAAATGCTGCTCTAACTGGCAATCAGCTCACCATCACCAAGCCATTTATCTCTCCCAGCTCTCAGCCAATGGTTCCAACGTATAAATTTACCCAAGCCTGAAGGTCAATTTGTGTGGGAGGGTGCGTGTGCGTGCGTGCGTGTGTGTGTGTGTTTGTGCGCGATAGCGTGGTTCTCTTTGTCTGTGATCATGTGCTCGTCCGCTGGTCTATGGCCTAAATAGAAACAATCGATTTCGCCGTCTGAATCGCTTTCAGGTCTTTGGGTTTTGTTTTTTTTTTTTCATGTAGCTGAATAAACTCTTGACAGCTCCGACCTCAACAAATTGAATGGCGGCCTATTGTACGTTTACATAATTAGTCGAGGTAATTAATGGTTTTGCTTCATGCTTCACTCCCATGTACATTCATGCGGCCGCTGAGCGGACAGACCGAAAGCCTGTCTGCGGGCCTCCGCTATACGATGATGTTGGGAGAATTAGAATTTCATAGACGCACCGAAAACACGGCAGAAAACAAGAAACGCATGCCTGCTCATTACCCTGTGGAACATTTGTTCCTCTGTTCTGTGCATTTGACCTCCTGGAAACTCGTGTTCTCGCCGCACGTGACAGCTGTTAAATCAAGCAGCAAGTCAATAACAACTAACAGTGAAAATAATAATAACGATAATGAAAGAGAGGAGGAACTCTGGCCAGGTAAATTAATGGATGGATGAATTTTTATGCAGCATTTGCCTCACGCGAGTCAAAATTTGGAGACAGCAGCTGACCAGGTGGTGGAATTGCAGGTGTTCGTGAATCCACAGTGCATCGTTACCCATAATGACCTTATAATGTGGAGATTATTGCATATGTGCGTAATTTCCACATTTGGAGGAACGGTGTTAAAACCACTGGTGTTGCTAAATGCAGCATGCGTGCTGCCTGTTCATTTGCATGTATTTACATTGTGCTTGGTGCAAAGTGGAAACCATTACTCTAAAAAAAAAGGCTAAATTATTTGAGCAATTACTCAAAATCTCTCATGATTCATGTTCCCTAAAATATACTTATAAACAGTGACTAAACCACTCAGACTAAGATGCCTATTTATATAATGGCCTCTCTGAGGATGCGATGGATCAGCACCCCGTCAGAGAGTGCTCTCACCTTTGGAGGCAGACAGCGAGACTGGATGTCTGAGTGGCGGCGATATCACGATGGGGGGAATAACAGGCGGCTGGAAAATGAAAAGGAGAGCTCTGAGCCGAGCCGCTGAGTGATGCGCGACAGAGGATTTGAGGAGACAAGAGGCCAAAGTGATCTGCCGGGAGACCAGAGAGGGAGAGGGAGAGGAAACAGCCCTGTCTAAGCTGCTCTTTCATTCCTGCGATTGTGCGTGTTTGTGTGTGTGTTTCATGGAGAGCCAAGGTGATCCACGCATGCCCATCCAACTCCGTGGGAAGCTGCACAGGAGATTTGAGGGGAGGGAGTGCGTGAGCAAAGGCTTTGGCTCGGGGAGGCGACGAGGGGAGCTTTGGCCCCTCTTCGGGTCTCCATGGCGGCTGCTGTTGTGCCGTCTCTCTCTCCAGACATTTGTTGCTCATTTCTCTCCCTCTTTTTCCCCGCTCTCGGTTCGGCGTTTTTGCCCGGTAGGCCGAGCAACAGACCCCCAGGACCTACCCCGCCCCCCAACAACAAAGACAAAACAACGTCCCTTGATGTTCAGACTGACAGGCGCAGTTCTTGACGGGAGCCGAAGTTTGTTTTGAAAGCCACTTCTCGACAGTTGATGTGAACTTCAGTCCTTGTGACATCACAACCCAAATCCCTTGAAGCTAGTTAGTACGCGCACGATTAGAAACATTTTTACCAGCCCCTTTATAGCCATCTACATACAACATCATTCTGAAAGATCTGATAAGATGAAACGAATCCTTAATGTTTACATCGAGTTTCATTGTTTCCAATGTGAAATTAGTGGGATTGTCATTTTAGCCAGATACTAAAGCAGATAATGTTAGAATTAGGATGGAACTGTTGCCTGTCTTTGACACTGGCTAACCTCTGGTTTATACTCTGTTTTTTTTACATATTAAATAATAAAGTACCAGCTTTACAGGTCTGGGAAGTTTGGATCGAGCTATTACTAACATTTAGCAATAGTTACAATAAGAATAGTTGCCCGTTTGAAGGCTTAACCGTCAAACAGATCAGAGAGGCGTGACTGAAGACACCCAAACAGCTGCTACTTCTCAGTTCTCGTACCGATACGGCAACACGCATTTTAGTAGTGCTTCCCTTCGTCGCACCATGGAGACAGCCTCAGACAGAGCCGTGCATCACTGTGCATGTGAAACAGGCACCGAGGAACCCAGGTGTGGCTGCAGTGAGGAACCGCAGACTGACATGATTTACTTCTGCGCCGAGAACAGATTCAGCCCTAAGAGTGTTTAAGTCCTCGACACCTGGGGCTCTTGACTCGCTGTACGGATGTATATGTGTCTGTGTGTGTCAGCGGGGTAAAAGAATTAAAGTGAAAGAGTGAAAGCCATAAATCTCCAGTGACTTTTCTTGGGGGAAACCTGTCACTGTTTGGACTCTCCTAAAACATTTCAGTGCAAGAGACGGTCAAACGTCACTTAAACATGTCATACATCTACATTAATCTAATGTCAGCGATACTGTAGGTACTGCGTCGTACTGGCCAATTTATTGCTCTAGCTTGAAAAGACACAGTACAAGGCAAATGTCTGTCTAGTTTGTTGAATGACCCTCTGGTGGCTAAACTGCCCTCTGTCGAGGACAGCGAGTGTTGAAATTCTCAGGGTTTGAAGCTCTGCGGTGGTCTTAAATTTCACAATTTTCCTGGACTCATCACTTAAGACAACAGGATTTCGGAAAATAACAACCGGGCGCGACTGTGTCACCAAGGCATAAATCCCACCGCCCCCAGCGGGGACCCTATCACAGACATCAGTGTCATTCGGGGTCGGGTGGTAACCCAAGACGTGACATCTGCATACGCGGGCCGCAGTCCGCTGAGCCACCTATCAGCTGTCCCGTCTTGGTTTCCAGCCTCCCTCTGACGCTGTGCAGCCTCAAACACTTCAGCGTCAACCGCCTTTGCATGGTTTAAAGGCGGTCGTCCCTCGAGTGCCACCAGTTTAACCTTTCGGCATTTCAGCCTTCAGCCTACATTCTCAATATAGGTGACCTTAATGCTCAGTGCCCTACTTCAGCTCTGTACGTCTGCATGCGCGCGCGCGCGTGTGTGTGTGTGTCTGGGCGAGTCTCTTTGTTCGGGGCTGCAAACACTAGCGGCAGCAGGGATGGGAGCGAGAGCAAACCGTCGAGTCTGCCAACAGATCCGCAGTGTTTGCTCAGTTTCTTTTTTCTCTCCCCCCCCCCCCCCCCCCCCTCCCCCGGCTGTCGGATGGAAGGGAACGAGAGAGCGAGAGACAGGCGGAGGGGACGGCGGAGACGAGACAAAGACGCGCCGTGAGACGGCGGGAGTGAGCGGCGATGACAAGCAGAAACGGAGAGAGAAAGGGAGGCAGAGAGACGGAGAGAGAGAGAGAGAGAGAGAGAGAGGGACGTGATTGAAAAGTCAGCGGTGTGACAAAAGATGGATGAGAAGATGAAGAGTGCAGAACGAGATTAGAAGAGAGAGGGCAGATGGCTGTTTTTTTTCTTGTCTGAAGGCGTCTTGTATCAAATTCTTGATTAAAGGGAAACACAAGTAGGATGTGAGGCCCTTTTATTCCGGTCCGTCCTGATTTTCTTACACTTTTCGCGGCCCGACTCCGTCTCCGTCTAAAAATAAAAAGTGGCAGCGAAGCGGCCGTGGAAGTTCTGATATGGCGAACACTGCTGGCACCGGTCGAGAGCGCTTTGGCTCTTTCATGCTCACGCACAGAAAAGCACCGCTGCTGGCTGGCTTCACTCCTCAGAGCTCCGAGCGGTCTCTGCTTTTAAGACGCCTATGCTTGTAGGTGCCGGGCCGGCCGGGGGGGGGGGGGGGGTCAAGCGATCGATCGATGTAAACACAACGTAAAACAGAGGGAAAGGCGGAGGAGGCCCGTTTATCACGACTCCGACACCGAGCGTTCCTGACCTGACGCCGCTTTCACTCGGGGTAAACGAGCGTCGCCCTCTGAGGTGATGTCAGAGCCCCGTCCTGGTCGCAAGGGCGAAATATTCTCGAAATATTCTCGATTCTTGGAAGGTGTTGTTTTCACACACACAGTGTTGTGCATCGATTTCAGTGGCTTCGGCGCCGTTAAGGATCCAAGCAAGACGAAGGCAAGTCAAAGGCGGTCTGAGCACATGCCGCCCAAGGAGTGAAGCCCTTATGATGTTTCTTCTAAACGATTATTTTGCCCTTCCAAACAACTAAATCAGTATGACGATTGCAATAGGTGTTCCTGGAGATCAAATCATTGAACGAATGGTTGGATTGAAGCGGAGAAACTCATCTCCAGCTGATGGAAGTGAATGAGTTTGGAGAGACCCGCGGTGCACACTGGCAGTGGAAAATGATCTCAGGCGCGGGAAGGGAAACATGTAGCAGTCAGTCGCCTAACCTAACACAGTACTCAAATGAGCCGGTGTCGCGGTGTAAGATGGTCAGGTTTCTATTTTGGTCACTGGGAGAGGAGGAAATCTGTTGGACTGTGTTGGGAGGGAGGCTGTGACTATTTCCTGGAAGCTGAGGCGCCGAAGCAGGCTGGTACGAGCACGGTAGTATGGCATCAGTCGCTGCCAAGAAAACATATTCTGTGTTGTATCCATCTGAAGTCGTTTAGTCCGGATTGTTTGTTTATTAGGGATGCGTTAGGGATTCCTACAGATGTAGACAACCGATAACTCCCTACTTGTCATAACCGATACCGATAACCTTTTTTAATTGTTCGCATACACACCTGAAATAAAGAAAGATGTAGCGAGTGGAGTTGAACGTAACATGACACCTGGGCCTCTGGCTTTTCCAAAATAACACAACAGATATCGCTAGAGTTGTCGTCACGGCAAAAACTAGAACAGTTATGACTCAAAACAAGCATTTCACTGCATCCGTCAACAAAACAAGATGTTACAGAATGAAAACTGAACAGAATGAAGCCTGAAATGCCTCATCGCTGGACCTCTTGCTGGCTTGCTTCAGCTTTAGCATTAGCTTTAGCATTAGCTTTAGCGTTAGCTTTAGCGTTAGCTTTAGCGTTAGCTTTAGCGTTAGCTTTAGCGTTAGCTTTAGCGTTAGCTCCGAGTAGCTTTAGCATGCTCATACTCTTTTTTTACCCGCTTATTCAAAAAACATTTTCCCTATATTCCTCATTCTTTAATGGTGGATCCAATGGTGGGTCTTGCTCTTAGGGTAACGTGAGGTGAACTGCTCTGACCCTCACTTCCAAGCCTTCCCAACTCCCCCCACCCCCTCTGCGTTCATCAGCATGAAATCATGAGCTTGTGACGAACATCAGTGCATCATCGGCCATCACCGCCCGGCGGCGGCCAATCCTTCCCTGGCTTCTCGGAGGAGCTCATGGTCCGGGACCTGCAGCGCGCGGCTCCTGCGTAGCTCAAATGAAGCTCGCGGGGAGCCGAGGGCGGCCGGTGACGCCGAAGGATGCGGGGATGGAGTGGGCTCGACAGAGATGAAGCGAGGACGGCGAAGGGGGATAAAAGGAGGGGAGGGGAGGGGAGGAGGGACGGCGGGAACGGATTGACGAAAACAGATTGTGACACGCTGGAATGAGATGGCCGGCCGACAGCAGACGGACTGAGATGCCATTGGCCGCGCGCGATCGTGAGTGCGCAGCGAACGAAAAAAAAACAAAAAAACAAAACAAAGCTCGGGAATGATTTAGCCGGAGCGGTTGTCTCGCTATGCAGCCCGATACAGGAGACGTGCAACCCGTTCGGCGCAACAGATGAGCCGAGCAACTGTTGTCTGACAGCTGAGCTGTGGAAGCAGAATAGAGGGGAATCAGAACAGGAGCGAGGCGTCGAGCACTCCGCTCCTCTCAGCTGGGAACATGTCCTCCTCCCTGCTTTTCCCTGCCTTCTCGCTCTCTATGCAGGCCTCTCTCTCTCTCTCTCTCTCTCTCTCTCTCTCTCCCTCCATCGCTATGTTTGTCTGTGGGACGGCGACAGACGGTGCCTCCTGTGCCGTTTAGCAGCTATTACAGGCTCTAAAGCAACTCGCGGAGAGAGAGAGAGAGAGAGAGAGAGAGAGAGAGGGGCAGAGATAAAGGAAGATGGCTGATGGAGGGACTTAGGCCGATTAACATGTTACAGCATCAGGACACTGTGTATGTAGTCGTGAGTGTGTGTGTGTGTGTGTGGGGTGGTGGTGGTGGTGGGGGTATGTAACAGAGAGGCAGCAGATTAAGTTTAATGGGCGAGTTACATGAGACCCGCATCAGTGCTGCTTATTGCACAGTGATGTTCATGTTATTTCCTGTTTTTGCCCCGTTGTCCATCTGCAGACTTGAGCCGCACAAAATATTGTTAAAATCATGAATGAATACATGAATTTCCCTTTTTTCTTAATCCATAGTTTCGTTGTAAACCCCCTTGCGCTGTGTCCCAACCCTTCCACGCACTAGTTTTTCCAGCTCGGGTGCTTGTCAGATTTATGCCTCTTATGTTTGACTTTCCCACTGGTCCGGGCAGAGGGCTTCGCCTCGGGCTTTCAGAATTGTTCCCGGTAATTTCACTTCTGATTGCTGACTTTAAGACAGAACCATTGTGCAAAAAAAAAAAGATCAACACAATTCAATGCTGGATATCTGTTCTTAAATTGCTCCCCTTTTGTTTAAGTCAACAGCAGCTTTAGTTAATGATGTAATTATGGATATTGTGTAACCGACTGAGCACCTACTTACTAAATTTTACCACTATAAGCCTTTTTGTAGCATTTTTGTGACACAACAGTCCTTGGAGTCCGATGAAGTTGGCATTTTTCAGATAAAAAGAAAAAAGAAACTCTGACCCGTCCATGATCTAACCTGATAAACACATGACCCCAGAGGGGGGCCGCTGGAGCCTGTCCAAGTGCTGGGAACACACCCCGGACGTGTCAGCCGTCCATCGCAGGACACATAAAGCTGTCAGCGTCACGCTCACACCCGCAGAAAACCCACGCGGACAGGCGGGCAACGCGCAAGCTCAAAGCGGAAGGCTGCGGGGGTGACGGCGTTCTTCACGAGTCCACCTCGTCAACCCGAGTCATCGCTCACAGCGCGCCACATATACCACATCGCTGTCCTGTGCTTCGGCCCCTCCTAACAATGGTTTCACCGGACAGGCTTGTGGCGGGCCCGCCATCCTCTTATTTACGCAGAAGCCCTCCAGAGATCCCATTGCAGCAGATCCCATGTGGGTCTTTTAATAAACGCGGAGAGGCAACATCGGGCCCACGCCCGGCAGTTTGTAAAAATAGTGTGGGAGGGGCCGCGGCCGAGCAGTCGACGGCATCGGGGAGAGTGTCAGCGAACGGCGGCTGCGTGTCACACCAGCTCTCCTGCGGGCCCGTTGCCCCTGAGGGAGAACCAGCAGGAGGGATCGGATTTGTAGTACGCAATCAAGTCCACATTTTCAGCTGTTCGGTTTTGGAAAAACAATGCAGGCATTTCCAGCTTGCACAAACTCTTGTGTCTGTGTGTATGCGTCGTTAGCACAGATTCAGACTCGGGTCTGCCTCTGTTCCCGTGCGCGGGGACCCGGCGTGCGAACGCTCACTTGCTCGCACCGCCGCACGTGGGAATGCGCCGGCGGCCGCGGGGCAGCCGCCAGAGGTTTGGAAACAGGTTTGGAAATCCGGCTGGTGCCGGGGGAGACGGGGAGGGAGGGCGAGGAGAGAGAAGAGGGCGAAGCGACGCTCCGATCACGCTCTCATTCGGAACTGTTCGTCTAGCGTTTCAGAACTCTGTGGTCTGTAGGGAGTTGGGGCGGAGTGTAAGGTAAGTGAGAATGGCGGTTTTCTCGCGGCAAGGAGGCTTTGAAGGGTTTGGATCCGGGTCAGACCGAGAGCCTTTCCATGTGGAGTATGCGTGTTTTCCCCACGTGTGCATGGGTGTCCTCTGGGTGCTTCCCTCTTCCTCCACAGTCAAAAAACATCCAGGTTTAGGTCAATAGGAGGCTGTAAATGATCTCTAGGTGTGAGTGTGATATTGGATGGTGTGTGTGTGTGTGTGTGTCCTGTGATGGACTGGTGTGCTCTCTGCCTTCACTCTGCAGCAGCATTCAGATACAAAGGGCTGAGATAATGAGTGGATGGAATCCATTCTACACTCTCACCTGCTTCAGGGTGAATTATCCCCAACTTTGGCAAATTAA
Source organism: Karalla daura (assembly GCA_029224185.1). Classification (NCBI taxonomy): domain Eukaryota; kingdom Metazoa; phylum Chordata; class Actinopteri; order Chaetodontiformes; family Leiognathidae; genus Karalla; species Karalla daura. The sequence goes on along the minus strand of CM055210.1, from coordinate 5,735,142 downwards.
TTAGTGGGAAATTCTAATAGATAACAATCACTGCGGCAACAAAAAGCATTTATTTGATTCAGGGATGGAAAAATCCCACTACAAATGTTTAAATCAATAGATTTGGGCATTAGGGTCAAGTGTCTTCAGGCTGCGGCTTCGTAGACAGGATCATTTTCTGCTCCTCTTTGTAAAATGTTAAAAAAAAAAAAATCTTTGGGTGACCGAGTTTAAGATCTAAGCCAGACTGCAGCATTTTTCTTTGTTTTCCGCGACTTTTCACGGAGTGATTCACCCGCTGCGTCGCTCATTGAAGGGGTTTTAATCTTCTATCGCCGTGACGCGAGGCCTCGAAAAGGCGGAAGCGGGAGCGCGGAGGAAACGGCGGGAGATGAACCTCTAAAAGCGCCGCGCCTGCGGTCACGTGAGCAACGCGGGCACGCGGGGCGCCATTCAGGACCCGCGGCCAAGTCGTCGCCACGAGATGGCTCCCAGGCCCGCCTCAGCCCGCACACGGCCTCCGGCGGGACGGACGTGGCCAGAGATCTTCGAGGCCGGAGATCACTTAGATTAAATGCCCGGGTCGTAATCTGGCTGCGGCGTTTCCTGCCATTAAGACGATTAATTTTTGCGTCTGTTTCGGTCGTTTCTCGGCCCGAACCGTCGCTCCCTGCTCTGGGTTGGTGGAAAGGCAACGCGGGGCGCACGTGGTAGCCCCCCCCCCCCCCCCCTCTCTCTTTCTGAAAGCTGAACCCCGAGGTCGACATGTGGCCGGGGCGGGAGGAGGAGGAGGAGGAGGAGGAGGAGGAGGAGGCTTCCTCGCACAGAGCGTTTCATTTAGGAATTGAGCGAAACGGGAGACAAATGGCAGGATGAGCCGCGGAAAAAAAAAAAACAGAAAGAGAATGCAGGGTGTGTTGTGTGCGTGTGACAGTGGGGGCTGCTTTGGTGACTAATAACTTCCGTTTGAGACCCGGAGAGACACGGGGCCCCCCCCGGGGGTGGCAGTTCATTCTCTGATGAGTGCACACACGCACTCGCAACACACGCACACACACACACACACACACGCACGCACCCTGTTGATGTAATCCTCCCATGCCAAATCTGCAGACAGAACACAGCCATGGGTTTGTGAGAGCGTGAGTGCCAGTGATGTCAGGAGGTCCCGTGTCCCGGCTCTGAATGCCACATCAGGCGCAAACACGACGTCGGCTCCAGGAAGGAGGCGGGATCGGACACGGCCACCATGTTACGAGTGCAAAGAGGTCAAACAGCCAAACGCGGCGTTGAGAACGTGTTCGGGAAGGCTGGGCCAATAAAGCCGCCGGAAGCGGCAGGAAGGGAGGGAGGGAAAGTGCTGGAACCGTGGCCGACAAAGTTGCGTAGTCGCTTTAGAAGAGGCAATATCGATTTCGCACCAGGCCGTTTACGCCGCATCTCCCTTTATAATTTGGTTTCGTGATCTGAGAGTCATTGTTTTTCGGAATAAAAAAGAGGAAGTGGTTCCATTTCTGGCTTTAAACTGTGGATTCTTCCGAGACGGAGTCTGATGAGTCCTCTGGAGGGTTCCGCCGCACGCGAGGACAAGATGTGCGCAGTGTTAAGTGGCTCCAGGTGGAGGTTTCTCAAATCGCGTGAAAAAAAATGTTGTGTCTGTTTGAACCTGAGGCAAGGCTCGCAATGAACTTTCCGAATTTGGAACGGCCTCGGGCGCAGCTTTTAGTTCCCATTTGTTTGCCAGTCGCACCGCGCTTCCCTGTCAATCCAACCACTTTAGCTGCAAAGTTGCCAGGATGGTCGTGACGCCACACAACCTGCGTTCCACCGCTCTCTGCACTCCCTCCCATGCTCAGTCCACATGCAATCTGTGAAATGTCTGAAAAGCTGTTTATTCTATGTGTCCGCTGTACATTTTCTGGTAAAAATATGCCCCATGTGCCCCTCTCCTCTCCTCTCCTCTCCTCTCCTCTCCTCTCCTCTCCTCTCCTCTCCTCTCCTCTCCTCTCCTCTCCTCTCCTCTCCTCTCCTCTTCTCTTCTTCTTTTTCCGTCCCGCAATCCCTTTCTGCTCATCTCTGCCCGCGCTAATTACTAATTAACTTTCATAATGTCCCACAGCTCCAACACAGTCCCAGAGGAAAAACATACAGTATTTAATCACTTGGTGTGTGCGTGCATGCATCTACATGTATGTGTGTGTGTGTGTGTGTGTGTGTGTGTTACCAGGCCACAGTCTGGGGCATGTACAAGCGTATGCATTAATAGGTATTCTGCGGGTTTTCATGGTCTCCTCTCTCTCTCTCTCTGTCTTTCTCTCTCCCCTGTGCAGGAAGTGACATCATGACAGCAGAAATGCAGGAGATCGCCATCACGGAGGAAAAGCCTTTACTCACGGGACAGGCTGACACCAAGGTCACACCCCCCTCACACACTCACACACGCACACACATATGCATATCCTACCTACACACTCCTGTCATGCAGACGCACACATGTAGGCAGATCTCAATGCAATCTTAGCGTGGGGAAACAGACCCAGGAACGTGCATTGCATGCTTATTGTAGCGGTGCACACTGCGTATGAAACCGCTCATGCAATGTGCATGTGTGTCCCAGAAGGCAGGAAGACAGGGGTTTCTTTGTGTGTCCGTGTGTGCACGTCTGCCAGGGTGTGCGCCTCTGAGTCTGAGTGAGGCTTACATTTGACAACATGTGTCTCAGACACATGTTGTGTGTGTGTGTGCGTGTGTGAGGGTGCACAGCTGCTTGCCCCAGCTCGTATCTGCCTGGTTGACATCAAAGCCCGGGGGGGGGAGCGAGGGCTGCAGCGCTGCGGAGCCAAGCGGTGTGCTGCTCACTGCTCACACCTGGTGGATGAGCGAGTAAAGACAGCAGCAAAGACGGACTAGTGTGTCAGAAGAATAGGAGGAAGGGTCTGTAATTTATTCCCTCGTGACAGGACTCGTAGTTGGTTGAAATGTGGCATGTAGAGGGATAAAGTGGTCATCGTTCAGTTGTTTTTTAAGAGAGAGAGAGAGAGAGAGAAGGTGTAAAGACATTCTTAAGTTTTAAGGTTCTGAGGCAAGAAAATATTGACCACTAGAAATATTTCTGCATTGGGGTTCTCTGGTTATTCCAGTTTCACAAAAAGACCCATTAATGGAATGCAGTTTGCCTCTAAATGTGAGCGCAAAAGCAATTGGTATGCCCAAGCCACCAGCAGTGTATTATATAATATTATTGCATATTAAACAGTAACAGTAACAGTTCAGGAGATGGCATTTATCCATTCGGACATGAGCCTACAGCGCAACTCATTCTAATGCCTTGTCAGACCTCATGTATGATTATTTCAATTCTACGTGCAGCATCTGGTTTTTACAAAGTATGATCTTTTTACACTTGGATTTGCACCCATTCCCACTAGGGCTGCACAATATATTGCAGATTAATTGTTAGTGGGCGCTATGCATTCATGCCCCATGCATGTCAGTATATGTGGCTAATCACCACCCTAAATGCCCGCCCACATATTTTACCATCTTGACTGACCTTACAAGCGGCTAAAGTCCAGCTAAAGCGTGATGTTCTGGCCACTGATTGGTCAGAGTGTGTTCACATATAAAGCCCAGTGACTTTCCCATCTTGAGCATTTGTTTATATATCGTAGTCAAATCGCAATCACAACTCCTGAAAACATTATCGCATGTTTCCCTAACGTCAATCCGCCCTAATTCCTGCGTTGATATGTCTGATATGTCAATCACCGAACCTCCAGTCGAGCCACGTCGACGCCCGTCCGCGCAAGCCCGCCTCCACTCCAACGTCCCAGAGCGCTCATTTCCTAAGAGCCTCCGATCCTAGTAATTCATTAGTCGGGCGAATAGGATCCAAGGGTGCAAATGAATAGGCCTTTCAAAACCTCCCACTGACAGACTTCCTCAGCATGGTCCTCGGCAGCCGCAAGCACCTGCTCCTGTGAAGAGCTTCCCCGCGGCTTCACCGGGAGAGTCACGCCGCCCATTTTTGCCCGCGTGGGCGTTAATTAGGGAGCGAGGCCTCGCCGAACATGAAAAGGCCCGCGAACGAACAAAACGGTGTGAATTCTTTTTTTCTTAAGTGGCTTTTGTTTGTCGGCTGTAGACAATAAGGGGTATGAAGGAAGAGGGGAAAAAAGGAAAAGCAAAAGACGTTTTTGTGCTCACGACACAAAGTGACTCAGATTACAAATTTAGAACATGAAGATGTGTATGGAACATGGCTATAAATGGAGTGTCTATTCATTGTGAGTGTCACGATATACGTTGATATATTGACTTCACAGACCAGGGACAGCAATATTGCTTATTCCTTTAAATTCAAAGGAGAATTGTCAAATATTGAAATAGTTTCCAGTCCACAGACATAAAAAGAAATGCTAAAAAAAGGTCTTGTCTTGCCACCTCGATGGAGATAGCTGAGCATGCCTGGTGAATAGAGCACGGCGCTCTATACATGTGGCAACATGTTTTTAATCTGGATCAGTCCAGTACATTACACCAGTGAGCTGTTGATGAGCTTGTCTCCTCTGGAAGTTGGTAGTAATTTTCATCAACTTTGTTTCATTGTCACAGGATGCTGAACTGGCAGCCAGGATACTCCTGGACCAGGGACAGGTGAGACAGTCTCCTGTTAAATTCTCAATTAAACGAGAACCGAGCAGTGAGACTCGGTCCTTATGGCATATGTAACTCGGACGATACCCGAGAGTTTCATTACCGGAATGTTACCCTCTACGTTTAGCTAGCACTAGCTTTAGCTAATGTTAGTTAACTTAATGAGACGTCGTCACTACTGGCAGGACACAAGGCCCACAATAAGAGAGCAAAAACCTGGTGAACTGATTTGAGCCAGAAGTAGCATTGGCTGGAAATGCTAATTGCAGTGGCTACTGTATAAATTGCTATTGTCCACCAGCCTTGTGGCAATATTGTTTCTAGCTAGTTACTGCTACTACGATATTAGAGTGCCTTGACATATGATCTTATATCCATTGAACAAGCTAGACTGATGATGTTGCTTGTTAGCTAGGTTCTTGAAGGTAAGCCGATTACACACCTATAGTTGAAAGGATATTGACTAGCTATCTAGTTTTACCAGTGCTGTAACTTGTTAGCTTGCTAGTTAGCTAATGAGAACATACCCAGCAACACAAGAGCACTGGCTGGTCCAAATAGCTGTGTGTTTCTCCGATTTTTTTTCCATTGGTCTGTAGTTTCACCTTGATAGTCGTAATGTGCCCTTCCTCTCTTGTGTTAATATTTTTAGCCTATCCCTCCCCTGCGTACTGCTACCCCTTCTGTCAGTGTCGGCAGTGTCAAAAACGTGACTGTCGTGCAAACCTTTTCTCCCCTGCAGGAGCACAGCATCGAGACGCCGCACGGCGTCCTGCATGTGACCCTGCACGGCACGCGGACCACCCGCAGGCCCGCCATCCTCACCTTCCACGACGTGGGCCTGGACAGTAAGTGTCAGCTTCCAAGCCCTCACTCCCTAATTAGCATGTTTCCCTTCTCCTCCTGTGTCTCGGCTCATTTCCCTCTCTCTCTCTCTCTCTCTCTCTCCCTCCCCCTCTGTTAGGTAAGAGCTGCTTCTCCCCTCTGTTCAAGTTCGAGGAGATGCAGGAGATCGTCAAGAACTTCACCCTGATCCACATCGACGCCCCGGGGCAGGAGGAAGGTGCTGCGGCGTACCCCACAGGGTAGGACAACGATGATTTACAGAGCGCGCAGACACGCCGGCGTTCCCTCGTCGGCCCGCAGTAACCTTTGGTGTTTTTTTTTCTCTCTGAAATGGAAACCGTGGCAGGCTTAAAAACTAATCTCTCCCCAAAAATACTTAACATTCCCATCTCTCACATCTCCCTCCGTTCCGCTCTTTAATACACTCTTGTCAGAGGTTTAAAGCAAATCCGTCTTTTCCCCTCTCCCGATGAACTCCTTATCCACCTGCACGTCGTCCTGCGATTATTTTCGGGGGCTCGGGAGGATTTCGTTGCGTCTCAACAAAATCTCAACTACGACCCCTTAACTCCTGCCGCTGCCCCTGAAGATTATAGCTCACTGTCTGCAGTGCTGCACACTAAACCACCATGGATAAAGAGTGCCAGCACCTCTGCGTTAAGGGCGAAATAATACGTTCAAAGGGAAGTTAGTTATGGATTGAGTGGGAATTCATGGGAGGGAGGCGCTCTGTCAAAGTATAAAAGAATCCATTTTTTCCTCCAGTTTTTGTCGTTGTAATGAGACGGTCCGCTTGACTCGGAGTACTCGTGCATCTGTTGCAGTTACCAGTATCCCTCCATGGAGACCGTAGCAGAGATGATCCCAGCCGTCCTGCAGTTTTTCAAGTGAGTAGGCATATTTGTACGCGCACTCGCAGAAGGAGGCCGCCGCATCAGTCATTTTAAAGCATATTCTATATTTAGCTTAGCATCTAGCACAGCGCCGTGCTTATTAGTGTCGCTGCAAATGTGTTAAACCTCAGCCATGCAAACTCATTGCCGTCCTTTTTTAACGATTAGGGTCGACCAGATGAAATAAAATGCGAGGTAATTGTGTGGCCCTATAATTGCATGACCGCACAAGTGAAACGTAAACGCCCGTGTCCCTCTTTCAGCTTCCGTACTGTCATCGGGGTGGGAGTGGGAGCCGGAGCGTACATCCTCTCCAAGTTCACAGTGAGTGTTGTCCTGTGTTTGATCGCGCAGCATACTGGTCAGGCGGCGCTGACACATGGCATCAGTGCCATATGGAGGGTGTGACATTTCAAAGCTGTATCTGTCAGCCCGTGACCCCGCCTGATGCCCGAGCTCAACTTTCCACGCCGTGTCAGCTATCGACATTTCTGCCAATAAGTCTGAGCACCGACCACTCAACAATCGCCGTTTGACCCTGGATTACGATGCGATTAGCAAACATAACATGGAGTTATTTAGACGGCGGTTCAGCGAGAAATCAGCACTCATCTATTTATGGATTTTATGTCCATTGCCACACAATGAAAATCAAATGCAGGAAATGCAATAAAATCTGCGGCCTGAGTTTCTGTACATAAAGCAGATCATTGACCAGACTGACAAATGAACTTGTGACCTGACTCACCCAGCACTGCTGCAAAAAAGAAGGGAGAACCCTCCCGTTTGATGCTGAATTACTGTTCCGATTGAAACGCCGTTCGATAACGCAGTCTCTGCTGCTTCCCCTCTCCCGTCAGCTGGCCAACCCCGACTCGGTGGAAGGTCTGGTGCTGGTCAACATCGACACTAACGCCCGAGGATGGATAGACTGGGCTGCGCAGAAGGTACGATCCGCTTTCTTAACCCTCGGGAGTCGTCTAGCGAGAGCAGACGTGCAGCATTGTAACCCAGTTAGTGCTAATGAGGGTCCTCAATCACATCCAGTTCAGCGATAGAGATGAGATTACATGACCATGCACATGGTCTCTGAGCGGTATCGATTATGTCACTGTTTATGATATTAACCTGAGCGAATGATGAATAATCCTATTGATTTGGCCCTCTCCAGCTCAGCTCTGTGACGTCCTCCCTCACGGAGCAGATCCTCTCCCACCTCTTCAGCCAGGTACGAGAACAGCCCAGTGTTTTTTTTGTTTTTTTTCCAGTGTTAAACCAAAATGTGTTTTGGGCTTTGCCAGCTCAGGTTTTATTGTGCTTGCCTGCAGGAGGAGCTGTCTCAAAACACAGAACTAGTGCAGTCGCACCGAGACCGCATCTCCAAAGCCCCTAACCTGGTCAACATAGAGCTCCTCTGGAAGACCTACAACAGGTGAACGCACCGACACAGACCGCAGCATGCTGCGGACACGAGCACACTCCCCATGAAGCAACCAACAACCAACGCTGTCCTCTTTTTGTTGTTTCCAGTCGCAGAGACTTGAACATTGACCGCAACAGCACCTTCAAGTAAACCACCTCCTGAATTACTATCATTATGATTGACCTCTTTTTGATATAAACCTTTAAACATGTGGATTTCAACCTTGTCGTGTCCACTCTATCTCCAAGGTGTCCAGTGATGTTGGTCGTGGGCGATCAGGCTCCTTATGAGGATGCTGCTGTAAGTCTCATGTGCTTCCTTCAAGTCCTAAATACATCTCTGTTTTTCACTCTGGCTTTCACAAAAAAATGTTGGATTTCTTGATAAATGTTTTGAAACAAGATCTTGAAATCTTCTTTTTAGTACATTCAGTCATTTTACCAAATGATTGCTGCTGTAACTGTTTGTTATGTCTTGAATGTGTTGCTGTGGTAGAAGAGATTCACTGGTTTCCCTTCTGTGACCACCAGGTGGAGTGCAACAGCAAAATGGATCCAACAACGACCTCATTCCTCAAGGTAATGAATCTTGACGTTTTTTTCTCCGCTCCTGCACACATATTCTGCCGTGCCCCTCATACACGCTTCCTCTCCCTATCCTCCACAGATGGCTGACGCTGGTGGTCTCCCTCAGCTGACCCAGGTAACAACAAACTAACATAGTTCAGCTGCAGATTTGAAAGAAGCATTAAGAAGTGTGATTATAGTATGAAAACAAACCAAAAAACACCCTGTTGATTAATTAATGCATTGACATTCATGTAAATGAGTTGATGTATTGAAACATAAGACAAAATCATAAAAAATATAGATTCTACTACTGGAGAAGGATTTTAAATTTCCACAGGTAAAGATGAGTGACTCTGCCGATGAAACCCGATAAAAACAGCTTGTCTTTTCTCTGTGTTTGCAGCCCGCTAAACTGACTGAGGCTTTCAAGTATTTCATCCAGGGAATGGGCTACAGTAAGTGCATTTCCACCTGTGGGCATTATACACAGTCAAGCAGACAGTATAAACCGTGTGTGTATTCATACGTGTTGTCACGCCGTTGCTACCTGTGCAGCCACAGCCTGATGTCTCTCTGTGCCACAGCGCTCCATGTTGTGAGCCACCAGCGGGCCGAGCGCATGTCCCGTCATTCATGAGGGAAAAACCTTATTTTTAGTGGCTTGCCAACGTCATTCTGCTTCTGTAAATACACCACAGGACACTAACGTGTCGCTAAAAATAGCTCCCCACACGTCTGACACTGAATAATGTCAGTCTACAGTGGCCTGCTGTTTAGGCCAATGAATCTATTCAGAGCTGTCAGAGACAGAGTGGGAGTCGCCTCTTAATCGCTTCAAATGAGTAAAAGACAACTGAAGAGTCGTGAACGCGTGCCTCTGTCCTCAAGAGCTTCATCATGTTTTCACATGTGATGAATGTTTGAATGAAAACTGTAACACAAAACAAATATCAAATACAGAAATCCTACAAGTCACAGCAGGAACTTTTTCAGTGGTAAAACCAAAAAATGAGTCACCTTCAGTGATTACTTTGTGGTTCTAAACTGTTGTTTTCTTTTTTCATTTTCTTCAGCTTCTTGAGGTTCACATACAGTACAATGGCAATGAACAAGAAGCAAAATTTGGGACATCTATCGTTTGATCTATGATGTTAATTGATTTCTCATCTCTCCCTCACTGTGTTTCTGTCCGTTTCTCCACAGTGGCCTCGTCCTGCATGACCCGCCTGTCCCGCTCCCGCACCACCTCCCTCTCCTCCTCCTACTCCATGGATGGGTCCCGCTCTCGCTCCCGCACCCTGTCCCAGGGCTCGCAGGGAGGCCAGATGCCGCCCAGCCCCTCCCAGACGATGGAGGTGTCTTGTTGAAGGAACGAAAGAATACAGCAAACAGAATCGATGGAGACCGAGAGCAAGAGAGGGAGTGAGATTGAGACGGAGAGGAGGGCGAAGCGGAGGGAAAGATGAAGCGCGACAATGAAGCAGGAGCGAGACGAATGCGTTACTTATTTGTCACTAAACAACTCCCATCATTCCCCACAAGAGCAGAATAGGAGTAGAGGAGGGAATAGGAGGGAGGAAGAGGATGAGAAAAAAAAAATCCCTCCCCATTATGCACCACATACAACGTTCTGTCCCTCTCCTCACATCCCCTTTTCCAGATGAAAACAAAGTGGACAGGGCCGCCCTGCAACAAAATCTTAACAAAGTAGAAGAGATTCTTAAAAAAAAAAATGGAGGATGTGGGGATGGGAAGGCAGCCAGTCCTCCCTCCCTCTATCTGAGCCTGTGTCAGCCACTAGAGCCCTTTAATCTAGACGAGGAGGCCTGTAGAGAGCTCTCACCTTGCGTTAACCAATAGTAATAAATCTGAAAATGGTATTATTGTTGATGCTGATGATTATGTTTTCGACGATGAAGCTAATGACGATAACAGTGTAATAGAAAAAAAAACTGTAACACTTTTTCTCTTTAATACACCATGAGTTTAAAATGACATAGATAAAAAAAAACACATACTATAGCAGAGATACTTATAACAATGTGTGTCTACTACTTTTTAAACTAGTTTTACTTGTGTTATTTTTATTTCTTTAATTGGAGTTTTCTTTCTTTCTTTCTTTTTCGTAACCTGCCTCAGCAAGGGGCTGGAGCTGCTGATTGGTTGAGCCGTCACGTGGTAACAGCCAATGAGAGCAACTGTAGTGACTACTTCCTCCTTGATGTCGCCAGGTCGTCAATGTCTTCCATTTGCCCCGTCTGTCAGTGACTACTTTGTTTTCCCGTTGGAAGGAAGGTGGGCAGGAAGCGCTTTTGTTTTACTTTTTATTTTTTATTTCCTCTTCCGGAGCGGAAGTTGCATGTATCAGCCCATGTGAATATTTACTGGATAATATTTTTTCTTTTGTATTCCGCTAAATGAGTTTGTGTGGATTTGGACGTGTGCCTGCGTGTGTGTGTGTGTGTGTGTGTGTGTGCGTATGTGCGCGTGCTGTTTCGTTAGCTTGGAGCGTAAGCGGCGGTGGTCTGAAGGCGAGCGCAGGCGAGGCCGAGGGCGCTCTGGCGCCCTGTTGTCGCACACTAAATAGTGCTTCCAATATCGCTGGCCGTCTCCCACTCTGTGCCCCAATGTCCACACTGGCGTGCTACCGCGCAGGGAGCCTCGCGGCGCTCGCTAGCACGCTAGCACGCTAGCTCGGACATGGCATTGCAGTGCCGTGACATGGCCAGAAAGGGATCACTGTGTTTTATCACCTGGGTTGTAAGCTCTTAGCCTTGCGCGCGCATGGATACCTCCTAACAAACCCAGATAGCATACTTGAGTTTCTGCGCGACGTGAGGTAATCAAGGGAGCACGTGCTCCTCCCCGGCGACGGGGCGACTCCTTTTTCAAGCGGCGGCGGGCGAGAGATTTGTCCCTGTGTGTGATTGTTGCGAACCGCGTGCGTGTCTGAGGAAGTGAGCGTCGGGTGCGTGGAAGCAATTGTACCCTGTAAGCACAATTAACACAGAACGGAGGGCCAGGGTCCCATGGAAACGTTTGAAGTAATAAGTTTTGAGACCAACGAAAACCCCCTGTGACTTACTAATGACAATTAACCAGCCCTTTCACTGCCAGTACACTCAGAAACTAGAGCGGTACTCCTAGAGCCATACCTCTGCCAAGGTGCAACAGAGCCGAAATAACTTAGATCTTTCTTTGAAGAAGATTTCGATCTAAAGCTTGTTAAAAATTGCTCCTTGGTCCTTGCTTCCCACTTTGACCAAATTTTGCGGTTAAGATGCAGCAATGAGAACGCAATCTTCTTGACAGAGGTAAAAGGTTGGGTCTTGTGGTACATAATTGATCCGAAAAGTTTCAAGAGTGACCAGAGTGATCACGCCATGACTCAACCCAGAATTGCAGCCTGTAAGCATTCATACTGCCAGAACTAAAGAGCCCCAAAACGAGGTATGTTTTTGCCCACATTCTGCCTTTAGAAGTGAAATTCCCTTTATTATAAGTAATATCTCTAGCTAGGCACTGCCTTGTGACCTGATGCTATTTGACTAACCCTACTTCTAAAGGACTTTTTTTTAAAGGAATCTGGTCCCAGTCTGATATCCTTGGAGTGCACATTTGGATGTGTAAGCGTGCTTCCTGTATGTGTGCTTTTTTTTTTTTTTGAAGCGATTTAGTTTAAAGAGTCAGCTGGGAAACTCCCGATTCTTTTGCGTGTTGTCAAGCACTCCTTTCCTAGACGTGTTTGAAATGGAGATAGAGCGATGGTCTGGATGACTGTGAGAGGAAAGTTAGCGATGGACCTCAGATATGCTCTACGAATAAAAGGAGACGTGGGACGTAGTTGTTGATGGCAGAAATGCTAATAACATGGATCCACTTTAAATTACTTCCCCTCTGGCTCATCACAACCAGCCTTTGAACCTTTAAAAACTCTAAGCATTAATCAAGGTAAACACATCTCGATGCTTAGATGATGTGTGCTAAGGGGTATGAGCGAGAAACCAGAAGGCTGCCATGTTTCAGGAACACGGATCGCTGTCCAGAGGGCTGAAGTACAGAATGTACACGTTTGGCTCCTCCCAGACATGAAAATCAACCAATCGGCCATGGGAACATCTACCAAAATAAGGGATAATGGGTGGGGCCTAGAATATAAAAGAGCCAAATAAGGAAAACAGAGTGGTGTTTTTTGTGGAGAGTTGAGTAAGGCTGTGTGATTGTAAATGCTTGTCCATTTCGTCTTTTGTTCGTCTTTTAATTTTTACTCCAGTCACAAATTTTTTCCCCTCTACATTTTTTTTCTTTTGTCTCTGTGAAGTGTTAGTTTACCGTCCCGATGTGCTCACAAGTTAGTTAACCGTGTGATAGTTCTTGTGTAACTTTTCTAGCGTTAGCACTGATAAGGGAGAATAATATAATTAACAATGAAAAAAAGATTCAAGGTAAAGACAGTACAATCAAATTTACTTGTGTGGCTAATTTCTCTGTGTAAAACAATGGACATCCTAAAAAAAAAGCAAACTTAAATATTAATAAAAGCTTAAGAGAAATGTTCTGTGTCCTGTCCTATATTATGCTCATTTCTGCTTCTTTGATGTGGTTCCTTGATGTCTAAATAATGTCAGCAACATGCTTTGGTCAGAAGAACCATAGCATTGAGAACAGCCAGGTTCTACACACCCGTTTCACAGTCCTGTTCTGAACGCTCAGTTTTAGTGCATTTCCCTTTAAATGCTAATTAGCTTGTGCATGCCCCGCCCACCTGGACAGTTGTTTGCAACAGGAGACACAATTTTCCTCCTCATCACAAGAAAACTGAAAGAAAGCACGAAACTGTTATTTATTGTCTGGAATCAATGTTGTGACATCATATTGAAACATAATGAAACATCTCACGAAATACAAACAAAACAAATGCATGTCAGATATTTTGTCAGTGCAGATATTCATATAAGATAATGCGCATTTCAAAATGATAAATCACTCAATTCATTATTGCATGGACTTTTACTCTGTCAGAATCTGTGAAAGTGCCCTCATGTTGTGAAAAAAAAGTCACTGCATTACAACCCAACAAAAAATGCCATGTAAGTGCTCAAAAATTCCAAGACGGTCAACATAAATATTTTTCACAAAGTTACAAAATAAAGTACAAGTTATGTTACAGTTTCCTGAGTTGTTTGTTTAGACAGTACAACATAAAATACAGTATCAGTGGAGTGTCATTCTCAACTCAACTCTGTAACTCAAAACATTATTTGTGCTAAGTGCCACTTCATAACAGTTATCTCAAGGCACTTTACTAAGAGAGCAACAATATGTACATTGTAAAAAAACCCTGTCCTTAGACCCTTGCAAAGGCTGAGGAACGACTCCCAAGAAAAACCTCCAAACATTACTGTTCCTCTTATGTTAAACAATAAATTTCACAGATCAAGCAAATGGCTCCTGTGCAGTGGAAAGCAATACCAAAAAACAAACTATATAAATACAGTCCAACATTTGCAAAACTGACAATAATGTAATAATATACAATGTCCACCAACAATAATCTTTGAAACCCTTTTAGAAAAAGGTAAGGAACCTGCACTTACTGTTGCTGATTACTGAATAATTTCCCTTTGGCAAGGATCAAAGTGCATATTGTTATCTTGTCTTATCTTACAAAGTTCTCTAAAATATGAGTGAATTTAAGATAAAACCCCACAGCAAGCTCGATCTGGGTTGTTTTTAGCTCCATGGTTTATCCAGCGGCTTTTGCGATTGTTTTGGCAATGTGCTGAATTCCCAACACCTACTTAAACATGTTCTCCAACGCCTTTGAGAAAAACCCTGGCAAAGAGAACAGGGTGTCTAAAGTGTAAACACGAGTTAGGCCCAGGCATTCAAGACAGCGAAGCTCCATCATAATGTCAAAGGAGGGTTGACTGATGCACTGGTGAATCTTCAGTAGATCTTTAGAGATTGTGTGCCTCACCAATTCAGTTGAAAGTACTGGCAGAAAATGCTGCAGTGGAACTATTGAGATGAGTACAGACATGTCCACTTTTACCTTAGCCCCTGAGTCCAAGGCAACGGATAACTTCTTTATGGCTAAATTGATGTTGTCCTTGAAAAAACACAGCATTCTGTGTCTGGCTTTAATGTGCTTGTCAAATCTGGAGGTTGAATCACTGCTGATGCCTTTGATTTGTTCATAATGGAGCTCAACAGACTCAAGTGCATGGTTCAAATCACCCAGAGCTTGTCTGAAGCAGTCTGGATCTCGACGCCCTTGTTTCTGGACTAAATATGCAAAAGCGCGGTTGTAATACGCAATTGCTGCCCAACAGTGGTCCAGCTGTATGGCTTTAGAGTACATCCTGATACTCCCGGCAATGTCTCCCTTTTCACGCAGCTCATTCCCAAGCGCAGTGTAGAAGTGCAGGTTTGAAGAGGGCGACTCTCTTTGTCTCAGCTTTCGCCTTGCCACCTTCATGTCTTCAGTCAGTTTGTGTTTCATTTCTTCAATAGAATCCTTTACATCAAACTTGGTGAGTAGCCACAAACCCCAAAATTCATTTAGTGCTGATACATCTGAATCCTGTGGCTTGTTCTTGCTGCATGTGTACACATCATTTAGTGTGTGAAGGTAATGGTTGAAGAGCTCTTCCTTCTTCTTTAACTCTGGAATCTCATTCTCCAAATAGCTTGCTAGTGCCACAGCTACCAAGACATCTCTGTTCTTCTTAACAGTCTTTACTGCTGCATCAGAGTTTTCACTCAGTATTTCTGACAATGCTGATAACATGGTCCCAGATTGGTCACTGCTGTGGCTATTTTGATAAAATCTCATCTGAATCAGAAACTTTTGATCATATGGTTTTGTTCCTGTTAACTTTCCCAGCACAGACTGAAGCTTCTTCAGCGAAATTATCAATCTATCTCCTGTTGACAGATGGCTGGCGCACACAATAAGCTGAGCAGACCCAGGAGACCCTTGTCTAGCAGTACGCCCAAATGCTTGTGCCTCCACACGTGCATTTTTGGGCAGGAAAGTCTGCACAACAAACAAACCTCCACCTTCCTTCACTAGTTCAGAGACCTGGAGGTCTGTTCCCCGACCTGCAAGATTTGTAGATATTATGACATTTCCTGCTTTCAGCTTCTGGGAAAAAACTGCAGTATTGTCCGTGTTGTTGTCTATGTAAAGTTTCTTGTTTGAGACTTTATCTCCAAGAGCATCGTGGACTCTATTTGCTTTATCAATGGTCTCACAAATTACCAAAACAGCTCTTTGGGCCCTGTAGGTTGTAGGGTTGGCTTCTGCAGTGACAACATTGCAGATTTTCATAATCCAATCTTCTTCTTTGTCAACAATAATTCCTTCAACTTCAAACAACTTTCTGCGTTTGAATGAAGGTATCTGACAAGTCTTGATCCCCTCGTAGATTTTCTGCAAGGTCTCAGTCTCTGCTTGTTGGCCAAGGGTACCTGTGATTCCAAAGATCTGAGTTCCATACTTTTGCAGCAAGCCAACATTTGACATGTAATTTGTGATGATTGTCATGTCACTTAGCTTGGACTTTCCTTCTTTCATTTCAAGAAACTGGTGCAGTCCATCGGTCCATTTCATGTAGTTTTCAACAACACCTGTGCAGCTGTAGTCAACAAGCAGTACTCCATGTCCTCTAATGACATACTCCTGATTCTCTGACATGGTCTGTGCTTTGAATGCATTCCTAATCCAGACCTTCAGTTTCGATTTCACCAGATCTGAGAGGAAGCCGGGAACATAACAGCTGTGTTTATCCTGGCTTGGTTTGCATGGTGTAAAATGCAAAACACGATTTATTTCTGTTTCCACAGCTTGATACACACTGCTTCCATCAGTATACATGTACTGACAGAAGCCACCATTCATCAGCAGTAGATTTTTCGCCATGTCATTTTGTTGTCCATTGCTCAGTTCCAGTATGGTGCCTTCATTATTTATGCTGTGAAGAGCAAAGTGACAACTTGGGAATTTCTTCTCCACTTCCTTGAAGAACTTCTCCAAATGATCAGCAGTAACACCTGCAGTTTTTTCAGTTAGAAGGTTTGGTTTCTTTCTGATGGCCTGGACTGAGCCTTTTGCCAGAATATCCATGTCCTCAGCGATCTGGAGGATGGTGAACTTATCAACACCTTTGTTATCTTTTATGTTGTCAAGCACAACTCTGTGAAATGGGTATTTACGCCCAACTGTTGTCTCTCTGCCAATCTTTGTAAATTGATTGACGGTAGCCCATATGGACCCCAAAAGTGGGTTGAGATGTTGTAGAGTAGGCATATCATCACCTAAGTAGACTGTATGATGACCCCTATCCAGCATGGAGGAATCAACTTCATCCACAATCACACACTGGAACTTTCTTTGGCCAAATGTTTCCATCCGATGGAAGTGTTGCTTCAGCCAGTCTCCAGCAAACTGTTCAACAGTACCATAAACAACCTGATGTCGATAGCACTCCTTTTCTCTCCCGAAGCTGGTGGTGTTGCAATCTACACTTATATTTAAACTCTTATAAAAATTTTTCCATTCGTTCATATCTCTCTCTGCGAGAACTGATGAACTAGACATGATGTCTACTTTTTCACCTCGCATAGCACGAAAAGCCGCAAACATGGCCACAATGCACGATTTTCCTTCCCCAGTGCCAACCTGAATTAACCGACCTGTTTTGGAAAGGGCCATGATGCACCAGCTCACCATCTGTGTCAGGCGAGGTCTGAAATGTCCGACATGATTTTTTTCCACTGCCCGGCAGAGTTTCAGCAAGTCTTCTTTCAAGTCACTCCTTTCTGATCCCGTATTATGTGAAGTAAGATCGACAACTGCTGATACAATCTTTTTCACCTTTTTCAAAAGCTTTTCATCAATTTGATTTAATTGTTGATTCCGTATTTCCTCAAGAATTTCATCCAGTGTTTTATCTGACTCAGAGGCCAAACAGTTCTTGAGATCTTCTTCTGTTACGTTTCTGTCTCGAACCAGCTCGATAAGTGTCATTTTTGCTTGGTTTCTCCAGCTGGGAGTGATGAAATGAATCTGTACATGATGCAACATTTTCAGCAACCATGGGAGGAGATGCAATCTTTCCTTTGCTGTGGACTCAAATCGTTTCAGAAGAGCTTCAAACAAGTCGACAACACCTGCAGGGCTCCACTGGATGTTGGTAACGAGTCCTCTCAGCTTGTCCAGAAGCTGCTGTTCATCATCAGAGGGAGTCAACAAAATGTGAGAAAAAAATACGGCTCTCACTAAGCTGAGTAGCTCATTATTTCCCATATACATGTCATGTTCATCCATTTTTGGGGAGAACTTTAAAATCTGGAAGAAAAAAGTGTTTAATTAAAATTAAATTACATTAAATTAAGTTTTTTTAATTAAAACAAACAGTGCTTAATATGTGAAGTTTAATAATATTGTGATGAACTGAGTATATATTAGCCACATGGAATGTCTTGAGTTTGACTCCCACAGGTGTGTGTGTGTATGAGAGAGAGAGAGAGAGAGAGAGAGAGAGAGAGAGAGAGAGAGAGAGAGAGAGAGAGAGATGGGTGTTTTTCATGCCTTCACCAAATTTATGTGGAAGATATACTCCTGAAGACCCATGTGGCACTGTTGCAACAACAAGTAAGAAAATCAAGTATTTAGTATATGAGTATTGGTGTGTATAGATGTAAAAAGTATGCTGTGAGACAGGTATGAAAAGTGCTAAGTGTAAGAGATTATCTATCAGCTGTATCTGTATGCCGTGTGGTCGTAGTTGGGTACGTACCTGCTGGCAGGATGAAAAAGATGAGACGTGGATGTCAGCAGCACGGTACACCTGGAGTGATGTCGCGCCTTTTATGCTTGACTCTTTATTTTTGTTCTCTTTGTTTCGGTTTCTCTTTTGCCAGGCACCACCCAGAGGGAAATTTCAGACATGCTGAGCATTTCTATGTTGAATTTACTGTAAACACAATGTGTTTACAGACTGAAATTGCATCCATGTGTTTGAATCACCGTCAAATCTTTTTGATAACATTTAACCTACCTAACACTTCACCACAAGATGAGTATTATCAGACATAAAAAAAATTAAAGGTACAATAAGTTAGATCTAGCCAAACTTTTAATCTAAAACACATAGATATTCATCTAAAACATAAATGTTATGTCAAAAATGTACTTGTTTTAGGATGCTAGCTGGCCACCATTGGCCTGTAATGTATCATATCACCTGCATCACTGTAGAGCTTCACCCAGGGTTTTCAGCTGGAAGATGTATACAAAGGGCAACTAGTAACTACTCCAGCAATTACCCCCAAAGATATCTCAACTGAAGTATATTGGAGTAAGAAAAATAAACAAATAATAAACAAAAGTACGGTGAGGAGCAGCTTTATTCATTAAACCTCTTGATGTCATGTCGTTGCCTCTCAAAGCTACTGTCAACCATACAGTATAAATAGAAAATGCCGTGCGAAAGGTTGCTGATAAAAAAAGGCACGCTATGCTCTGGCTGTTGTGTTTGGTGAGAGGATTCCCCTATCAACAGTGGCTACACTGTGGTTTTTCTTTCACTTTAAAGTTCTTTCACTTAATTACAAAAAATCACATGACTTCTTGAAAGTCGTGGTAATAGTTCTTGGCATGTGAACATGAAAAATCTTCATATTATAACTGTAAACCTTTATAATTAAACGTGGTAAATCCTTAAAGGGAAGTGAAAGTCCCTGGTGTTTTGGTCTTAGCTTTCGTAAAGAGATTATTGCAATAGACTACATCCAGTCCCTTCATGCATTTTTATATATGCATATTTATATGTATACATATTTTATACATAAAGTAATGTTTAGAAGCTGTATGTCTAATTTAATGTTCACCATAGGTCTTGTCTGTATTTGGCATCATGTCATTTCTCTCACTTGTGTTTTAAATGGACATCGGACAGTGATCAGAAGCTTCCTCATCCATCAGATCTTCAGTGTTTCGACACAGCTGAACCACACCACCCGGTGCCGTGCAAAGAATTGATGGTAATGAAAAGGCACGCTATGCCCGAGCTGTTATGTTTGGTGACAGAATACCCCTATCAACAGTGGATACACTGTGTTTTTCTTTTGCTCTGAGTTTCGTTTTCTTGAAAGAATCACATGATTTCTTGAAAGTCCTAGTAGTACCGTGGTTCTTGGCATGTGACGGTAACATGTAATGTCTTCATATTATAACTATAAACCTTTATTATCAATATTGGTAAACTATGTTCACCCTAAATATCTAGGTTTTAAGCAGAATATTTGGGTTCACTCTAAATATTTAGATTCAAGATTTATATTCATGTGTAAGATTTACAATTAAGATTTAGATGTAACATTTTTGATGATATTTACATTTAACATTTACATGCATATGTAATTAAATATTTAGACATAACTATTTAATACATTTCTAAGTTAGCAAATATAGTAAACTTTCAAAGATTCACACCACTTTTTCAAACAGTGTTTGAAGCTAAATGTGACAAAATGTTACTGTCGTTTTCAGCATGGGTCAGTTTGCTTGTCAGCGTCCGCTATCCTGTCACTCATCTCACTTGTGTTTTAAGTGGATGTCATCAGTGATCTGATGACTACAGATCTTCAACGCTTCAACACACCTGAACCACACCACCCGGTTCTGCTGGGCGTGGACAACCGGTCGGTTTGCATTGAGATAAGGACAGTGGTGGAAAGTTGACATCTTGCGTCGGGGGGGCGGGGAAGTTATCTTATCTGACTCTCGCCTTCAAAATAATGATGCAAAACAAACAGACAAACAAACAAAAACATTTCGTGGAGACAAGTAGTGTTGAACATGATCTTTATACTCCCTAATCCTAAATTCGGGGTTGCAAAAAATAATGACTCTCCTTCGGTTAGTTTAGCGGCAGAAAGTCTTTTACTTTGAAATCCTCCTACCGGATGTGCGCTCCCTGCGCTACAGGTGAGGTAGCGCAGGTGAGCGCGACTGGGTGATAATTTCAACCTGAATCAGGGGAGCGCGCTGACGCCTTTCGGATGTAGATCGAAACTCTGCAAGTCTCAGGAGCGGGGTGGGAGAAGGACAGCTGGTTTTGCCTCACGGTCGAACATTAATCCGACCTTTTTTCCTCCATTATGAGAGGAGACACGGCCACGGTAAATCCCCAAATCACTTAATTTAACCCGTCAATTAGAGGGGAGAGCTAGTGACTGACACGGTGTTGTTTCTAGAATTTGAAAAAAAAAGTGTGTGAAATTTTTATTTTTTTGTAACATTAACGTTCACTCGCAGAACGAGATGGAGGGGGACGGAGGCGCGGCTCCAGGCATTGGAGAGAGACGACCTGTGAGTACCTTCAAACTGGCACTGACGTGGAGAAAAAGTTAAAACTTTAAAAAATGTGTGAAACTCAAAACAAAACAAACAAAAAAACAACAGGGCCAAAAGATCAATGGCGAGAGAAAAAATAAAAATGCTAAATATGAGATAACGCTCCTTATCTACATAGTAGAGCAGATTTTAGTCTCACTGAGGTAAACAGCCATCAGTTCAGGACGTGCATGTGGGACAGTGTGTTTCCCTGCTTGGTTTGCTGCCTGCTCAGTCATTTCAACGCCTCAGTCGCTGTGGCTCAGCCAAATCCTGAGCAATGATGTAAATCACGTCTGTGTTTGGCCCTGCCATGCTTATGACCGATGACTCTGTTTACACAAGTGAATAACAGAAGGAATCCGATCCACGTCACGCTGACACCGCACACCTGCGTAAAATATGTGCGTGCGTGCTTTTTCATTGACAAGCATCCATGTACTCCGAGGATTCTAAATGAACTTGTCAGTGGGAGCAATCGAAGAACCAGTTGCAGATATTTGAAGGTATATGAAGCGGATTTGTGCAGGGCTACAATGCGTTAACTTAACGTTTTTGGTGGGGTGTGTTTTTGATTGTGTTTATGACTCCAAACATGCAGATTTCCTCTCTTCTCTGTCTTTATCAGAGTATTGTGACACTGCAGAGTATGCTAAAGAAAGTTTCCCAGAGCCCTTTTCATACTAAATACAAGGTGAGTACCCCCACACACACACACACACACACACGCACACACACACACACTCATGCATGAAATTGCAAACTGCCACTTTGAATTTTACATCTCACGTCAGGCTTTCTCCCGGTTCTACAATTCTGAGCTTCTAGTGGAACATGGGGATTACTATAGAAAAAAGGACAACATAGATGAGCTTTGTTTTTGTTTTTTTCTTCCTCTGTTCCTCCTCTCAGACTCTGGTCTCGTCGAGCTCCGACTCCAGCGCGAACGAGTCCGCAACTAAACAGGTCAGAGACCCCTCTTTACAGAAACGGACTGAGGAGCTTTGCGTTAAAAGTGTGTGTGTGTGTATTTCCGTCGACGCTATCTAGACACCACCTCCCGATCTTTGTCTGAGGGCCCGTGCGGCCTCGCGAGCGCGTCGTCTAAATCTGTTCACGTTATCTGGCGGCTGACGCGATCGCCGGTATCGCGAGCGATGGTGAATGCGTGCGACGCACGATGCGTGACTTCCCACGCTCGCCCTCACAAAAACATCTCGCTGTCTGTTCGCCGTCTCCTCACTCCGCCGTGGGCCACAGGACGGCGAGCTGTCCGGCCATCGCCCCTCTGCCGCCGCCATGGATGAGACTGACGACCACTGGCCCCGGGCAGGACAGGTGAGAGGAATGGCCAGCGGGGCAAAGGAGACGGGCTGGAACTTTTTTTTTCTTTTTCTGTATCGAGAAAAGATAATGAACTCGAATTGGTTCTTCGGTTAGTCGACAGATTGTGTCTTCTTGGTGCCGTGTGAGGGTTATTCCCACACCCTCTCTTTTGTTTCGTCCTCTGCCTCTGTGTAGGCGTGCTTGCGTGTGAGCAGTCTGACCAGACTTTTCTATTAATAAGTCGTGAGTCTGAAGTTAACCGGCTATTGTGGCAGCAAATAAGATGTGTCTGTTGTTGTTGTCTTCTATTCTAATGAATAGAGGACAACAATCCAGACCTATGGAAATGTTACCTGTCGTCACTACAGGATAGACCATGTTATGTTAGTCAGTTTTCATGTTAAACCTAGGCATGTTACGTAACTGCTGTGTCACTGTGAAATCTTCCAGAACGGAGAACAAGAACTGCACCATCTTAGTCTGCAGGTATGTTTTCGAATGCCATCTTAACTTTGTTTGAGTGTTCTGTCATCTGGCCAAGTGGTATCTAAACATCTTATTGTCTCATTTCCCTTTGTTTTTTTTCAGAACGGAGTCCCGAGTGGGTTGAACGGAATGAACCCCTTTTACAAATACTATTTGGTACATGCAAGGATTTATGTCTGGTCATGATATCCAGTTCTCATAATATTCTGCATGACTTTTTGACTTTTTTTGTTGTTGTTTCTGTCACCAGGAGTCGGGCAGCAAAGGTCATGAATTGGAGGACATGGAGAAGAAAACAACAGAAGAGGACCTGGAAACCATCTTCGTTCCTCCACCTGAATTTCAGAGCTCACCTCTGGATGGTCAAGCTGAAATCGAGACATTGGAGAATGGAGTTGAGCTTTCACAACCCGAGAAGGACATATTCCAGGCTTTTCTACCCAAGCACGACTTCCCACAGAGTGCATCTACCAATGGTTTCTTTCACGATGACACCGTGAACACACCAGACCTATTTGAGAAACTTCCTACTCGCACGCAGACCTTCTCCAAAACCACACAGTTGAAAGGCTCCGACCTGTTCAAAAGTGAACAGGTCGATCCCTTCCAGGCTTCTGAAGGAAAGGATGCAGAGCGTGCTACTGCAGAGAAGCTCTTTGCCACGTCTCCAAGCGTTTGTGAAAACCCCTTCACATCCCCTTTAAAATGGGAGGACGATCTGTTCCAGTCGCCACGATCCACAGCAGAAAACCCCTTTGTCACGAAGGTTCACAAAGGTGGGGAACACTTCAGTTTCCGGGAGACCAAACAGGACCAAGAGGACCTCTTTAGGATGTCCTCAACAAAAGATCTGGATGTATTCTCACCCTCATCTACAGGCGCGATCGACCCATTCCCAAGCCCCATTACCAGGAATTTATTTGAGGACGTTTCCAGCTTGGATGACCCCTTTGGTGTGACTCCCTCCAAGCAACACGACCCTTTTCAAGATGTTTCAAATGGGACTCTAGACATCTTCCAGCCGCTTCCCTCAAAGAGAAGCAGCAAGGATGTGTTCGATGGGTTCTCGGACAGCACAGCTTCAAAGGCTACACTTTCTTTTTGTAGCCCCTCAACGGAGCTGAAGCCGGACACGGACAAGTCTCTGGATCTCTTTAAGGAGACGCCACTGGAGTCTCCCCCACCCATACAACCAAAGTCTCTGGACAAGCCATCCGATATCGTGTTGACGACTCCTCAGGGGACGAAACATGGCATTCTTCAGCCGACTCCCTTCACCCGGGCCAGGAACCTGTACAGGTCTTCAAGTCATTCTCCAGGTCAAGCTGAAGTTGATCAAGTATGTCACATCCATGCTGTTTGTCAAAAACCACGAACACAGTGTTAAATGATGATACCTTATACTCAGCTGCATATTGTCACGGGTCGATTGCATCTGGTTACCGAACCGTTTTGAGACAAATTCTCATTGCTGTAATGTCACTCGCAGGTGCAAACTTTCAAGCGTCCTCCAAAGCCGCTTCCACGGACTAGACCACCAGTTACACACAAGCCTCCTCTCCCACCAGAGAGACCACCGAAGCCAGAGAAGCCCCCCACCCCAGCAAAGAATGTACGCGGACTTCACTTTGTTATTTTGACTTGTTCACATCTCCATGAGTGCCACTATCAATCTGTTTCTCCTCTCGACTCTTCAGATTCAACCTGAGCCAACCGCACCGAAAACATTTCCCAAACCAGTCATGAAGCCATTCCCAAAACCAGTTGTTCACCGCAAACCACCAAAAGCCCCGGTAGGCATGCTGCTGATGTTTGACACGTTTACTTGGTTATCCATTTCATGTCGCTTCAATTATCG
Organism: Karalla daura; assembly: GCA_029224185.1. Lineage (NCBI taxonomy): Eukaryota > Metazoa > Chordata > Actinopteri > Chaetodontiformes > Leiognathidae > Karalla > Karalla daura. The sequence goes on along the minus strand of CM055210.1, from coordinate 5,710,700 downwards.
GCCCTATGTCATCTCATAGGCATGTGAGATGGCATGTCGCCTCATTAGGAAGCACGGGTTGCTGTTGCTCTGCGGGAACGTTTCACATAAATCTTCTGTGTTTTGTTTTCAGGAGGTGTCACCTGAGAACTATGTGGTCTTTGAGGATATCTTGCTCCTCGGACAGGTGTGTTCAGGTTAAAAATGATTTATGGTAATCAGTTTAGAGAATATACGTTAAATGTCAGTTGCCGTACCATGATTGAAAAGAGCGATGCAAACGTAATGTGAATGGTAAATAAAGCTACAAGCTGTATCAGCTGACATGCAATCTTCTCTGCCTTGAAGCTCTGCAGATATTTCTGGACACATGAAGACACAATTAATAAAACAAACATGGCATTTGTGTGAGATGTATTAGGTTTGAAGTGAAGTTGTGAACATTTGCCTTGCTAACATTCTAGGAAAAGTGTGTAGAAGACTGGCCCGAGGACAGCCCCGAGCTTCAGCCTGACTTTAAACCAGTAAGAGAACATTTTTTCCAACTTTCTCTCAGTACGTCGCTCAAACGTTCAGCCTCCAAGGTTAACGTTCAAGTCAACGACACTTCAGCCTCTGATTAACGTTTATTTTCTATTCTTCCAAGTCTGGAACTTTTAAACTACGGCGGGAATCTTTAAAAGTAAGAGAAAAGCATTTTTTTGTTGTTAGCCACCATCATTTGTAAGGCAAAATAAAAAATATATCTTTTTTTTTGTTTGTTTTGTTTTGCTTTGGCAGACGAAGGCAGATTCTGATGGAGGAAGTGGCGAGGACCAAGACGGTACCGAAACTCAAGGCAAGGTGCGCGATGTGACAGAAGTTCTACGATCTGCATCCGTTCACCCATACATAATCTAACAATTCTAATCTAACATCTGTCTCACAATTTTTTTAAACAGAAAAAGGACAGAAAATTCATGTCCTTTATTTCCAGGAGGGGTTCAAAGGTGAATGAAGAGATGTTAAATTGCAATTTCAGAACTTTGGTTGTCTCTTCTTATTGAACCTCAAAATGTCAACGACTTTCTCCGTCCAGGACAAGTTCCCTGAGGATACGAAAGAGGGCAGAAGTAGGACGCTGCCCAGCCCACGTAAATCATCCAAGGTACCAGTCCGGGGCCCTAAATTCTTACATAAATGTCACTCTCACGTGTAAAGCTTGATCTGGATAAGAAGACAGTGTAATTAAAATGATGAGGCTCTCAAAGAAAGACCTCACTCTCACCTGCTCTGAGGTTTCTTTGAGCTCATCCTCGCATTTGCTCCAGCCAATAAAGCCAATTAAACACTTGACCCAGAAGTGAAATCTGCTCATGCACGTCAAGATGACTGGTTTTAATAGTGTCTTCCTGCTTTCAGGAGTATATTCCAGATGCGCACACGTCTGCAGGAGAGAGTGAAAACGGAGAGCAAAACGACCTGGAGTACAAAGTATGCCGTCTTGTCTGGACACTTCGTTTAGGGACTGATAAGAGAAGCAGTGATGTGCGCTGATAACTGTCCGCTTGTGCCAGCAGAAGAGACCCCTGAAGGTCAAAGTCAACCAGCTGCTCAGAAGAGCGTCCACCTCGTCCTCCATAACGGAAAGCAAACAGTCTGGCAGAGCGAGGGTCAGTTTGTCGCACAGGTGCGCGCCTAAATCCGCGATCCAGTTCTCGCCACATTCATTGTTGTCTTTCTTCTCTCAAATCTGCAGCAGGACGATGACCTGAATAAGAAAGGCATAAGCAAGAAGGACTCGGTGCGCAGATGGTCAGAGGTAAACTCCCCCCGCAGCCTGCCAGCTGTTGGTCAGACAGGTTGCGCCCTGAAACGTCCGGCGTTTCTGAGTGCGTTTGGGTTTTTGACGAATCGCTCACTGGTCCGCAGGGGACGGTTTTGAAAGACAGCTCTGGCGAGGAGGACGAGGGAGGGGAGGCCCAGCACGACGACGACGCCAGTGGGACCGTAGGCATTTCATATCTTTCTGTCATTCCTGAGCATAAGCAGAAATACGTAGTCTCCCTCTCATTCCAAAGGGCGCAAGACATTTTTGATGTTTAAGTTTCAATCCAAACTCCTACAACCCCGGTCGCTCAGACCGATCAAAACAGTGGATGCCATATGTTGATGGGGCGATCTCATCTTTTCTCTCTGTAGAGGTCCAAAAAGAAGGTCAAAATCAAGTTTGTGCCACACAGAGGCTTTGCCATCACTATGGAAAAGGTATCGCACGTCTACTCTTTATATTTTACAGCACACTGTTTTAATGGGAAGTCTTTACATTACATTCAACCTTTTTCTTGACCGAAGAAGACCGAGGATGAACCGAGGGGAGCACACGGGTACACGCCCCGCAAAGGCTCAAAGGTACGACAGCACATTTCTGATCTAGAGGCTTCGGACGGTGCGCATGTGTCTTTGTATCCGTGCTATGAGGATGATATATTTCGTACATCAGGATAAATTACAAGAAGAAGAAGTTCTCGGTGCCCATGGCTTCACACCTCGTAAGAAGTCCCAGGTAACTTTTCTATTACTCGCGTTGTTTCCTGTGCTTTTTGCTCTGTGCATGCAAGTTTCCTACAAACACATCTGTCGCTCCTAGGATAATCCTTTTGAGGACGTAGAGGAGGTTAAAGCCCAAAGGCTTCAGTCAACCAGCAAGGTGCTTTATTCATATTCTCACCAATACGTGGTTTTGTTTGACATTTCTAAAATTTACATTGGAAAATGTAATATAAACTACTATTCCTCTCACCATGCTTTTCTCTGGATATTTTATTTAGGCTGCTTTCATGGATGATGAAGACTTCTACAAGGCAAACGGAGATCTGTATGAAATGGCCGACTGCAAACCTGTAATGTTCCTCTTCATACTCTGCATGCGCTTGAACCTCAGTGGCTGTGTCGCCTGCTTTTCCTCAACGGCCTTCGTTTTTGTCCCCTCCGTCGACAGAAGAGACCAACAAAGATGAAGCTGCTGCACCCGTCGCGTCGAAGCTCGAAGGTAAACGCGCTTCCCCGAAGCGTGCCGGCCGTCCCGCTTAGGTAGGGTTCTCTGAACGTCATTTCATTCTTCAAACAAGGAGGACATGCTGGACGACGCCGGCCTGCAGAAGAAGAAGAGCAGCTTCTCGGCAGACGAGCTGGACGACGGGATGGAGGACTGCAGCGTGGTACGAGCCCATACCTCGAAACTGCACTTCTGTGGCGGGATCAGAGCGTATCCTCTTTGGGGAAAAAGCTTTAAAGCAACATCGCAACACTCTGACAGGAAGGATACATAACAATAGAGGGACTTATTGTGTGTGTCAGTTGTGCTCAGTGTCTCAGTGAGGGAACACAATAAGGCCCTTCACACAAGGCCTGTGAAGAGGACAAGACGCTTGGTCTTCGTTTGACCGATTGCATTACATGTTCACGAAATTCGATCAGATGCAGTTGTTTCTTTTCTCTCTTTCCTGTTCAGTACACAGCGAGCTTAATGAGAAAAACACATCTTTTGTTTCTCCTGTCAGAAAAAACATAAACACAAGGGCCCTAAACTGATGCCGCGGAAGTCCAGGACCGCCTCCAGACCCGGTGAAGCCAGTGGCCTCAGCCAGCGTCCGCCTCACCTAGCTTCCGATGTACGTTCAACGTCGTCATTTGTTTCCTTGACCCACTTTGTAGCCAAACGTTAGCGTGGTTGTAATTAGATTATCATCGGTGTGTATCGTATAGCTTCGCATCTGTGTTTTTTACGTATCGATTTTGTGCAGGACGCCTGTGCCGAGGATGACTACTGTCAAACTGAAGAGATGTACGACTACCAGCTAGACGAATCAGAAACCTGCAAACCGGTGAAAAAAACAAAAACAAAACAAACCCAGTGGTGTGATCGCTTCTCTTGATCACCCTCTTTATGCTTCTGAGATAAAAACTTTTTGTCCCTTTTCTAAAACAGAAGAAGACCTCAAAACTGAAGGCCTTCAAAAAGCACTTGGCTCAGGTGAGGGCACAGAGGCAGGGGATACTGATGTTGCTTTTGTCGGAATGGCGCACTGACTTTCCTCTACGTTTGTGACGCCTCAGAAGAAAGCCACGGGTCTGGAGTATGACGACCCGCCAGGAGCCGCGTCTGGTGAATACCTCTCAGAGGCAGCGAGGGTAAGTCCACAGAGCTCGAACAGTTGACCTCGAACCAGGAGCAGTCCACGTGACACTGGTATGTGTTTAATCCTCCGATAACCATCGTCGTCTTGGGCTCAAACTGGTTGGCACAAGTTTTCCATTCACATGACCCAGTTTCAGATATTTCTTTAACCCGGAGCTCTGTTCACTGCATCCCTGCAACTTGTTAGTGAGCTCACCTTCTGGTTTTAAGTTGCAATGTTTTTCCGAGAGGAAATGAAACATTAACACACCCTTCAAAAAAGCAAATACCAATGTCTTGCAAAGAAGCCCTTTGGACAGCCATGATGGTAGATGTAGTCATTTATTTTCTTTTTGAGTGTTTATTTCTTATTATATCAAACAAAAAGCAAAACAGAACAGCTGCAGTGATGGTTACAACCTAGGAATCATCATTGGATACTTTGACTGAAACACGTGTCATAATTGAGTGTTTTAGTGGAAACCCTGAGTTAAGAAAAGTTGTTGTAAAATAAGAGAGGAATGAAAATGAACTACATGGACATGGGAACACTGACTATGTGACTACGACAGGACTGAATGGAACAAATCTTTGTGTCTGAACAATTAATGGTGCAAAAGACTATATGGAATCCTAAACACGAGATCCCCATTTTCCACTGTCAGCTGACAGTGATGATATGTTGTTGTTTTCCACTGCTCGGTTATCTCTTTCTCCGTCTCCGATGGGACACATTCCTGCGACATGTGGCCGGGCCAGTCCAGCCACGTAGCACGCATACCGACCGACACACCATCTCCTGTGTGTGTGTGTGTATGTGTGTGTGTGTGTGTGGGCAGGTCCTCAAAACTGGCTGCGGCTCGGGTTAAATAAAGACGGATTCTGATGACTAATCTGAGCTACCGACTGTCTTATTTTTGTCTCCGACGCGCAGGCAGAGTGGCTGGCTGCTCAGAAGGATGAGCGCGCCCTGGCGGGTCTGGAGGACGAGGACGAGGACGGGGTCAGTTCCTCCGGACGCGCTCAGATCTTCCAGCCCGCTGTCACACTCTTTCTGTGTACGCAAACAGTCGTGTCTGTAGGGGTGTGGTGCTGAGGCGTGACCCGCCTGTTTTTGTCTTTTCTTAGGACACGGACAGTTTGATGGAATGGTGGAACACTGTGGAGCGTGAGTCACAATCACTTATCAGAAGCAGCAGTTGCAGATAAGCGTACATTTCACTCACAGCTGAACAACTGTTGATGGTATTGCAGAATGGGATGAGGTGCCATCCGACGATGAAGGCAAAACCATTCAAGAGGAGGGATCCAAGTACGTCCTGTTGACATTAGTTTGGCTAAAAGTCAAAGTGCTCTAAATACCAGCCCTCGTTTCTATATGTGACTGACTCCCAGTGGAGTCAGTCTGAGCGGATTAAGGGAAACGTATGTCAGAATTAGTTGATACTCAGTTTTGAGGCATAAATGTTGGTGTGCGGTAGTGTGATTTCTGGGAGACTGGTTGCCATCTGTCATTATAATCTGATATGTTAAAGTTGACACAAAAATAAGGCAGAGTGTACCTGTACAGGTCACCAGTCTATCGCAGTGTGCACATACACCATTCACTCTCACACTCACCTAGGGACAATCTAGAGTCTAATGGACTGAAACATGCTTGTGTTTGGACTGTGGAAGGAAAGGGTTGTACCCAAAGAAAGCTCACACATACTGCAAATCTGTGTGCAGATCTGCTTTATAGGTTCAGATAAAAACTCTTTTTAGGGATTTAAGATCATTTAAAGACTCAATTAGGAAAAAAATCATGGATTTCTCTGCATCTCTCTTGATCTGGTCTCTCTTGATTGGTTGTACTGCATATTCGTCTGTACTAAACTTGACGATACCAACTTTGCTCAACTTCACTCCAGGTCGTTCACCATCTTGGCCAACAAGGTTCACCGCGGTCTGCGTGTCTTCAACAAGGTCTTCACAGAGCGAGCTGAGGTCCTGTGGCAGTCGATCATCACTTTGCACGCCCTGGCCGACGACATCAGCAACTTCCACCAGAAGGCCAAGATCGCCGGCATCACTGGAGGCACCACCACGGCCGTGGGTGGCGTGACGGCCATCGCCGGCCTGGCTCTGGCGCCCTTTACCCTGGGCGCCTCGCTCGTCATCACCGCCGTTGGCGTGGGTGTGGCCACAGCCGGCGGAATCACTTCTGCATCGGCGGCCATCTCGGACAACGTTAACAACATGCACGACAGGAAGAAGGTAAGCCACGATCACAGAGAGTGCGGAAAGCCTCCGATAACTAATGCGTTTGCTTGTTTGCTGGAGCTTTCCGTTGACTGTCCAACTGCATGACTGAAGACCCTTCCCATCCTCCTCCTCGTCAGGTGGAGGCAGTGCTGGAGGAGTACGAGATTCACCTGCTTGACATTGGGAAGATCCTCCACTTTGTCAACCATGGCTTGTACAAACTCCGCGGCCACCCTTTCCTCAGGTCTGGCACCCAGCACTACTCCGAGGACTGGGAGATCCGCAGGTCCGTCCAGATGATCAGCTTGGTGGACTCGCCCATCATGCGAGCGGTAGACATAGCGGACACGGCGCTCGCCTCGGTCCAGGGACTCTTCAAGGGCATAGACAAGTACTTCATCAAAGACTCCCGTGAGCTGAAGAAAGGCTGCAAGAAAGAGATGGTGGCCCAAATTAAGGAGGTGGCGACGGTGCTCAATGACGGGGTAGTGGAGCTCAATGCCATCAGAGAAGAGCTGCAGGACGCCACAGGAAACATATGAGGCGACATCTCCACTCGGAGATCACCAGCTCCATCTCCTGGCTGAATGAAAGGACTGCTGTTGTGAAGGAATAAATGGTCACGGTAGGTTGGTGCACGTAATGAGCAGTTCAGACACCGAAAGTTTGAGACAAACAATGAGAATATTCCGTACACTACTCTAGTATTAGTATCGTATTTATGTTGAAAAGTTAACTTAATGTGAGGAAAACAGACACTGTATGTGCACTGTGCGTGTTGTCACATGGTAAACGGTTTAACTGGAGGGTGTAACACATTGTAACTTTGTCTTCTCACCCTTTGCACACAAATTGTCACCTAATCACCCACAGTAGAGCACCTTATGATTAATGGCTAGCAAATCAGGGATTATCCTAGAAAAATAAACAAATGTTACCTTTCCTATTTGCAACATAATACCAGGATATCCTGCTTTGGGCAATTCTTTGACAATAAAGAAAGTGATATTCTCTTTATATATGGTAATTTATTTTTCACATATCACTGAATTCCATGTCTTTAAAAGACAGTTCCACTATTTAACTAGTGTTTTTGTTTATTTTAACAATCTCAGCAGTTTTTAATTTTAACGACGTTGAAGCAGTTGACAAAGGTTTGCTGATTTGTATCTTTTACAATATGTCTCCTTAAGAAAAAGAAAATATATACACATATGTATCTAGATAATGTGTTTATCATACACGATTCTCACCTATCTAATAAAAGTGGCTATTTGTGCATTAACAATGTAAATACAGAGATTTGTTATGTGTTTGAAAGTGGCCATTGGCTTTATTTTATCGATGTATCATACCGTCAGATTGACTTTGACAATCAGAGTGTGTAAAAATGTGCTTGTGACAGTCTTGAAATGTTGATCTTTTTATCGTGGTATCTTACTTTGATATTGATTCTGTGAATAAAGACTTGTATGAAAACCATCTGAGGATCTGTTTTATGTATATGTATGTGTGTATGTCTCTCTTTCTTTATTCTATAGTCAATCTTAGATTTCTCGATTAATCAATTCGTTTTTTCATCTTCAAAATAACAAACGGCAAAACAAGATTGGACAAAACAAGATTCTTCATACGCCTTTTTGTCCTCACCTCAATTCCATTTTTGCCCTTGATCTCAGAATCTAAGCTAATTTCTTAAAAATAATTTCTGAAAAGAATACTTAACTCAAACCAATGATTATTTGAATAGTGGCCGATCATTTTAGTCGATGTACAGCATAGTTGTTGTATAGGCTCCTTGTACTAAAGAAGCTCCAGTGTGTTGTTGCAAATTATGCAAAAATGAACGCCTGGGAACAAGGTAGGTCGAGCAGGTGAGGAGACCACGCCTCCACAACAGGTAACACAGCTGATCTAGAAAGGGTATATCACGAGCTCAAATCTGAAGCCACGGACAGTTTTGGGGGTGTGTGTATGTGTGTGTATAGAGCCCCGAGCTACTGATACTGTGTCCTCCCGTTGTACTGTTGTCCTTTGTTCGGCCAAAATAAAACCTCTCCCGAAATCAGAGCAGCCAGTCAGTAATCCAACGCCCCTCAGGTCCGCCTCGCACGTTTTCTCTCTCTGCCGAACCAGTTTGTCCTCTCCTCATCGGGGAAAAAAAGGGGGAAGTCAAGGACCGGGTTCGTGAGCAAACTTTTGCGGACCTGTTGGAGGCGAGGCGCCGTGTGCTTGGGTTGTCGGCAGTTGTGTGCGTGTGCTAGGCCGCTCGGACGTGGAGGTAAGCGCCGCCGGCTCGTCGCATTGTGTCGCCCTATCTCTCCACATTCCTCCGCAGCCGCCCACACAATGCGCTGCGCAGAGGGCGAGGACGGCATAGGTCCAACCACGTCCGAATGTCACCCTCTTCCGGATAATTGTACATGTTTTGAAACTTCGTATGTCCGCACAGTATGCGACAGAGGTGGCACGCTTAAATACGGTTTAAAGACATCACCACCTGCACTGATAAACACGGTTTCGACCCGACCTCGCTCTCAGACCTCATGACACGCACCTGACGTCATTGAGCCCCCGGGGTATTGAAGAATTACCTCTGGGGTGGAGTTGGTTTGTGTCGATAATGAGAAGAAAAACTTGTCCCTGTTAGTTTGTTTTTTACTCACCTGTCCTGCAGAATAAACTTTGTTGTTTAACTCCGACCCCAGTGGAACAAATTTGAATGACAAGGTATCGCCTCGACCAAAACATTTGGTATTCCCTGACGAAAAAACAAAATCACATCACATCCATAAAGACACACTTTTTGTCTATTGTTCTGACTTCACTCAGTTGCCCCCGCTGATTCAATATAATGGATGGGATGTGTTGAAAATGGCTCCAATGACAGGTTATTTCCACCAAACTTTACATAAAATAGATTCATACATTTGTCAAATATCTGAATGGAGTTTGGTTTGCCCAGAGCAAAGAGGGCAGCTGCGCATGCCAGCTTTTTCGACACTTCTTTAAAAGAATAGAAAATGAAAAGCCAGTTTACAGTATACATTTTCTTCAAAACTGAATTTTAAAATCATGTGAATCTTCGTCTGACACCTTAGGGAGACAACGCACTTGGTATGATTTCACTCGAAAATTTGTCAACCTTTAGGTGGCAGGAAAACATCTGCGCTCAGTGTTAATACAACATGAGTTGATTCTTTCAAACTTTTGTGTTTTCATGGTCACTGTCACATTTCATGATGCTCAGTTCTCAGTGAACCCTGATTTTTCAAATATCTGATTGGAGTTTGGTGTCACGCCTCATCACATCCCAATGCTTGAACTGTTTTTAAGGATGAATATGTTCAGAAGAGATAAAGGCTCCACGGCCCCAACTCCAGAGCTCCCACCTAGACCCAGCAAGGAGGTAAAGAACAAGTTAGGAAATATAATATACAGTGACATATAGTATATTTGCATTTGTCACACTCTGTTAACTGAGGCATTTGTACATTGCTGGGATCTACAGCACCCAGTCTCACTCAACAGGAGCACACAAGACGCAGGAATGGCCGTTGACCCCCAGGTCAACGTTGACACCAGTGAAACCAAGGTACAAATTTCAAGTGTGTGTGTGTGTGTGTGTTATCATTGATGTATTGTGACCTCTGCTAATAATCAGACACATTCTCAACTTATTTATACATGTGATGGGTCAGCTGGCAGGGCAGCACCATGACAGTCCTCCATCTTAAAACTACAGCTTCCAGCGAAGGACAAATAGCGAATAGCAACATGTTTTCCCTGCAAGCCGGTGCAGAGACGCTGGGGTAGAAGATCAGTGGGAAAGTCTTTTATCATGCACAGTGCCTACAGTAGTTGCTATACGTGTTTGACACAGGGAGGCGCGAGAGTGACGTATTGGTTTGGATGCAATACACTCTTTCACCATTAGATGGGGGGTAATTCCTACACAATGTCCCTTTAGCTCTTGCCACACATGCTTCGGCTGTTTTGGCACAAGATCATGCACATCCTGTTGATCCTGCCAAAGGCATTATTTAACTGCAAATATGATCTGGACTTAATTGATGACTGTTATGTTTTGTCATAATAACTGAGTGTTTTGTGTTAACACCAGAGGACTGGGGTGATGGGGGTGATGCAGAAAGTCAACCCTTTCAAGTCCAGCTCGCAGGTAAAACCCCAGAGCAGTTGTTTTGATGCTAACTTTGTCGTTGAAATTCCGATTAAACTTGGCTCTATGTCCAGGCCCCCTCCGTCGTCAGCAAAGGTCCATCTTCAGAGTCTCTAGACCAGGGAACGGACTCAACGCAGGTGAGCAGTTGCTGTGTTGCGCAGGTGTCCAACCTGCAGAGGTGACCCCTCAAATGCATTCAAATGCCAATTCCATTCCACCACGTTGGCCAGTTTCCAAAACATGTTTCTACTGCAATTAAGTCATTCAGATGCTTTAGATGTCTGAAGTTATGTCACATGCAGTAGTGTTGGTGTTAACTCTCTCTCCTCCACCTCTTACATGGTAAACATATACATTTCTTAACATATCTACAGCTTGTCTTCTGTTCTTGGGATAAAAGAAAGTATGTTTAATAGCATTATAGTATGTTTATTTCGCTTGCTATACACGGTTGCTTTGTGAACTTTTGTTTGCACTTACTGAACACCCGCTTTAGTGCTGTACTTTACTTTACAGTACTTTATTACTAAAAATAAGGACAATGAATGAAAAAATGAAAGTAACTCTACAACTTGCACTTTATTTGATAATGGAGATCATAAATCAGGGAAGTGGATTCCCTGGGGGGAAAAAAAAGTGTGCAATTTATCTTGCAGAGCACCGGTATGCTGAAAGGGGTCATTCAAAAGGTCAACCCATTCAAGTCTACCTCCCAGGTAACCACAGCATTGTCCACGTGTGGTTGTGGTAACAATGGTAATGGCATCGGTGTCCGACAACAAGTCGCCCACTCGACCGGTTTTCTCACGCAGGTGTCAAAAGCTCCGTCGTCGGAGTCACTGGAGCAGGGGAAGGCTTCAGACCCCAGTCAGGTGGGTCCATGGGAAACACTGAATGCCATTTCCATCATCTGGTGACATCCGCAAGTGTCCACTTGTAGCCGTTCATCTAGTCTCTCTAGATTTTTAGTCCCTCAACCGGAAATACAAAATCCCTTTGATGTTGACCAGGTTATTTCTGAAGCGGAGAACAGTTTGAAAGAGTTGACAATGCTGCAGTTTACAGTTTTAAGTGCCAGGATTAGCTGATAAAAATGAAACCTACCTTGAAATAACAAGACAGACATGTTTAAGCCAATGGGAGACTCCCACATTCCCACTCTTTGTGAGAGTGGTGTGTGTCCCGCCTTCACCCCATATGCACTAATGATTTTTGGTCTTTTTACTTGCCCTTGACTCAGTGCTCATTGGATTCCAATGTGGATGTTGATAGACTTTTTAAAACATTTCGCCCTGGCTCAATGAAAACAATTCTTGGCTCCATCTTTTGTGCCAGCTAGTGCTTGTGGACACAAATGCGGCAACGAGCCAAGACCTGCCCTTGCCACACTGAAGTGGCCTAAACAGGATGACTCTAATTCTGAATTCATTAACAGGACAGACACGGAGCATAAGGCAGGTTTACGAAACGAATTAAAGAATGACGTGACGGAGAGAACGCAACAAAATGGACAGTTCAGGAATTTGTTGCAACCGGATGGCTTAGTTCTGTATTCCCTGTCTGCTTAATTAAGACGTGTCAGTCCTGAAAAAGAAAAAGCGAGGCATATCAAATAATGAAATGAGGGAGGTTACCTGGGGATTTGTCGATCTCCTAAGATGATGGTGGTAGACGATGCATTCCGGTAAAATCACAGTGTCATTTGAGCCTGGAGTCGTGGACTTTTTCCGGTCTGCTCGGTCTATTTTTAAATGAACCGGGGTGAATGTTTGGGTCTAGTCTATGACGTGGTGGGATTAGTGGTAGCACGCTGGGCCTTCCTCTGTGCTCACTGTTTCCAGGCCAGATTTGTGTCTTTAATGTTCGCCTCCTGCATTTCAGAGCCCTGGCATGTTGAAAGGGATGATGCAGAAGGTCAACCCGTTCAAGTCTTCCTCACAGGTATCTTTTGAGTGACATTAAGTCACATCGTCTTAGAACATAAGATGCTGTATGTGGAGCAGAATTAAAGGCAGACAACATCACATTTTTATTAATGTTTGTACGTATGATGCGTCACCGCTTTGAACTTGATACTTTCATGACACTGTTAAACCTTAAGCGACCGGTTTGTTCCCCGTACCTCTGCTGAATGTTGTTCCTCTGGTGTAGGTGGCAAAGAGCGATCCAGAGAGCGGTTTGGCAGACCTACCTCAAACGGGAAAAGACTTGCAAAGCAAACAAGTAACCACTGCTTGCACTTTCCAGCGGATCTGCTCTCGACTGTCTGTTTGCTCGCAGTCCATTGATGCTGTTCAGTATAAATTCAGTTCAGTTGTCCAAATAATGTGTTCTTTGTCATTTAGAATCCAAATGTGATTGCAGGAATGATGCAAAAAGTCAACCCATTCAAATCTTTGCAGCCAAAGGTATTAGCAAAACCGACACTAATTGGATGTTTTTTATGGGGCTGGGGGATTAATTCAGCTTTGTTTCTCTGCCTGCTTCTTGCATCTGTTGCCTCCAGGACGCGCAGCCTCTGCATGGTGACCTCTCCTCCAGCAGCGGGAGTCTGTCAGAGAACAACAATCTTCCAGAGAAGCAGGTAAGTCCGTGCACGAAGTTCCCCATGTTTGCTGTGCCAGGTAGTACACTTTGAGAAAATATGATCAATGAGGTTTCGTTCAGTTTACCTGCAGCTCCTAAGTATGTCATCATGGGGGTGGTGTTGACCAAAGCTCCCTTCTGAAACCTTCATACTTTGTAAGGTGAAATAAGACATTTTGACTGTTCATAACAGTAATTTGTACGAACTGGCCACTACTACCCAAAACATTCACAAGTTAAATAGTCCCACAGGTATTTTTTAACCAGTCGTCCTTGAGAAACAATGCAACGCATCTTTAATTTCTAATCAAATCATCCAATGAAAGCCGTTGGCTTTTTGGTTCACCTCACTGGGATATAATTGAAAACTTGAATATTACACTTCCCACTTCTCAGGGAATCATTTCCTCAGTGTTTGCTGTTTTTTTTATTTCTTTCTGTAATCTGTATGATCTCATAAAGATGTGTGTGATGGGTGACTTGTCCACGGAGTATTCCCTGCATCGGAGATGAAGCCCCTGCAGTCCCACTGTGTACAAACTGGCAAACAAGATGGATAAACGGAGATCTTGTCTCAACTTTCTATGTCTGGTATACTTGCTGGTCCCACCAGATGGCGCCAGAATTGTCTTGTCTTTTTCTGTCCGATGTTTTTTGGGGGTTTTTTTTTGCTGTATATGGATATATGTAGGGCAGGTGGGGTCTGGTACTTTGTACCACTAGAGGATTCAGTGGCAAAATGAAACAGAAGCTGCAGGACTGCCAGAAACGAGCACAAGTGACGATGGTGCTACTGTTTCTCCCACTATAGGACCAAGGAACAATAAAAACGGTTCAGAGTCAAAAATGAACAGTTGTCATTTAACTCCACAGAGCATAATAAAGAGTGGAGAGGTGAACAATATAAAAAAATATCACCCCTGGATATACTGTAAGGCCCAGTTGTCTCGTTTAGCCATTGACTTATTTTGCTTGTTGTTTCAGAACCCCGGCACGTTCAGAGGGATGATGCAGAAAGTAAATCCCTTCAAGTCTTACGCACAGGTACCTAACAGCGTTCACCTCTCAATTCTGTCAGTGTGAAAAGCTTCAACTTCAGTGCTTAGTTCCAAAGCCTGATGTGAGTGTGGACGGTAGCATTACCCACTCTTCTGCTCCATGTATAGATGCCTGACGAGGAATGCCAGACAGACGCCGCACTGCCCAACACAGACTCTTCATCCAAAATCCAGGTAATGTATGACTGAACTTCTCAACCTGTTCCCATTATTTTAATTATTTGTGTCCTCCTCCATCTCAGCAATTAACGGCTAAAACTGTGCTCCCCCCAAATGTGTCTTATTTCTTACCAGGAAAGCGCCTCCGTTTCGGGAGATCAACCCTGTGACACTGAAGGATTGACGGACGTCACCGTCGGACATGTAAGACATTTTTTCCTCAACCTAACCCTAAGCTCAACACAATGTGAAATGTTTGTCTTTCATTAGACTGCTGAACCGAGGGTCTGCTCTCGCTAGCCGGGAGCGAAGTCAAGCTTCACCCCCGCAGCGTGCCAGGCAGCTGCCAGGGAGGAGCACCAGACGGCCTTACCGTCTTTTAACAATGGTGGAAGCATGTTCCTCTTCTTCTTTGTGTGGCCTCAAACAACCGCTTCCTGGTTCGATTGACACTCATCAATAGCCACGTTGTGGGAAAACCGCATCTGTGGAACGGCAGTCATGATTTTTTTTCATCGCCTAGACAATAACACAAGACAGCAGTATGTCCGGAGTCAAAACCGTGCATGCTTCGCATAGTTAGGAGTCATACATTGAGATTTATGTGGATGTCTGCCGCTTCCAGTCACAACCCGAGACAGAGGACACAAGAAACAAGACCTCTCTTGTTTCTTGTGTCCTCTTTTCTGGTGGCATTTGCGTAAAGGCTGAGCCATTACGAGATCAATGATCTAGCGAAGCTAAAGCTCAGTTAAAAACTGTAATCTCCCTAATGTCTCCGCTTGTCTTGTTGGGTTGTTTGGGTGTGAGTATGAGTTGTGTTTGAGGTAACTTTCACTAATCTGAAGAGAACCTTTCATTTTTTAATAGCTGCCAACCATGCTAACCATGTGACCCCCTACCTACCCAAAGTGTAGTTAGAGAAATAACCATCCAGCGTTTTTCTAGACTGTCTGGTACACTGATGCTGACCCGGGTTCTGAGGCCAAAAGCCTGCCAACAGAGGCGCCGAAAACAAGAAAGAAGGTATTTTGCCAGCTATGTCTCCAATCCTACTCATTGAGTTTGACTGAATGTGTAAGCGTAACATTTGTGCTCTTAATCCCCCCCCTAGACCTTCAGGATCAAGAGGATTCTGCCCAGTGGACTGTTTGGATCTGGAACAAAGGTACGAATGATCCGATATTAGTTCAGCCCAAAACGTCATGCTTTGATTTCAAAGTGGAAAGTCTTGTCTCCCCTTATATCTCCCCAAATTTCCATGTGTGTTTCGCACCGCAGGAGTCAGACGCAGCGTCTTCAAACGCGCCACAGGTGAGGGGGGCGAACACCTTTTAAAGGCGATACCCGGGGACAAAAAAGGAACGCGTAAGAGGAGAAAAAGGTCGAGCAGATTTAATCTAAGGAATGCATGTAAACAGTGAAATGCGGTAACGCCAGTTTTTCGGGGGGAAAACGATGGATCGCAGATGGCCAGGCTGCGTTACCACGCCGCGTGCCACAGATCAGATTTCTCTGTGGCGTTCTGCTGTCACGGTGCACCTAAAGCCCAACCTGGTTTAATGTGGCTCCATCGTTCAAACCAGGAGGGTGAATGATGTCAGCGCGCCAGAGCTTTGTTCGAGTGCCACTGGCTTTGCTAATAGCCCATGGGTAACAGGAGCTTCTGGTTTGTCCGGTGGCCTCCATTGTGCGTTTCCTCGTGACCTGCTTTTCACTTCCTGTTCACAGGGGGTTGACAGTTTTCATCTGCTTTAACCTGACCCGACTGATCCAGTGAACTTTTTACTCCGCCATCACCCTCGTTGCCATGGTCCAGTTGCTTGTTGCTTAGGAATAATTGATTTCATGTCTGTTGTTTTTTCTCTCATTCACTCTCTGTGGTATTAGGTGTTCTTGGGAAACAAGTGAAGGAAACGTCTCTATCTATACATTGCAAGCACAAAAGGAGCGGGTGTAGACTTCCTTAAAACGCTTGAGTGGCAGCAATGGAGTAGAACAGATTGATTGATTTCAACTCACAATCTCCTTCTTTTCTGTTTTCCCCACATTCAATCTGGATCTGGGGAGATGTACATTATAAAACTTATCATTTTCTCAAAGAAAACCCCATTTTAATTAAAAATACAAATATACACAACAAAAGGCCTGTTTTTGTTTTGAAAACCCAAGACAGGTCTTCAGAGGAAAACAGCTCTACATTACAGCCTTATGTAAACCCACAAGGACGTTTCCGTAACCAAAAACTGGCCACGTCCAGAAATCCAAGACCTCACAATACGCTGACTGATGTCAATGTCTTTTGCATTTTGTGGAGGCACATTTAATATCTGCCACTGAAAAATGGTGAATGGGTTGTGAATTTCACTGTCGGAGGCACTGTGCTTTTGAGCCGCCTGGCAAGCACACCTGTGGCTCCGCTGATGCGCCGTTCCAAAGACGGATGACACTCATTGTCACTGCAGTGATGGTTTTAGGGGACGCCCATGCATGCACACATGCCATTTACTCTTAAGACTCATAAAAACTTTATATTTAGAAGCGCCGACCGGGAATGCAGTTTTACAGACATCAATCTACGCCTGTCACCCATCAGCGGTGACACGCTTGATGCTCCTGTCATAGTGCGTTGCTCACCGTCACGTTAATGGAGGACATGGTTGAATGTAGGTGAACGTGTAGGTTGCGTGGTCGAGTGTGCAGTGGAAGTTGGGGATTTTACGGTAGTGAACTAACCAGAGTGCGAGCTAGTCTGCAGAACTATTTCAGAACGTGTTTTTGATTCGTGACATGCTGTGTTTCACGGTGGCAGAGAGCACGTCGACGTCGCTGAAATGTTGAGTTGAGCAGCGCAAAGAATGAGAAATTCTTGAACATCAACAAATATTGCAAAATGTAGTTTAGAAGAGCTCATTCTTGCGTGACAAAGCACGCAGAAAAGAAATCATCTGAATCTGTTCAGCCTATGGAAGTGCTGGCCTATAAGTAATTCAAAGCGATGTGCACGATCATTTGGCCAAGTTATGCAAGATTTTTCTTTTAATGAGAAACAATTGGGTTTGTTGGGGGTTTATCCATTAAAGGTCACAGGACAATGAATAGCTTAAAACACTTGACTGCAGCAAGACCGGGTATTTAACCAGCACCAACTTCTGGCTGTAGGAAGAAACGGTGGAGGTTCAGATGCTCGAGATGGCTGAAGTTCCGGTACCCAGCGAAGGGACATCTCCAGACCCCCTAGACGTAAGCTGCTTTTAATATCTGAAACCTTCCCGATGCTGGCGGCCTGTGCGATCTTTGATTTCCTCGGATAAATACAAGCACCCCGAATGGATTCCCTTTTAGGACGAGGAAGGCCTCCTGACGTGGTGGACAACGGTAGAGGGTGAGTTGGATGCTGCTGGCGTGTGGCTGCCTCAGTGTGATCCCGCCTTGGTGAGGTTGAATTGTGACCACTCGCTCTCTGTGTGGCAGGCTGGGATGAGTGGAACGAGGCAAATCAGGACGAAGAAGCTGAGGAGTAAGTGGTGTATTCACTGAGGTCGTGAAATTGCACATAGAACTCTTTTTCAGTGTTTCAGAATAGCACAGGCCACTACCCAGACGCTCCAGTCTGATATCCAAATAAAACGTCATTAAAAGCAATTGGTGGTGCTAGTGGATGACGTGCCAATAATTGCCTAGATCAACAAGTTTCTGACGGTACCTGAACGCATCTCACAGCAACTCTGCAAGGCCCGAAACCGATTTAAGGGTGGGCGGGTGGGGGAGGAAGCCCTGCACAGTAACAGCCTAGCATTCGGTTTCAAAATAAAACTAAGCTAAGCCAACGTAGTATAACGCATAGTATGCTAATGCTAATTACGCTATACTGCTATAATTATGCGAACACAATATAACATATCGTATCAAACTGTACACAACCAAATCATCGTAAAACGGTAGAATCAACAACATGTCACTGTGTTTGCGATCCTACTCGAGATCGGTTCTCCTCTCACTGAACGTCCTCCCCTTCGTCTCAGGGTGGTGGAGGAGGCGGCGGACCGCGTCTTCATGGCGGCCCGCCTCTTCGTCCGCTTCTTCAACCAGCGCGGCGCCTCGCTCCAGCAGCGGATCCTGGAGCTGCTGTCGCTGGCCGACGCCGCCGACGCCTTCCACAAGAGGACGGTGACGGCCAGCGTGGGCGGCGGCGTGGCCAGCGTGGCCGGCTCGGTCACCACCATCACCGGCCTGGTGCTGGCGCCCTTCACCGCCGGCACCTCGCTCATCGTCACCGCCGTGGGCATCGGCATCGCCACGGCCGGCGGGGTGACCTCCGCCTCGGCCAACATCACCGACACCGTCCACTCCAAGACGGACCGCAAGAAGGTGGAGAAGATGATTCAGGACTACCAGGGGGAGATGAAGGACATCAAGGAGTGCCTGGAGTTCTTGCAGGTAAGAGTTCATATAGTACAGCACCATTTAGTTCAGTTTGAGCTTTTTTTTAAGGCATGCATGTTCAGTAGTCTGATTCTGCAAATCCTGAGTAAAGACTGGTTAAAACCTCTATTCCTCTGAGTCATACTCCTTTTTGCCTTTTCCTCGGCTAGTCTGAATTCCCGAATGTGTAGCGTCTATTCCCGGCGTAAAGTTTGAACCCATGTCTCCCTGACAGCAAGGGATGGAGATGCTGGAGGAGTGGAACTTTGAGCAGTATGCGGAGAGCATCTCCAAGAAGCACCTCAACCAGAACGTCAAGCATGTGATGAAGGAGGGCGGCCGCGCCGGCAAGGCCCTGTTGATCAACACAGAGAGCCTGATCAGCACCGTGCAGGTCCTCAGCGTGGCCGGAGGCGCTGCCAAAGCCGCCCAGGTGATGAGCGTGACCACCGGGGTCATGTCCGGTCTCTTCCTGGCTCTCGACGTCTTCTTCCTGGCCAAGGACTCCATGGAGCTCAGGAAGGGCGCCAAGACCGACTTTGCCAACAAGATCCGAGAGGTCTGCAAAGACCTGCAGGACGGGCTGCTGGAACTCAACCGCGTCAAGGAGGAGCTGCAGAAGACCATGGACGGGATAGAGGTGGAGGTGGAGGAGGAGGAGGAGGATGAAGAAGTGTTGAAGTCTGAGCTGAAGAAGCTGGTGGAACTTGAAGAATGATAGCAAGCGGTTTTGGAAACCAAACCAGTGCCTTCATGGTCACAGTCGAAATGTGGCTTGGACAGCTTTGTTAGTTTTTAAAATCTCTCGGCCTGGTGGAAGTGTCTCAGATTTATATAATCTAAAATAGAAATATGAACAATGCTTAAGAGACTATGAAGAAGTTGCCTTATTTGTGCAATTTGTTCGAATGTATGTTGTCAATAAAAGTACTGTAACCCTCTCCCGTTTCATCTCAGATGTTGGTTCGCGGAAGAGAGGCCGATTCCGTTCAGGCATTAGACTTTAATATGATTTCATCGCTTTGCACCTGACAGATCGGTAACAATGCACGCCTGGAGGCCCGAACTTCTCCGGTTGTGCCTAATTGCATTCCTGCGTCAGTCAAATCGGACCGGCGTGCATCATCACAGCAGCGCGACTGAGGTGGCAGGTCGCCAGAGAAAGCGTCACGTATCATATGATGGGTTTTACGAGAAAAAAAGAAAAAGTGTGCGCTTCCTGCTAGGTCGTCTGCACATGAGGGCTCCGCTGGTTTTGAACCGCTGGTTTGGAGAGGCGGGCTCGGCGGGTTTCGTGCGAAAAAGGAAGAATGCGGTAGCTGACTGGAAATGTGTTCATTTTTCGAATATCTTCATCGGGGAGTCATCGGGGAGTCATGTCAGGTTGCCTTCAAGTCAGTTTAGATATAAGAACTGCACGCACGCACACACGCACGCGCGCATTTGCACTCTGTTGTATTCCTGCTTATTCATGCGACTGCGACACAGACGCATCTAAAGTTTCTGTCGCAGGGCGGACGGTTCATTCCAGGGGACAGATTTACCGTGACAAAGAGCATGTTCGCGTTCAGTTATGAGCGAGGAAAAGAAGTTTCCTCCCAGTGTTAGACGTGTGGATGGATAATGCCACGCTATTACATTCAGTCTCAGTTTTTTGGGGTTTTTCACACCGAGCCTGTTTGTGTCTTTTCTTTTATCGTAATTAATGTCGAAATGGAATACAAATCACAGCCCATTCATCCCATTATATAGTCATAATTTGACATTATATATGCACACACAGGGGGCAGATCGCATGGCCACTGTCCAGCGTAATGTAAAGCCACACTGACAAACAGGCAGGCACGTAGTGTTTTCACATTTTTCTTCATGATTGTTTGAGCCAACGCAGAAAATGACAAAGGTACTTGGGTTTGAGGGAGGACAAATTGCATTGTTTTGTTTTTGCACCTTTTACTGATCTTGTAATGCCCTTGGATTACTTGTTGGTTTACTTGTTCAGCTCGAAACAAATTCAACAGCACTGTTGAATTGTGAAACAGAAATAGACTGTAGATCGTATTTAGAGGCCCAGGGTTAACTTGTGAACTTGTGTCCTCTCAGAAACTCACATTTCACAACTTTTATGCCCATTGATCAACCAAGCTGTAAAACCTTTGCGTAAGCAACAGCCATGTCTGCATGCGTGCCGTAATGTACCGTAGGCACACTGGCTCCTTTTGTGTCAGCAGTTTAAACAAATTGCTGTCTTTTGTCTCAAATCTTTTCTCCTTCTTTCCCCTCTGCCACTCTACAACCTCACTGAACCTGTGGTGCTGTATGTCGAGGCCAACCCTTGATCAGCAGTTGTTGGCTTTAGATAAAGGTTTGTGTGATCAGTGGGTGGAAGCTTTCGCCTTGAGCTCCTCGCGCTGGGACTCTTAACTTTCCTTCTCCTATAAGTAAATCAGCTGTCAGAGAGGACTCGTCGAACCGCTTAAGGATAGATGCAAAGACTAGGAATGCAGTTGTACAGAGGGCTCGACGCCAGTCATCCACCTGCATTGACGCAGCCAGTGTGTCTGTCGCAATTGATTACTTGCCAACACTGGCGCTTTGTGTGTGCTAATGAAGGAAATGGCTGAATGCTGAGCGAGCGATGGAATGTGGGGTTTTCACAGTGGTGGAGTGAACGCGGTGTTTTACCGCAGTTTGCTCGATGCTTATCTTGTGGCGGAGGACAGTCGGTCTCATCAGACTTCATCAACATCGTCGGGCTTCATGTCTCCTCCATTTGAATAGTCTCTGTGAGAGTTGCCCCCATGTTGTGCAAAATATAAAAAATAAAAAAAGAATAAAAAAAAGTTATGGTCTACTCCAGGTGTGGGAAGAGTTCAATTTCAGATTTAATAACATCTTGTCATGATGAACTGAATTTTGGAAAAAGCAGAGAAAAGGTTTAGTAAAGTCGTGTGGTAAAAGAGACAGTCAAGTGTTTAACAGGGTGAAAAAATGTAGAAATAGTCATGGACAGCTGACAGCTGTTTTATTATGTGGAAAGTTATGGGGAAAAAAAAGCCCTCGGCTCAAATATATTTCTAAATGTAGATAATGATAATGAATATATCGACAAAGAGACTGAAACAAGAATCCCTCTTTTCATTTTGGAAAATGTGTTTGGCCATGAAAATGTTGTTTGCCAGTGCGCAAAGACAAAGGAAACGCGGCCCCTGTTACTGGAAGAACCATCAGTTCCCATCCTATGTTCGCCGCTTTCAGTAAAGAGAAAGTTAAGTGGCGACATGTCGACTAGCCAGTTCGACTGGATGCACACAGAGACCCAGACATGAAATTGGTCTCGGAGTGTGGCAGCTGGGGTGTATCCAGGCTCTCCTTGTCCCTCGGTCATGTCTGATTCACATCACATCACATCTGACTTTGAAGTCTTCCCGGGGGTGGGGGGGGGGGGGGGGGCTACAGATGCACCCCGTACTGCTTCAAAACCACAATGATTAAGAAAAACAAAAAAAACGTCTGACATATCGTAGACAGAGAGCACTTAGCCCAAGCCATACATGTTCTGGCAGAGGTCAAAATGCCTTCTGAAACAGAGCCGGGCCCCCCTATCATAATAACAGTCAACCTTATCTCTCAGGGCTCAGTGAGGGCACTTCCGTGCCTGCGTTTGTGACAGCCACCGCGAGACATGGAACCTTTTTACCTCCGTTGAAATTTGAGGAAGACCGCACCTTATCGGAGTGCTTGGGTGAGTAGGCAAACGCTTGTTTACTTCCTGGCCAACGCGGATGTGAGGATATCTCTTCACACTTCTCAAAAGTCAGCAGGTGTCTTTGATAAGCTCTTTTTTCCCCTCTCTGTTTTGTCTGCCTTCAGTGACTCACACACGTATGCAGATTTACAGATATGTAATCTTCGGCTGCATGGGTAATTGATTGTGTGTTTTATTTCGCGACGTAAACGCTATTTTCAAGCGAATTCCGGGCCAAAAGAAAGAGGGGGATTCACACTTGGCCGCGCGCACCTATCAGAATGTCAGGACGAAGCAGCGCTGACAGATGAGTGACCTGACCTTAGTTTCTGCACATAATGACAGAGAGAGCATGTGTGGAACGCCACACAATGTGGCAGTGATGCAGATGAACAAGCACTGCTGGATTTTTCTGTTTTTTTTCCTGGATTCATTCTCGAAACTAACCCTGAGCAAAACCTATCCTATTTCTGCGCGCAGAAAACGGAGGATGAGTGCTGGCGACACAAGCACCTTGTGATGACAAGTGCTCGAGAGAAAACACACAAAAAAACGTCTCTGAATACTGTACCGCGGACTGCACCGTGAGTCGAGGTGTCACTGTACCGTAAGACACGATTTTGCCCCTAATTCTAAACAATCAGCACCGACGTAGGTCCGATGAAAAGAAGCCTTCGATCTGTGTCTGGAGAGCAACCAGGGGCTTAAAGAGGAGAGTTAAAAAAAACAGACAGAGATAAGATGTTTTGCTATGATTACGTCACCCGATGGAACAGAGTCTTCATACTACGGACAATTCGCACCATTAAGCGAATTACGAGAAAAGATCTCGGGCACTCTGAATGATGCGCAAGAGGAATTGGTTTCTCAGGGTGTGTTTGTTACATGGTCGACCGCACCTGACTTAATACCGATGACCCGTCGTCACGCAGTGTAAGCAGAGCAGCTTGACTATTTATTCAAGGTAAGGGAGGAGTACGCAAACACTTTACTTTTGAGAACGTGTATACTTGCAGCTATCCTTGCGTTTGCCATATCAGCACCATCGTAGTACTGAACTGTCTGGGACATTTTGAAAAAAGTGTCCTGATTATCAAAGCCCCTGTCAATACAGCAGTGTAATGATATGCAGCCAACAGTGGCAGCTAGCAGAGCACACACACAGCATGTGATGTGACCTCCCTGGTCTTATATCTGTGTTATCTCATAGACAAATTATAAACCATCAGTTGTTGCGGTGCGGAAGCCATTCATGTGGAGTCCTGACATACTACATGTAGCCACTGTGGGGTGACGCACTGTTTTGGCACTCAAAAGTTATTTCAGGACCTGGATCCGTAATGGACAACGCATGACTCACACTTCTCATGCCAGAGTATGAGCGCCCGAGCCATTGTTTATTTTCTTAGCTTTGCATGATCTGCGTATCCTCTTTGTTAAGGATTATTTCTCATGTGTTCATGTTCGAGAAAGCAGGGACCCTGCCTGCCGTGTGAGCTACCACGCTCGCATAGCCGCCTGTCACTTCAACGCGCCCGGGGAGGCTTGAAAATGCCCCGAGCCTCAGTCCGAATCTTAACTGAAATGAGGACTGTATCTTATGTTTCAGGAAACCAGCCGCGTGATTGCAGGGAACCTGTTCCACTGTCGCAAACAGGTGCCACCTCTCCACCTCTGTGTTTGCTTTTGTCGCAACCTGTCAGTGGCGTGTACAGTGCCTTAATTACATCGTCTCAATTGTGGATTCTGCGGCACTGCAACGATGTTTGGAATCACAATTGGCACTCTGAGGGCTCAGTTGAATTTTACACGAAACACATTAACTGGGCTAATAGAAAATCTCTATTGTCTGTGTATGGTTGATTGACTTGTTCATCCCCTCTTCATAACCAGTAAGACAAGCTCCCAACCCACATTTTTTGCACCTAGGCTTCACACTTCCCCATCTCTTCCCGGTTTGAAGCCCGTCAATGTTTGTTAGTTGGTTAATTCTGAGTACTTTTCTGAGAATTCAATTTTTCTCAAAAGTCATTTTTGTGAACTGAAGGATTCTTACACACTTTTTATCATTCCAGGACTGTGTTGGAGGTATATCAGAGTGGGCTGAAGCCAACTCTTTTTGCACTCTCCAAGTTACCACACAGTCTGCGTAATCATTAAGTCAATTGAGTGGAGTCTTTAGAGGACACTTGCAGTTATGTTTTCTCTAATGTCCAACTGCAGGGACAACTGCAAAGATGTGTTGACCATACACATTTTTACTGTCGCTCTTTCTTAAACTTCTGCATTTTACCAAGTCATCTGATGAGATTACACTTCCATAAAATGTCATTGCTGAGGCAACAGTTACCACTGCTCATTATTATGGTCTGGCAGTTCAGAGCTGCCTCGACTTGTCTGTGCGATGATTAGGGAGGGTTCATGTTAAGAGGAAACTGCTGAACACAATGGGGATATTGAATCCAAAGGCAACAGGGCCAGTGGAAAACCAGTTCTTGGCATTGTGCACCCAGTCCCATGACTGGTTTCATGTACCAGCCTATGGATACCTGTTGATACACTCACTCCCACAACCATAGTATCTGACATTTCTGTGTAGTTACCTTGTAACATTTCTACATTTTCTGATTAAAAATTACCTTTTTGCAAGGTCACATGCGTTTCCCTTGTCTGTTTTTTAGATTATTATTATTATTATTATTATTATTTGCTTTCCTCTGACATTTGAAAACCTGGCATGGTTAGGTCCTGGTGTCCTTGTGATCCGTCCATTAAGACCCATACGACACAGCTGAGAACCATTTTTGAGAATGAAATACCGCAAAAATCTAATGAACGAATCGGTCTCGACATGGGTCCTGGAATTCATCAAAGTACCATGGCAGCCACTGAGTCAATCACTCCAGCCACCTCTGACGAACAAAATCATCAGCAACTGATGTGACGACTGCGCCCAGCAACTCGAAAGCACGTTACGCACAAACACAACAACACGACAAGGGACAGACGTGTAAATACGTAAATAATCAACTGAATGGGGTGAAGTGCGTGGCGACAATGGCGAACCCGCCCCCCCCCCCCCCCCCCCCCCCGCTCTCCACCACACACACACCCACCCTGACGTCTGTCACCCACACCCTGAAAAAGCGGCATAATAGCATTTTTGTCCGTGATGTCAGACAGGGTTTCTTTTTTTTTCCCCCTCCCGTGATGTCACGGCTCTTCCCAGCCCCTTCTCTTAAATAGTGACACGGGGCGAACAGGTGTCACATCGTTGCCTGGATCTCCCGAGCTCGTCACACCTCCACCTGCACAGCAGCAGCAGCAGCAGCAGCGGCAGAGAGCGGAACTTCGTTTTGAGGAACTACACTGTTTTTTTTTCTCTCGCTTCAACGGAACTAGAAACAAGACTCGCTGGTAGGTTAAAACGATATATAAACCTTAATGCGTGTAGAGAGACTTTTTTTTTTGGAATACCACACTTTCGAAATTCTGTGAATTTCAAAGACTTTTTTGGATCCACCTCAGGTTCATCAATAGATTTTAAACAGTTTGGAGATAAAAAT
Source organism: Karalla daura (assembly GCA_029224185.1). NCBI lineage: Eukaryota > Metazoa > Chordata > Actinopteri > Chaetodontiformes > Leiognathidae > Karalla > Karalla daura. The sequence goes on along the minus strand of CM055210.1, from coordinate 5,684,593 downwards.
CAATTCAAAAACAATTCACTGAATTCCACTTCTGGTATCTGATAAGGTTCTTGTGAATTTTTTTGACCGCAACTGTGACCACGATTAGATGTTTGCATTGCCGTGTCAATGGAAATATGTCAATACGGCCAATATTGATAAAGTCCATTCTGACATTTTAAAAGCATTTGTATCGCAATCATAACTTGTCGTCACTGTGGTGACAGCCAATTGTGTCTTGTCGTGGGTGTACAGATATAGGTTATTACAATCTCAAGTTCACTTAATTCACTGAATTGCGCGTCTCATTGAAATTGTTCATTATCGATATTACCAGAAGAAAAAAAAAGCATGTCCCCTGCCAACTCTAGGTATGGACTACCGCCTGATCCTCGCCGTCCTGTTCGTGACGCTGTCGTGGGCGACCACCGGCACTTACGCGCAAAACGCGACGACCATGTCCCCGAACGTGACGGCCATGGCAAACGCCACGGCCATGGCGAACGCCACGGCCATGGCGAACGCCACGGAGGCGCCGAACGCGACAGCGGAGCCCACCGTGATGAGCACGCACATGACGGCGGCGCCCAACGCCACGGCCATGCCGGCGGGGAACGTGACCGACGGAGGCGTGACAGCGGCGCCGAACGTGACCACATCAAACGACACCACCACAGAGATGACGACCACCGTCGCCCCCACCAATGCCTCACTGGTGATCAACACCACGGTGGAGACTCTGCCGGTGAGTGTTTCCCCACAAAGGCAGCACTCGGTTGCTGTTCGTTTCCCACGGGGGTTTCAATTGTCCTCCCGTGTCCCCCATCCAGTCGGCGATTTCCAACTCGGGATGCGGCACCGAGCGGCTCTGCGCGGCCGAGCCTTCCTCCTGCAACCCCAGCGAGTCCGGCTCGTGCTTCTTCCTGTCCGCCAAGCAGAGCGGCGACAACTTTGAGTTTGCCCTGGCCGGGGAGTCGGCCGGCTACTTGGCCGCCACCCTGTCCTCTGACACCTCGCTGGTACGTCCGGTTCTGTGAAAAAATGCTTGAACCCCGTCGGCGCAAAGCCATCTGACTGAACGGGTTCTCATCCGCCGTCTCTTGTTTCACGCCTCAGGGAGACAACGACACGACCTACGTGTGCGCGAACAACAACAGCGCCGTCCAGTTCTTCAGCACCGTTCTCAGGAACGGCGAGCTGTTTCCCGTAACGGTGAGTTTCGGTCGTCGAAGGCAAGTGGGCGTGGCAAAGCCTGAGTAGATTTGGGAGGAGTCCGATGTCCCTTGCTGTTGCAAATGCTTTGTTGCTGTTTACTTACCCACGCAAGAATGAATGAGACTTCAAAGCCCAGAGACGGCGTATTCACGAGAGACCATTCATTTGCTGTGCAAATTTTCATAGCTTTGCTACAGTCCTCATTCATGCCATCTGCACAATGTGTATTTTAATAACGTTAACAGAAAATTGAAGTCCCGTTGTCCGCTTTGTCCTTGCACCCCAGCTGGAAGTCAACTCTGTGAAGGGCAGGGTCGATGGAAATAACATCCAGTGCACTTTCCTTGCCGCCCTGACGGGCCCTAGGAGCAGGTCGTCAAGAGCCTCCACCTTCTCGCTCGCAGTCTCCAGCGGAGACTTTGACAGCAGTAAGCGTGGGACCCGTCTCCACCCATCCGCAGCAGTCAAACGTGACCCACGATGTGATGAGTGACTTTCTTTTTTTTTTCTCTCTCTCTTCCCATCAGCCACCGGGACACTCGGAGCGCCAAGGACCCAGCTGCAGACTCCAGCCGTGAACCTGGCCGACCCCACCGCCAACGTCACCAACCTGGCGGCCAACACCACGTCCGCGCCCAACACCACGGACTCCAGCTACTCCACTGTGTTTCAGCATTCACAGACGCAAGGTAAGCGCCGCATGCCGCACATGTGTACCCGAACTCGTCCAGGAAGTCCAAGTCTAAACTGCCCTCCACCATCCTCTCTTACAGTCCTGCTCTTCTCTGTGGGTCTGCTGAGTCTGACCGTCCTATAAAGAAACGGACCTCCGCACGAGTCAAGACGTTCCCTGGAAGACAAAAAAATGAACTTTTGCTACTGTAATCACACAAATTCAAATATCTCAGGTAATAATGTACAATAGCACCTGAAGGGATCGTGCCGAGCGTTGCAATTGTAGGAGGGAGCCTTCAACAAAGTGCTTTCAAAGTGAATTCATTTGATGGAATGTTTTCTTATTGTAATGTTATATGTACAAATGCATATTTGTTGGAATTGTAGTTTAGGGACTGCTGGATTTATGTCCTGAAACATAACTAGGGATATGTAAACTCTGCCCGAGGCGTAAATCAATTTGACTTACTTGACAGGGAAACAAATAAGAGGCCCAACAGCAGGTTGAGCCGCTGAGAGTGATCGATCTGAAGTTTAACAAGTACATGGTCTTCACCAGTAGATGTCATGATTTAAACACATCTGTGGTTTGGGGTCTGGTTACCTTTCAAGCCTTTATTATTACTGTCAAAAATAGAAGCCTTATATTAATAAGTCCAGAAAACCATGATATGCTCGTAAATTTTTACAGTGGCAGAACATCGAACTGATAGTGGCCTTTTGGTACTTCTCATTATTGGCACATCATTTACTCATTCACATTCATATTTTAGACAAGCAAAAAGCGAATGTTTAGTTACTCTCCTGTTCTTCCCGCATTCCCCCACCCACAATGACGCCACAAAATGGCAGATGTGTTAATAATGTCATAATATATAATAATATATAATATATGAAACACACACACACACACACATAATTTCTTTGGTATGCATAGATACCTCTGCTAAGTCAATGTTTTTACAATGAAGCCTGTCATGGCTGATACTTTCATTGGCATATGTATTTGCCTGTTATCTAGAATGCTGATGAAACTGATTTTGCACTTGAACACTTGAGTTGTATTTACACGTTTTTGAAATAAATAATTTGCCAAATCCTTCTGTGCCTCTTCCTGAACCTATATTAAAAGCCTCTGAGCAGACGGCAGCTCATGTAAAGAGTGGTTGATCTCACTTGTGTCTGTATCCTGCCAGTCGTCATAAAATAGTTTGGTTTTTTTTCCCTTTCCAAGATTATTGGCAGAAGTTGCAACTATTACATTGGGCATGATGCGAATATGAGCGTCAGCACGGACACTGGCTGATTTTTTTTTTATTAGATCATCATTCATTTACATCACATTTGCAGAGGAGTGGATTCTGTTGTGTAGGTCTAGCTATATTATTTATTTATGTTTGCCATTTTATTTTACTTGTTCAGACACAGTAGCCACAAATGTCAAGCCTCCGGGCAAGAAGTACATCTGACACAAATAATTCAACTTGTGACACATGGTAGAACTGAGGGGCAAGAGAACACGATTTGGCTGTAATGAGCACAAAGCCATCCAGGTGTGCTGCCCTCCATGCAAACATCGACGACAAAATTTACATGTTCTCATGTATCGAAACAAATCACCTGCAACAGTATATAATTGGTGAGAACACGAGCAGTGAGTCAAACAACGAGCAGGTGTGCATCAGCTTTAAATGTAACTCCGTTGAGCTTATCGTAAGCTCCAAAGCCATGAATGGACATCAGTATATTTGGATCCTCAATGGTGAGACGGCATGACTTAAACCGTGAACCTTGTCCTCGATTGATTTTTACTTCTGCTTTTGTGCCATGTTTCTGTTTAAACAGATCAGTTCAAAGCGCAATGTTTATATACGGTCTCTGAAAATGTCATTATTTCATCATACTTTCTTCACAAATCTAGGCATATCCCTCATGCTGATCTCCGGAGCAGTAGCAGGTAAGATGTAACCCCCCTCCTCTCTCTCCCTCATGATCTTTATATTTTTCTTGTCTGCTTATCCTTTTTTCTCCGCCAACAAGGGTATTTTAAAAATGTGGCGCTGGATAAAAGCGCCTACCTGTCCAGTACAGTTGGAACAGCTGCAGGTCGCTTGGTGGTCGATGGGAACAAAGATCCGATTTTTGCCCACGGATCCTGTTGCCTCACCAGCACAGAGTCTAATCCCGAGTGGTGGGTGGACCTGGACGAGGTGCACAGGATTTCTGCCGTGACGATAACCAACAGAGACGACAATGCCGGCATGCTGAACGGCGCTGAAATCTGGATCGGAACCACACTGGAGAAAAACACGCAGTTCAGGTGTCAACGGTTTCATGCAGTCAGCTCCAATCGATTGCCAATGTAGAAATAATACTTCTTCATGCCTTTTCAAAATGTCTTTTCCCACAGGTGTGCGGTTGTTTCACACATCCCTGGAGGGCAGACTGTCTTCTTCCCTTGCAGCGGTGTCGAGGGACGCTACATCACAGTGCGTTTACCCGGAAGCGGAAAGACTCTGAGCCTCTGCGAAGTTGAGGTCTTTCCTGACGCCTATGGTAATGGTCGATGCAATATGACATAGCTAACCTTAGGAGTTGAAGGAGTCTCGGGCCCTGGGCCCAAAGTGTTTGAAATCGATCCTATCCTGTGTACAGGGGAAACCAGGCAGCAGTAATCCTATTCAATATGCGGGTCACTTTAATTTTGCGAATTTTTGCAACAACCAACACATCGCTCTTGCTGAAAGAAACCAAAAGAGATGTAAAATCAAAATGTCCGACTTAAGTTGAAATGAACTAGCTACCTGTTTTTGGTCCAAGCTTACCCTCTTGCCAACGTGGCGCTCAGAGGCACGGCCACCCAGTCGTCTATGCTCTCTTTCGCTGATGCCACCAAAGCCATCGATGGGAGACGGAACTCATTTTACAGCGCGGGGTCCTGTAGCCACACGGCCGAGGACCAAACCGAGCCCTGGTGGAGGGTGGACCTGGGAGAGGTATACAATGTGGCATCTGTGAAAATCACCAACAGAGGAGACTGCTGTGCCGAGAGGCTGGACGGAGCCGAAATCCGCATTGGGAACTCGCTTGAAAACAATGGAAACAGCAACCCCAGGTACCAACAAGATTCAGTCACCTGGACTGCCAACATGTCCAGGGTACATTTTGACATAGGACCTCTGAAAATAGTCTCCAACAGACCCCATGATTGAGTAGAAAGCGACTAAGATGGATAGCCCACTTCCCGTTTTTCCAATTTCTTTAGGTTTAAGGACTTTCTTGTTCTGCTTTAACAAGAATCAGGCTCAGTAAATCTAACCCTGCACCCCCCCCCTTCCTGTTGTCAGATGCACGTCCATCTCCCACATCAAAGCTGGAAAAACGTACACAGCCCATTGTGACAACGGCAACATGGAGGGTCGCTTTGTGAGCGTGATGATCCCCGGAGAGAGGAAAACCCTGACGCTGTGTGAGGTGGAGGTGTATGCTACACTGCCAGGTACGGGGAAGAAAAAAAAAAGAACAGGTTGGATTCACTAAAACACGGCATTCTGATTTGAATAAATCAATGTGTTTTCATCACAGTGGAACCTCTTCAAAACGTGGCCTTAAAGAAATCAACATCACAGCCATCAATGTATTACAATGGATATTACTGGTATTCCAAAAATGCTGTTGATGGGTGTAGAAGCGGCTATGGCTGCTGCAGCTCCACTTACCCAAACTATTACTACGCCTGGTGGAAGGTATACCTTTCTGGTCTGTACAAGATCAGAGCTGTCACCATCACCGGGAGACAAGACTGTTGCGCTGCCGACTTGGAGGGGGCACTGGTCCAGATTTACTCATCCAGCTTGCACAGGTGAGGCATTTTACAGCTCGTCAGGCTCCAATGACCCGGCTGCAGCCCAGCCAAGATCGATTAATGACTGGGCAGCACCAGTCAAAAAAAAGGAAAAGAAAAGGATTTGTTAATTACAACCGTAATTAACAAACAACCGCTCCGTGATTTATCTCCCCCCACTAGCTGTGGTACAATCCAGGACGCGAAAGTGAAGAAAATGCACACCTTCAACTGTGAGGACAAAACTGGCACCACAGTCAGAGTGAGCTTGAGCGGAGCATATAAGACGTTGGCACTATGTGAAGTGGAGGTATTTGCTTCTCTGGCAGGTACAGTGCTCTTCATCCATCCATCCACCCATCCATCCATCAATCCATCCTTCCATTATCTTGCCCACTTTGTAGACACAGGCAAAGGCCCTTGCTCTGACCACCCATTCATATCGTTGGCTCTGAGTTGAGGGAAGTCCGAGACAAGTGACAAGTCCAGTTTAGATTTTTTACAACAAAAGTTGAAAGTTGAACAAATACACAACAGATATAAAGGTCGTCATATTTCACAATACTAACGGCAACGAAAAATCACCATCCACCTATTTATCCGGACCCAGTACAAATGGTATGTGTTCGTCCTCGGTAGACGCTCCACCAACCTGTTGAAAATAGTGGAGCATTATTTGCACGTTGATAACAATCTGATGTGGTTGAAACCAATTTTCCTAGGCAACCGTGAGAAGATGATTAAATAATGACTAAGGTGTGGTTCGATGATACTGTGGACGGTCACGCAGCCGCTGACATTCTGGTTCTTCGTGTAACGGCAACGATTAGAGGACCAGCCGGTTTGTAAGATTAACAGGTTGACACGCATTCTTTCCCTCCAGAACCTACGGTGGCCACACCCTCTGCTCTTTCCGTGTCAGTATCGTCCTCTCCTCCTGCCTCCACCGTCGGCATGATCCTTGCCGGCAGGAATGTGACGCTGGTGGGTGCGGCGTACGGCTGGTCCGGCGCTCTGCTCTACTGCAGGCGTCACCACTGGGACCTGCTCAGCCTGCGGAGCCGGGAGGAGCAGAACGGGCTGGCCGAGCTGCTGGGCCGCAGTCCGTTCGCTCTTACGCCGCGCGTCTGGCTGGGACTGCGCAGGTATACGCAACAGCCTTGCATGCAGTCGAGTGGCATCTCAGGCCGCCAATGCATAATGTAGCTAGGTAAAGTCCACATCCCACATCCCGTTCGCAGCTGTCTCCAAAAACAAGCATTGAGGAGACTCTAAATGGTCCCTAGGTGTGAATGAGAGAGTGAATGGTGTGTGTGTGTGTGTATGAAGCTGAAGATGAATGAAAGTGCCATCCATCCAACATCCTGTTTAGGACCTAAGGGATCATGGCAGGTTATCATTGCTAGTTATCACAGCACACACTCATAGACAGACACACACAAACTATTCACTCTCACAACTAGGGACTCCTCTAAAGCTCGTGTATCCACATAATTACTACGAATTAAGTTAATTGCTGGTTTATCCATCTTACCCGCTTCATATAGGCGCAGAGGGGTCTGCTGGTGCCCATCTTCAGCACACATACGGCATTTAAAATGTTTTTAAGATAAAATGTGTTTTCATTTTGATGTTTCGTCACAAGGCTTAAAGTGCTTAAAACAGATGAAGGCAGCGTCAGAACAGAGGCAAAGGCAAAGTCTCTGAGTGGAAGTCACTGCTTTTTGCTCAAGGTTAAACGATGTAAAAATGCGCACCTTGCCCCGCCCCGCCCTGTCCTCTTTCCATACATTCAGAAGAAAAGTGGAGGATTTGAATGTTGCAAATGCACAGTCGCAAGGGACACAGGTCTTGGAGTCAAATGTTGCGTGTCCCAAGATTTACCTAGTGTCGTGGCTGTCACGCCCTGAGAAATATGTTTGGGTGCTCGGCTAACAGTTATCACTGTTGACATTACAGCTGGAATAAGCAGACAGTTTATCTCAACTGTGTGGTGGCATTTAATGTAGTTGCAAGGGAAAAGCGAGCAAAGCATTTACAGTTTCTTTTGGGAGTGTCAGTTTGTGACAGTTTGCTGCTTGCATACCCACATCCGTGTTTCTGCGCATTCACAATGAAATTCTGCAGGATTTATACTAGTTTAGATGAGCCTTTTTCAACCAGCAAAAACAGTTACGCATGACTGAGCCCAGATCAGCTACAGTCATTGTCTAGATTAAGTGCGGTGATGAGAGATGGCCATCTTGAGATTCCTGAGGAATTTGACGGAGATTGTGATTTAATCTCAAGTGTTATGGCGCCCCCCCACAGTCCCGTCAGAGTACCGCCAGAAATGTCTGCGTCAGGAAGCGATGAAACACTTACAACATCCACTACAATGTCCTCCTCAATATATCCGCTAGATCCATAAGGCACAGAAAATGGTTCTGGATGTCGGGTGATTCCATGACATTTACCCACTGGCCACAAGGTTCTCCCCCTCCCGTTTACTCCAACCCCTGTGGAGGCATGGACCGAGATGGCCAACACACGTGGGAGGAGCGGCCGTGTGAGGAGCCTCTCAACTTCATCTGCCAGTCAGGTGAGGGTGGGGGGTCACGCCTCACACGTGGCATGGTTGCACATGATGTGCGTCGTCACACTGTGTTACAGTAACAGGCTTTCTCTTGTCCTTAGATCCCAAAAACGGAGCGCAAAGAGTGTATTTCTACAGCACACAGAGCCTTCCGGTGTGAGGGTTGACAGCACTGCAGCTTATATTTCTTGTTTTATTTTTATCCTGTTTTGCCCTTTTACTTCCTGAGTGTGTAAGTGTGACCCAAGATGTTGTCTGGGCGGACTCTTACTCATCCAGGTAATAGATATCCAAAGGGGAAAATAGATGTTTCTTAAATCTTAAATCTCTAAATAATAGCTCAGTTTCACTGTACTGCCAACCTCTAATCTAAATCAATCATTCATAGTCATCATTATCAACATTCACATTTCTCATTTCCATGTGCAACTGTAACACCTGGATTCCTCATCCAAAGGGATTGATGGAGAATGTCTTTATAAATTGCACCTCAAGTCATTTTAAATGAAATATCACTCTGTGGGTTTGAATATATTTAACACCCTGTGAAGACATATGTAGAGGCTTTCAAGTTCCTCGCCAATAAACTGTGCTGTTATATTACCTCAGCCTTGTTTTGCAATGTGTGAAAGACCTTGGAGATGTGAAACGCAGAGCTGAACTATCAATAGCCATGTTGGCTACATCAAAAGTTGTCTGATTTGCATTAGGACAGAAAACGTGACACTTGTGCATATTTACTCCTTAATTGTTGGATTCACCTTGAGGTAGGACAGAATGAATCGGTTTCCATGTTGCACCAGTGCATCATTAAGAGCTCAAATATGCAACTAGGCTCTTTATAGACGGTATACAGTAGTACAGTGGAGATTTAATTTAGAATAATCAAGGAGGGAAAAAAATAATTGAATTAAGCGTCAGCAGTACACAGAAAGAGCAGGACATATATCTCATTATTACAATACATAGTGTCTTGCCATAGTTAAGTGTTTTCCTTCCATACTGCCACATGGGGCTCCATACAGCGTGGTTTAGGCCCTCACCTATTGACCTGGCCTTTTTTCCAAAATAAATGAATGCTGTTTTGAAAGCTAATATGAGGCTATGCATTTGAATCTTCATCATTTCCATCACCACCACACACAGGCACACGTCATCACCCGGGTGGACTCCATTTTTGATCTAACTGAATCTGAAACAGTTTTTACTTGTCCCTAGATGTGAGAGTAAATGATGGTGGATTTCCCTGCCTTTGCCCAGCGTGCGCTGGAGACAGGCACCAACAGATGCTCATGACACATTTGGGTACAAAGCTGGTAAGATAATGGATGGATGGAGGGCCTCTGCATGCTCCTGCTCCTCCGACTTCATTGACATTGTAGCAACTTCACACAAACACAGGGGGGTGCTGTTACACTATTGTAGGAGACGATCAAAGTCTGCGCTCCTTGACTCCTTACAGCTGTCTGAACACAAACCAAAGATGTTAAATTTAGCAGTGGTAAACAACCAGTGTGCACCAATATAGACCAATAAAGCGACATAAAAAGAAGAATGAGCAATAGCAACTTAACTCTTAAGTGGGTCTTTGATTCTGTCTCTACTACCATGCTAAACACTGAAGCTCTACAGGACAACACTCTTACATGAATTACATATGTAAAGGCACCGAGATGATTCTAATGATGTCCCTTTTCATTTAAGGTCAAAAGACCAATCAGTATTGGTCAAAAATGTCCAACCTCAAATCCAATTCAAATTCACTGCAATTCAATTCATCCATCCATAATCTTCCATACTTTGTACAGAACAACTGGCATCTGCTCCTATCAGTGTCCAGAACACATCCTATACTTCACACAGTTTAGAGTTTTCCAGTTGGCCTAAAATCATGCATGTTCTTGGATGGTGGGAGGAAACCAGATGTAGCATACTTCCCAGCTACACAGTGGGTGAGCAGCTCCTTCCTTCACAGCTTTTATTAGCACTCTAGCCTCTCTCGCGTGCTCTCTGCATGTGCCACCACACACCCTCAGCACACTGGGCTACATGGTGGGCCACTTGAGCCAACTCAGCTCAGCTGAGCCGGACCCAATTAGCCCACCTGGTGCTGGCTGTCCGTGGACTGGCCTGGGCTGGCCTGGCTCCGCCCGTCAGAGGCTGGGACCACCCAAGCCACACCCACGCCTTGAGAAAGCTCGCAAACTTCACACGTAGAGGGGCTGGAGACTGGAAAAGCAACCAGTGAATTTCTTGCTGTGAAGTGACACCACTTGCCATCAAGCTAACCAGTGGCCCCAGATAGAAAGTCAGAATGACCGGTCATCCTGTGCCCTGTAAGTGTACTGGCAACCTCTCCATGGTGTTTTCCCTGCCTTTGCCCATGTCTGCTGAAGATGGGCACCATTGGGTACAAAGTGGGTGAAGTAATGGAGGCCTCCAGTGGCTAAATGCAAACACATTTCACCAAGTACAAACCTGTGTGCTAAAAACACATGGTTGATTATAATAAAAGAGGTGCTGAAATTAGGGTGTTTTCAATAATTGCCCCAACCCCTTTCATCAAATTAAGTTTAATTATTAATAGACTTAATGATCTCCCACTGTGAATAAAGAACATGCAGCTTTACCGAATGCTGAACAATAAAACATGAGAGGTTGTTTTCTTTTTATTTTTTCCAACATGCCTTGGGTGGGGTAACAGCTTTTCATTGTCTATTCATTTAAGTTACTCTTGGGGGGGTGGGGTGGGGGTGGGGGGATGCAATGGAAAGTTTGAGTGGAGAGGGACTGTAGTGCTCTTGTTAGGTGAGAGGAGGGAGGGAGGGAGGAGACGAGAGAGAAGAGGGAGGTGGGAGTGCGTGGGACTGCCGCTCAGACGGAGAGGGGAGGGAGGAGGGGGGGGTGGGGAGCAACTTGGACTTTCCCAGGCTGGGAAATACAGTTCAGAGGGAGAAGGGAAGAGAGGAGGGCTGTACACAGCTGAAATCTTTCAGACAGGGAAGTTTGGAAAGGGCAGAAAATGACAAAAGGAGGCTAATGGCTGTTCGCTAAGAACTGAGAGGGGAAAGTTTTTGCACAGAATGCGGAGAGGAAGCCGATGCAGGAAAAGAGCTGAGGACTATGTAGGAATTCCCGACTGAAGTCATGGTAAGTCCCCCTCTCTTAAACTGTAGAGACCGACAAGTTTGTCCTCATAGAAAATGTAAACTTTTCTGATGAGAAACAGGCATGACATGCAACGAAAGCCACTTCAAAGGGAGTCAAGGTGCGTCAGTCCTGTACCTGTACTAGTCCTGTTTTAATTTCTTATAGCCTGTGTAGATTGATAACAATTGCTTTTCAGTGATAGAACATGTCATTTTAAGTGTGGCTTATCTAACATTTATCTTTCTACGTTCTGCAAATCCAGTAGCACGTACATACACATGTTTAAACACACACACATATCCTATCTATGTATGTTTGTCTTGCTAATAGATATCTCAGCAGGGGCAGCATACTCTATTGACATGATTTACGTTGCGTGATGCTGGTGATTTTTGAGGTTTTGCATGTGCAGCTGGAGTTGTACTTAAAAAAAAGAGCTCTCTGTTGCATCTCAAGAGGTTTTGTTTACCATCCCCACCCACTCGTGTTCTGCCCAGTGAAATACAGAAGCAGGGACACAGAGCCATGAGTCAGGCAGACGCATGAATGCACATGGAAAGTCAAATTAAATCAAGAAAGACAAAATTATGAAAGATTTAGATCTTATTCTCGCGTCTGTGTGCTGGTCAAGGGTGGAGCAGTTTGGCAGAGAGAGGAAGAGGGAAAGGCAGGGAGAGCTGGATTGGGAAAGAGGAATAAAGGGTTACTTTTTTATTTTAGGAGACTTGGACTGCAGCTACGGTGGTTTCGGTGATGCCACATTTTCCACATTGGACCTGGGAGAAAAAGGGGGGGAGAGCAAGAAAAGAGGGGAAAAAAAGAGAGCCAAAGGGGGGAACAAGGGATGGCATGAATGTCCAGGAAGGGGGAACATGTGCAGTTCAGTTTCATCCCAGTAGAGAAAGTTTAGGTCGAAAAACAGTAGCGCAAGAATGCATAAAGCCACAGCAAAGTGAATGGAAATTGATTTTTTCCTCTGCTAAAAAAAGGAGTGGCTTTAACGCTGGCTGAGCAGTGAAAGCTGTACGAGCAAGCAAACAAACAAACATGTCCATAACACTTAACTCGTAACGAATGAATGCCTGCATGCATACTCACTGAGGGACAAGCACGGCTGCTAACACATGCACATAGGTGTTAAAATGCAACAGCAAACAGAGTCATAGAGTTTGTTGCTGCACGCACAACAGTGGTCTAATGCCAAGGATATGTGGCAGAGGGTATTTCCATTCCATCTGACTGCTGAGCTCTGATTTTGAAACAAGGACACACCAGCCCTCATGTTAGGGACAAAAAAAAGCTTGAATGACTAATCACAATTATTGCAAGTAAGTTGTTGCCTCTCTCGAGCTGCTTGGGGAACCGCAGGGATGGTCAGATCGCCTGTGAAATGATCCAGACAGGGGCAGTGATGGTGCCAGTCAGGGGAATCCTTTTTTTACTAGACTTCCTGTGATTGTTAGGACCCACTGACATGTGCGCCGGGTGCAGACTAAATGTACCTCCTTTTAAACCAGAATTGAGTTGCTCATCACTCATTGGCATCATTAATGAGTCTTTCTCGGGTTTTTCTTAAAGTGTGTAAGAAAATCCAAAAACTTTTAAAGTGTCGATAGACCCTGAGCGAATACAGTTTCCGTCTTACCCAGTGGAGTCATGGCACTCTGCTGGGGCACATAGGGTGGAGGCACAGAGTACACCCCGGACACGTAACCAGCTCATCACAGGACACATAACCCATTCACTCTCACACTCACCTCGGGGTAATTTGGAGTTGCCATGCAAGCAAAGGAAAACATGCAAACTCGATACAGAAAAGCCTTCGGTCCAACCGGATTTTCTTACCATCAGGTGACAGTGCAATCAACCGTGTTGTCCAAATATGAATATAACCTTTAAAGTGTTGCCCATAAATCATACGGGAATGTTGTTCGGGCTTATCATTTCATGTCACCAAAGTATGAAATATCGTTACCCGCAGCCCGACTGTTCTTTACTTTTGCAACTTTCGCTGCTTTCACACAGTTTCACTCATTTCATCAGCCTCATTTCCAGCCACAGATGAATTCCCTCTTAGGTGGAAATGTTCCGTCCAACCCAGGGACACTGTTAGCGACAAGCTGATGAAAAAAGTGGCATTAGCTCCTTAAGGGCCAGATTGGGTTGGTGAATTAGATGGAATCAGAATCTAAAAGTAGACTCAATATTACATTTGCCAGGTGGCCAGAAACCCAGCTCCACATGAATATTGCTAACATTGCTATTGCGTCTACTGATGTAGCCTAAATATGTAGCGAATCCCCGCTAGCACTATTCCATTATCGGTTTATTGAAGATGGTAACAATATAATCCAACTGCCAGCAAGAAAGAACTTTGCAGGCTATAGACTTAGACCGAACCCTTGTGTTAGTGGAATTGGCTCCACATGCCACCTCAGTGTACAGATTATTTGTTTACATCTTACGATCTGGCTAAGCTATTAGCTACGTGGTTAGCATATGGCGGTACCACTGTAGAAAACACTACCCTGCATGCAGTAAACACTCCTTAAAAATGCGCTATGTTCGGATGTCACAGCGACACACAAGCTTGCACACTACTCGAATAACAGTGAATAAAGGCAAAGTGTAGCAGGAATCAATCTGTTGAGAGCTGCCTGCACAGCGACAAGCTACAGCTCTCAAGTTGCCAAAACAATCGAAAAGGTCTCTGCAAACCGTTTGACCTACTGTAGGCCAGTTTGAATTATAGAGGAAGATTTAGTAACGGAAATCAGTCTCAGGCGTCTCCCCTTTCTTCCTCTTCATCCTCCCTTTCCTTTGTCCTGTCTCTTTTCGCTGTCTCCCCTCCTCTTTTTTGATCCTTTTCTCCCTGTCGGCATCTGTCTCTCTCTCTTTTTTTTTCCTCCTGTCATCTCATCTTGTCTTCATCTCCACCCCACCTTCTCGGAGCTCCCCTCTCATTCCTTCTAACTGACTTCTTTTCCTCTGTCCTTCGCATACTGTAGGGGTCTACATCTGGTTTCCATCATGGTTGCTGTTGCTCTTGTTTCCCATCGATCTCTCCCACCGGTCAGCCTCCTCCTTTCTTCCCTCTGTTCCTTTTTTCTGTCTGAACCCTCCTGTCTCCGTAGGGCTGTCTGGTTCCCTCAAAGCCTCTCTCTCACTCTAGTCTCTTTTTCAATCTGTTTCTCGGGTCACTCACACTTCAGTGAGCTGGTATCCCGGACAGTTCAATGACCTTTTCGCTCCAGAACCACTGGAGTTCCGACTTTATCGCAACCTACTTGTTTTGTGTCTTTATATGTCTTTTCATTCTAGCTCTTTCTCTAGTCTATTCTTAATTCGGACCTATTTTTCCTCTTTGTGCCAAGCATCTGTTTGGAAAACTACCGCTGATGTTTCCGTTTCACCCGGCATGCGGGAGAGAAACACAGGAAGTCTGACGCAAGAGTGACATCCCCATATTCCGTACAAGAGGATACACACTCATACGTACTGGCTGTTCCAACCGATCCTCCACAGCCCACAACACATACACACACACACACACACACACACACACACACACACAAACACACACATACACACACACACACACACACACACACACTTTTCCAGTGACCATAGTCAGAAAATGTACGCGAGGGCCCAAGTGAGCAAGATGCCACCTGCGTTGTCACTGCTCTTCAAGAACAGAGGTTGTTTTAAAGAAAAGTACTTTATTTTTAATCATTATTATTTTAGTTTTATTTAGTTCACATTTGTTCACAATAGTTGTAGTCTCCATGACGCCACCAAATGATGTCGGGTCAGTGGCGGAGCGACTTTCACTCAGAGCTGATGTGACCATAACTGTGCATGACTTTACACATAACGTAATTCAAATAACCGAGTTAAATCACAGTTTTGCCGTTGTCTTCCAGGATCACATGTTGCAAGTGAATATTGAAATGAAATAATCACATCACCATAAAATACAGCAATGCGGCGCTCCTGTAATTGGTGTAGGAGAAGGCCCCTGGTTCAAATCCCGGTCGGCCTGTCTGTGTGGGGTTTTGTGCGTGTTCTCCTCATGTCTGTGTGATTTTTTTTTTTTTTCTTTGGGTACTCCGGTTTCCTCCCACATTCCAAAAACATACAGGAAGGTCAGCTGGAGGCTCCAAATTGCCCCTAGGTGCGAGTGTGAGAATGAATGGTGTTTGTGCATGTGTCCTGCGATGGACTAGAGATCTGTCCAGGAAGTAAACACTGTACAATGTACAACGGAATTGCAGAAAGGGTCCACTGGGTAAGACATATGGATAATGAGGTTTGCTATTGTAGGCTTTAAAAAGACTAGACTGCTCCACATAGAGGGCAACACTGAATGAGATGAAGTAAGGGAAGTGCCATAGATACTTGCAGACGTGTGCACAAAGTAAAGAACATAGTCCTGTGGTCGTTGCGCTTTGAACATACCTGGGTCTAAACTGCACTGTCCTGGCTAGACTGTGTTGTGTTCAGATGCACTTGTCTGGAAACTGGCGCATCTTGCTGATTCATTCCCGTTGCGAGTCGAAAGAAAGAGAAAAACAACACGAATTTGGTTCCTTTCTTTACAAGCACAAGATGTCTTTCAAAACTGAGCCCAAGCAGCTTCAGACAAACAAAAATGAGAAAAACAAAAACCTTGCCATACCGAAAAGCCAAGTCAGGGCCAGTCTCAACCGTGACACATAGAATACATAAATACATCATTCTATTGTGTGCATCCCATCATCAGCTGACGCACACACACACACACACACACACACACACATAAATACATATCTCTCAACAACATTCCTTTACAAAATTTTATGGCTGAATGAACAACATCCCAAATATGAAAAACTGTAAACATATGCTGTAAAAAAAACCACATCTTTCAGGTAAGGTAACAACATGGTATGGTAAGACTAGACACATACGAAGGAGCTAGGCATAATTCTCAAAAGTCAGCATAAAACATATATTGGAAAAAAAAACATTTCATGTCTTCTGTGGACTAAAAACTCACTTTAAAATCCCTTCACTGCCTGACTTCATATTTTCACAGGATGTGGATTCAGTGTGAAACAGCAGTGATCCATCACTTGATGATACGCATCCTCTTTCGTCAGTGTCACAATTTCCACTTCCTCCGTCTCTTTTGAATCCGCTGCTGCACGTTTGCTGGAGGTGCCAGGGTCGTGTTTTTGGTGGACGGAGGAACAGAAACGTGTCGTCTCCGCAGAATTCAGCTTGAGCGGGACAGGAAGTCGCACGCCAGTGCCAAAAATAAAAGCATCAGGTTATTTATCGGAGTATAATCCCTTGCCTCGATACCAACCGCATGATTTACAAACAAGAAAAAAGAAATGAAGCCTCAGCCCTCGGTCGGAAATTATCGTGTGGGGTCTCGCTGCTCTTTCTGGTTTTGCTGCTGGCTTGACGTGTTGTGGATCCGGTGAAGACCAAACAGCAAAGTTTAGACAAAAATCACAGACCACGCCTGAATACTCATCCAGTGCAAATTCAGGGTAACGTTTGTCACATGGTTGCAGTTGAGTTTCAACAGATACAGACACTCTTCTCACAAAAACCATATACACTTATACTTTGGGCTAAATCCTTGAAGTCTTTTTCAAATAAGAAATGCTCTAACAGCATTCCCCTCAGTATAAAATCTGCAATTACCAAAATGTAGTTCATATTATGTAAAAACACTGCAAGACTTTAGCCATGGGATTCCATACACTTCCGTACATGTGTACAAACTAGCCCAACTACAGGTCTCTGGCAAGAAAAAAAGACATACTCAATAACAATTGAACATGTTTACAGAACAGTATACTCCAGTGAAACTGCCAGCCACTACTCCAGTGAAAGCTATTCTTAGCATGCCATAAAAGAAGTGTCATGTTCCTCACCAAGCTCCTGACTCCGATCTGTTCTTCATCATCTCCCTAGTTTGGTTTTATATGGTGATAACTCGCGTACAGCTAATTCTCCAAAGGAAAGTGGAGGTCGCGCCAGTCGCATTAGCTGGAAAGCCTGCTGTATACGAGACTAAACCAGTTACGGTGCAGCACAGTCTATTACGTGGGCGCAGATTGGAACAAAGTGGCCAACAGTGAGTATGACACCTGAATGTGTGAGTGAATTAACCATCCAATGAAGAGTAAGTGAATTACACCTGTAGGCCGTTAAAGGGGAGACACTGGGTCCTGCGTGAAAGTCCCCTCGTGTGTTTAGGTCTTGAAGGAAATCGAGTTAAGAGGCGTCACCGGGGTGGCTTTGTCTCATGTGACGAAACACGAGCGTGAGGTATAAGTGATCAACTTGACCTTTTACCCAGACAAAATCATTGGGCTGTGTTGGTCAAGAAACATTAGCCAGATGTTACTGGAAAATCAGCAACACTGACATTTTGCTAAGACTTTGCGGTTTGGTGGAAAAGCAGCATCACTCTCCCTCCACCCTTCTGCATCGGTCCCAGTGTGCTGGGAGCGATTGTGCGTCCAGACTGAAATTCCATTCTTTGGGTTTTCGCAGAGGTATATCCTGTGTGCGCAGGCATGCAGAGTGAATGTAAATGAACGTAAAATGGGAGGAAAGGTGCTGCTGGCGCACGATTGTCCATCGCACATCCAAGGCAAATATTGTTCCGGGCTGGTTAGCGTGTCACCGAGTGAGATGCGATGAACTTAGATGGTTGTAATACCGTTATGACAATGAGCTATGACAAGAAATGTCGGTAGATGAAAGATTATAGGACGCTAACAGAATCTCTCCACACCTGAGTGGCCTATTTGTACCGACACTCAATTAAAGAAGCCCTGTGAGTGGTACATTGTGTTATCTGGCACAAGCCCTATATTTAATCCTGATGGGATCTGTTGAGCGAGTTGGGCTCAGATTGCAGACTCGTTCCCATTCACCGAGGCAGCACTGTAAGCACGGGAGATTTTCACACGCTACTCCTGGCATTTATTGTCAGTGTGATGATTCCTCAAGTGTTGAGAGTCGTTGAACAAACATACCAAAAGGCATTAAATGGATATTAGAGGGAGTTTTTTTCCCCCGACTTTAATTTACTGTTGTGTTGAATTAACGCAAGTCTTGTGGGATGCTTTAAAGGGGGTTTTAGTCAAAGAGGAAGTTCCTGCTGGCTTGCCTTTCAATCCCTCGAACCCCCCTGCTGTGCTTTTACTAGACTCAATATGTTCTGTCAGTGAGCCAGGAGGTTGTTTTACAACCACTACGCCACACCTATGACAACATGCTCTCAGACACCGTTTACGACAGTCCAAGCTCTGAGACACCTCCTCCTGCATGCGAGACACCCGTGTTTTAATATGACCAGTCGTCCTTTCCTCGTCTCAAAACGTCGTCAACGCAGTATCTGCATCATATGGCATATCTGACTTAATCCAAGGAGGGGTTAGCTGTTGTAGTTCAGTCCCAAAGCCTCTTCTTTGGTTCCTCTAATGCACTCATTGGTTGGACAATGTGTTGCAAAACTTGCAAAACACACCTCCCTGCATTTCATTTCACCCAATGAGAGACAACGCTGAAGTGCCAGCAACTTCAGTTCCTCAAATTGCCACTTGGAGCTGGACTTTGGACATTGCATCTTGCACAAACCCTTCAAAGGGTTTGGATGTCTTGGCGACCAAAATGAAATCGTTAGGATTGCACGGTTCTGTTTACCAAGAAGTCAAAACATGACTTTGGAGCTGCTCTCCTTCTGGAAAACCAGTGTTCAACAACATTCACACAAGGTTCTGTACATAACATTTTGTGATACCGTAGGAAAAAATAAAGCTTGATTCATTTAAACATATTGCCATTCTGTCACAGCTAAAAAACCTGCTTTGGTGGCAAACACAACCGTAACTTCTCCCATGAGTGGCCCAAAGCAACTGTGCTTGGAGCAAGTCATTGCTCCATGGTGGCGCATAATGGTCCAGTGTTACGCCCTACAACTGCTTTTTCAATTTTGCCCCCAAACTTCCATTGTTTTTCCACCTCATGTCCCCCAGACCTCAATAGAGAATTGCAAATCAGTCCCAGCGTGTTTCAAGCTTCGATTTGGTGAACCTATTTTGTCAGTTGTGTCGGTTTTTAAGTCAATGGAAACCTACAGTTCCTTTCCTTTCCTTTCTGTTTGGTTTTGTTTCTAACACTCAGCCTAGCCTTCTCTGCGGCTAACCGCTGTGAACAAAAAAAAAACAGACCGAAAAAATAATTCTCAAATACAATCGAACCTAGGTTTTCTTCCATAAACCCACGCAGCAGCACCACCGACTCATTCCCTCCTGGCCCCTCTTTTGGTTGCCGCTCTTTTCTTTTTCCGTACACGCTGTTCTCCCATTTTGGGTTTCTCTCCCAGGCCTTCCTATCCATCCCCTCGGTGGCTGTCGTCACTGCAGCACAATATGCTGTGTGTTGAGGAGAATCCCAATATAATTGTTGTCAGATGACAGGCGGAGAGTCGGACGGAGGTGAAACAAAGAAAGTAGGGTTCTGAAAAAACAGGAGATGGGGGAGTGGTGGTGGGGGGGGCAGGGAGAGGGAGAGCAGGGAGAAACCGAGGAACGGAGTGAGAGAAGCAGATGGGGAGGTTTGAGGGGAAGTGTGAAGGGAGGGAAGGAGAAAGAGGGAAGGAGAAAGAGAGAAGTTGGAAAAGAAAGAGAGAGGGACCGAAAAAAAAAGCTGCTAGTTGTCATGCCAACGGTCCATTTAGAAAAATAAACACTGTACGTGTTGCATACACTGCTCGGCCGCCCTCCACCTCAGTGGCTGGCCCAGGGGTTATGATGTGGGTGTGAATGTGCATGCATGCATGCGTGTGTGTGTGTGTGTGTGTGTGTGTGCATGTGGGAGTTAACATGCTGTAGTGGTCTGATTCTTTTTGTTCTGGGGGTTTCTCGTATTTACCGGCCTTTTGGAGGAAACGATTGACACTCCCCAGACCACACGACGGGAAGTCAAAAGCAGAATATGTGTGTATACTTGTCTGTGTGTGTGTGTGTGTATGTATGTACGTGCGCGCGTGTGTGTCGGCAGAAAGCGAGACAACCCGGCTGTTCAACACAAACACAGACGCTCGCGTTGATTCAGTGTCCGGTTAAGGATTAACCCTTTCTTGCCATCTTTGTCTCACGCAGGGTTCGGAGGCAATGGAGGATTGTGTGCAGGGGGCGCTCTCATCTCTTTATCCTCCTTTTGAGAGCACGGCACCACCCCTCCTCTCCCAGGTAGAGCGTGCACGCACACAGGACACCTTTCTTGTGGACCGCAATCTTAGCAGCAATGCGCAGGGGAGTGTGGACAATACAGATTCAATTAAGTGATAAAGTAATGCCAGTTTACGTTATGCTATGTGCAGATAATGCAACTTTCCCGAGATATGAACTGCTGCCAGATGCCAATACAAACAGAGGCCTGGCCTGCCGGTCAATTACAGGCAAACCCTCTTCCTCCAAAAGCTTCAAATGGCTTGTTTCAGCCTCACCGTGCCTCTGCTTGCTTCGGCCAGAGACAGCTGCTGAATCATGTAAAAATGCATTGTGGGAACCGTTTGTTGAGTTTGAGATGCACAGTTCCAGTTTGTGGCAAAGTCACATTTGTGCTTTTAGTTTAATATCCGTAAAAGCCAACCAAGGTCTTTTGTGCCAAATATCTGTTAGTATTTGTAGGAATTTGATAACTCCTTTCTTCTAGTCAAATTTCTCTTTTTGCTATGGAAAACATTGCTCCGTATAGTAATGTGGATAAAATGAAGCAGCCTTGGTGATTTTCTTGTTTTAATTTGTAATTACATGCTGTCTGGGCAGAGGAAATTCTTCCACTCTTGAGCAAATCAGAAATCCATTGGACACACTCGACAATGCATCGAGGGAAGGCTGAAACAAAGGCTGCTCTCCGTTCATGAGAAGCTGCTCTTCTGACGATCAAATGCCTCCCCCCCGACAGCAATGGCATATGAAATCAGCTGCTCTTTCTTTTCTGCATCGCCTCTATCTGATCGTCCACACTGATTCTTTGCCCCCTTTTGGTGCATTTGTGCAGGTCTTTTCCGTCCTGGAGTCGACGTATCAGCACGACAGTCTCCGGTACCTCCTGGACTACTTCGTTCCTGCCAAACACCTCCTGCATAAACTCCAGCAGCACGCCTGCGTGAGTTCCAAATCGCGAATGCCGAGATGAGATGAGAACGCACATATGGCAGCGTAATCACGAGCAGACTCCGCTGTCAAATAAAGGTTTCGATTCCTTTTGTGAAA
Source organism: Karalla daura (assembly GCA_029224185.1). Taxonomy (NCBI): domain Eukaryota; kingdom Metazoa; phylum Chordata; class Actinopteri; order Chaetodontiformes; family Leiognathidae; genus Karalla; species Karalla daura. The sequence goes on along the minus strand of CM055210.1, from coordinate 5,662,860 downwards.
ATGGTCATCGGGGCGTTATTCCGCAGCTGCACTTCAGTTAATGGGCAAACCAGACGACGTCCGCTTTGCCAACCTCTTTGGGAAGTTTGAGCCTTCATACAGCATTCCATGTTTTGGAGCATGTGTATAGTAAATCTTCAAATCAAAGTCGAACTGAAGCAAGCCTTGAGGAAAATCAACTCAGACGATGAGAAGTCTCATGTTCTAAATGACGAGTTCACCTCAAAAGACCAGTACTGTCAACGTCTTGTGTTCTAGAGGTTGTTTAGTAGTCATCATTATTCTGACTATAAGAGACTTGACTTTGCTTGCAAGAATCAGGTCAATCTCCCTCACAGGCCTCACCTTTTTGCCTTGAGTTCAAATGTCAGGTCTTCCCTGTACAACCCGATGTCACAGACTCAGGAGCCAATGGAAAACGAGCCATTCATAATCTGAGACATGTGTTAAACCAGGCGCTAGCTGCACTGTGGAGGGTCGAGCCTGTGCTAAGACTTTAGACGGTGGTAAAATTAGTAAAAACGGCTGGTGAAACTTGAGATCTAGCAGTTCCTCTGACCCACAGAGGAAAGTTAGAGAAGAGTTTTTGCCGCGTTTGAAGCCGAACTCACTTGATTGAGAAGAATGAAATACGGCGGATAAATGCCTGTGCTCGCAGTTTTGCACCTCCCACGTGCACAAAGCCAAAAGCCATTGCATGGAAATCATACGATATAGGACTTGTGCAAACATCTTGCAGGCTTTGGATCTGGTGTCCTCGCATCGCTCCCTTACCTCACACACACGCACGCACACACACACACACACACACACACACACACACCAAACAAGATCAACCTATGAGATGCAGCATGTATTTAACTCAAAGCTCTGAGGTTTATACTGAACAACATTCCTTTTATTTTACTCTCCAACACACACACACGCGCACACACACACACACACACACACACACACACACACACACACACACACACACATATAAACACAGTGTTTACCACAGGCAGGGAGGCTAAGGACTGTCTCATATTTCCCTGTACAGTTTTCCTAGACTTAAACACACTCAAACACGGGCGCAGGCATTGTGAGCAAACTGTGTTTTCATTGTCGCTCGGTGAAGCTGCCCGGGACGGGAGTTAGACTGTGAGTCACGACAATAATTCCTTCCATATGTGAGCGTGTCACGGCTGTGAGAGAAAGAGAGAGTGAGAGACAGAGAAGCGGTGGGACTGGAAGCGGAGAGGGAACATGGCTCTCATTCACCGCGCTTGCACGCACGCGTGTGCGTCTCGGGCGGGGGAGAAAAAAAAAAGAGAGACGATGCTGGAGGTTGAGGAGACTATAGTGGAGCGATTGAGGAATTTTTGAGAAATGTTAGGTGCAGAAGGGGGAGCAAACACTGGGTACATTGAGGGAGAGAGCGAGAAGGGGGAGGGAGGAGCTACCGGGGACACAGAGGGTTACAGAATGTGGACCGACCCAAAACAGACAAACTTTTTTTAAGATAAGAAACACCATTGGGTGCTTTACCGCGGTGACATCTCTTTTCTTCTGCAAAAAAAACAAACAAACTGAGGGGAAGTCAGGCGAAAAGACCGGAGAGAGGAGGATCAAGAGGGAAGAAATTGAATAAAGGACGGAGAGGTAGAAAAGGGAAGTTGGAGGGGAGGTTGAGTAAGGAATATAATTTGATCACGTCTCGTGAGTCTGGAGGGCACGGTGGGGGGAGGTCGGGGGAGGTGGGAGGGAAGAGGGAGCAGCCCTGTGTCAGCCGATGAGATGGGACTGGGAGCAGGAGAGGGTGGATCTGGACGCATTTCATACCTCAGACTGCAGACGCGAGGACATAGATCTGGCCCAGGATTGATTGAGGTGGGAAGAGCATTTGAAATAAGGTTTTTCTTGATACATATAAACAACACTGGGTCGATGGTGCAGGGGCTCTCACACAAAGAGGCCTGCCCTCCCTCACAGAGTTTATGAGTGATTACTTGGTTGTGGGATTTCTGCGGTGGACCCTGTTGTTGCGTGCGCTTGATTCTTAGATCAGATCTCTGTCTTGGAGAGCTTCTGCTGCTGGAACAGTGGCTAGGCTGTTGGGACGAGCCGGTCATCTGCATGCTTCCGTCTGACTCACACTGACTCTCTGCTGCTGTCCAGAGCCTTCTCTCAACGTCATGCCAGCTAAGCGGTTTTACACTTTAGAAAACACAGCGCGAGTCACGTGGCCGATGTTTGTATGCGCCACTGGCTTTTGGCCAGCTGAGCCAGTGAATACTGTCGACTGGTGGGCTATCGGTTCTAGAAACTCGACTCACTGAATAGCCGGGCCGAACAAAACCGTACAGCCGGACACAGATTGGCTTGTACAGGCAGCGGTTCGTGAATGGGGGTGAAAGATTGTGTGTGAGCATTAAATTGGATACTTTTGGGAAGGGAGGACTCTTAAGACCCGCTTTTCGAAAGGGTGACATGAAGAGAGAGACGGCCCAGTGCACGAGATTTCATTTTGTGCAGACACATTTCTTTTTACATACACAACACGCTCTCCAGCTGATCCTTTGTTCCTCCTCTTATCTTCGCAGTCCCAGTACCTGGGGTGTTTGTTCCTTCACTCGGGCTGGCCTCTGTGCCTGGGCGAGAAAGTGGTGGTGCAGCTCTCCACCCTGGACTGGAGGCTCCTGCGCAGCAATGACTTCTACCTGCAAGTGGTGCCCTTCTCCACGCGCTGCCCCCGGCTGGCACTGAAATGTCTGGCCCCCGGGGGGCGCACCGTGCAGGAGATTTTGGTGCCTGAGTCCCAGCACCCCCTTGTGTTCACCACTGAGTGGCTGCACAGCGTCAACAAAGAGCGGGGCCACAAGAGGGAAGGTAAAGAAAAGACTTATTACGCCTGCTGACGTGTTACTTCACATGCTAATACCATCTAACATTTCAATCTAATTTCTCATTAAAAACCTTTTATTTTAAATGAAGCAAATGTTGAATATCAGATAACAGGTGAGTAAAGATATTTCTGTCTCTTCTGAAGTCTTATAAACAGTTTTTTTGATGAAACTTTGTCACTTTTCGAGCAATGATTGTGAAGAGGAATTTTGTGAAAAGAACTAATTAACACAGCTAAAGAAAGGCATTTGCTTTCCACATGATTAGTGTCTTCTTGGTTCTGTTGGATGGCCCAGTTTTAGATAACCACACTTTGAAGAAACATGTTGAAGACCTTCTCTCTTGCCTTTGTGCAGTTGGAGGAGGACTTGACACCTGCCTGGTCAGCACGTGTGATGGTGTGCTTCGACTTCCTTGGAAGGAGGTTGTCTACCCTAAATTCATCCACGATCCGTCCGAGGAGCTGGGCCTGATGTCCAACCACGAAGGCCAAATATCCAGCCGCCTTCCCAGTGAGGGAGGCAGCAGCCTCGGGGGCTGGGGTGGGTCATCCTCTGGAGAACCAGATTCCTGGTCCTGGGATGAGGAGGAAGACGATGGTTTACCCCCGGACGGCTTGGATTCGGCGCCAGCGCTTCCCCGTCGGAGACGCAGTGAGGACGGGCTTGGGCGGACAGCGAGGCACCCTCAGCTGGACGGGGACTATGTGGAGCTGTTGGAGCCTAGAGTTGGTCCTGATGGTGGGGTGGACACAAGACAAAGGTACCTGGAGATGCACGGAATTTGCAAGACCAAGACTTTGCCTCTGTGCAGGAGAGGCAAAGCGATCAAACTCCGGAAGGGCAAAGCCTGGGGATATGGGAGACTGGAAGGGTCAGGAAGCTTCCGGACGCTCTGCGGCACCAAACGAGAGGCCGTTGCTTCAAAAGGTGACATTTTGCCCCCTCGGCCTCCACCAGGAGCCATTGAGCCAGGCAGAGCGAGGCGATGTTACTCCTCCTCCGTTCACGACTCTGATGAAGGAGACAAAACAGGCAGAGACTCCTTGGGCCTGGACGGCCACCGACTTTATCTAGACGGTCCGTTCAAGGAGAGGCGGCCTGGTGTGGGCAAGGAGAGGGATAGCAACGGCCTCGCGCAGCCGTGTAGAGACGACCACAGGGGTAAAGACTCGGAGAGCGGGGACAGTTTTGCCACGGGTGAAATCCACGACATGATGGACCAGAAGGTCGGGCACATTATCGAGGGCCACTCCGATCACGGCTCTCACTCAGACTCTGTTTTCGAGGACACAGATAAACCACTGAGTGGAGACAGTGACACCACCACCCCAACATCAGATGTGCCGGAGAAGGTATTCCCTGGAGTACTGGAAAGTGGACGGCTTGCCAGCAGCGGATCTAAAATGAACAGTTTGTCAAATTCGGATGTGGCCGAGGAAAGGGACGATGGAAAGACGGGTGGCAGGGTTTGTCCCAGAGGAAAGGAAGTTAAAGCGGCTGGATTCAGAGTGCCACGGTAAACTTTCGCTCCCTCTTGTTTTCATTTTTGCGCTTCCACATGAATGTACTCATCAGTCACACTTTGGTGCAAAGTATGCAGGGTACACCTTGTCCAAGCCGATCGCCTTGAAACCAGTGGTGCAGAAGAGCCCCACTTAAAAGATGTTGTCGGGCCGAACAGTGTCACTTCTCGGGTAATAAAATTGATTTACTTTCAGCTGCACCTCATCAGTATCTTCCTGTGCTTTGTCTCCAGGAGGAAAAGGAAGGGAAAGGGGGCCAAAGGGAGGGCTCGGTCTGGTGGTCGCGCTCACCAGAAGGGAACAAAGCAGCAGGGTAAAGCTCCTCAGCCCGGTCCCACCGCTTGCCCTGCTGTGCCGAGGCTGCCAGTCCCCCAGGACGGCCAGTCAGAGCAAAAAGGACAAGCGGACGAGGCTGATGGGGTGAAACCTTCAGTCAGTGACGGGCCAGAGGATCAAAGGAAAAGTGGTGCAGGTGTGCAGGCGGCCCAATAGGACTGCATGAATGTTGAATGCGCTCGGCCGTGGAACAGCACATTGTCACGTTGTAACATTTTGCAATCTCACGACAGAGGCCGAAGCCGAACCTTTGCCCATCTGCAACGGCCAGTCGGGCAAAGACTTATTCAACCACTCTAATGACGAGTCAGGGTCAGGAGAGACCTGTCCTGACCAGGTCAATGGGGTTTCATCTAAAGAGCCACCCCTACTGAGGGAGCTGGACACTGAGCTTCTCCAGTCGGGGACGCTGAAGTTGACAGGCAAGTTTCTTCCATGCCAGCAAAGGCTTTTATCATGCTGCTTAGCAGCTTGCACTGTCTTTGTCTTGTGAATTTCAGGTTTGTTGCTGTTTTGTTTTTTGGGGGGTTTTTTGCACATACACGTCTACATTATAGACCAGGGGTGGCCAACCTGTTCCCCAAAGAGCGGCTGTGGCTGCGGGTTTTTGTACCAGCCTGTCCATAGCACACAGATTGACCGATCGACTGTCTGAAGACTCAGATCGGTTGATTGAATAAGCCAAGTCAGGTGTGCTGCTGCCTGGTTGGAACAAAAACCTGCAGCCACAGTGGCTCTTTGTGGAACAGGTTGGCCCTCCCTGTTACAGACATTTCTTTCTATTAGAAGTGTTCTTTTAGTTAGTCAGATATGGACATCACCCCACAGTGTGAATGTGCTGTGCAACAGAGACTTCGGTAATCTAAATACTATTGGCATCTCCTAGATTGTCAGTCAGAAAATGCTAAACTCATGATAATGCCTCAGTCAGAACATGGGGTTCAGGGATATAAATAATGTTGTAAGTTGAGTCTTGGACTACATGTAGAAGTAGTAAATGTTCATTGTGGGTTCACAACATGGATTGCTAATTATTCCTGTGGCTAATTTTGCATGAATTTTAATTATACAGATATCACTCATTGCTAACAGCACCCAAGGCATAGGCACAACTTTGCTGGTGTCCTACTGTGGCCTCACCGCTCAGTGCTTCACCTGATGTCTGCAGGTACGGTGGACAGGCTGGGGCGTGCACTGGTTGTAACGGAGACGAATCCATCGAAGGAGAGTTTCTGCGAGGAAGACGTGGCCCAGGTCCTGGCCTGCTACCACAGGATAACTCGGTAGGGCTCGAGTACTCTCCTCTGGTCACCACAGGGATCCAGAGGCACATTTCAGGGGTTCTTCTCACATTTGTCTAGTGTCTATGATCAGCCTGTTCTCCTGAATGTCACTCCTTGTGTCATTTGGTTATTTTTTCGTTATTTCTCTGATAACCCGTTCATCCAAAAAGTCTTTCAAATTCAATTTGACTTGGCTCGCTCTTTGCTGACTTTTCCAAATGATGCAAAAGGCAGAACTAAGAAAAGCCTATGCTAGAAATCCAAGGCGACCGCAGCGAACCTATTCAAAGTCACTTTAATAGCTATCACCTGTTACTGTTGCATGAACAAAGTCAAAGACAAAACACGATATGATATGTCCGCTAAATATATGAAGGCACTCTAATTGATTTCAACTCAGTCATCATTCTGAGTGTCTCAGGCCATAATCATCTTTTTTTTCCTTATAACTATGCCTGTTTTAACTCTCTTCATCAATCCTCATCAGGCCAGCAGCCAAAGAGAAAGGTCTCACGGTGCTAATGGACGGCAGACCCTCCCCGCCCTCCAGTCTCTATTTCTCTGCACTTAAACTGTTCCAGGTGAGGCAGAAATTAGTCAGAAGTGCTAAACGTTTGCTTGCATGCTTTCGTTCGCCTGCAGACGTGAAGAAGCAGCTCGAGCATGTGTTTCTTTTTTTTTTGTTTCCAGGTGTTGGTTCCGGGCGGTCTTGGATCTGTTCTGGTTTTGGTGGAGGAGCAGCAGGAGTCCCTTTCTCATAACCTGGAAGGAGCAGAGGTGACCTCATTCAGATCGCATTGTTTACAGTTTACGATCCAGCGTGCTTGCAGCTTGGCAATGGTCGTTTCCTCCTTGCTCGGCCGATTCCTTTCATCTCAATGTGAAAAAAAAGAACGGAGGCAGAACTCCCAAGCTGAACTTATCAAAGCAACCGCTATGATAAGAGGGTTAGCAGAGTTCCATAAGCTTAATTTGTTTGTTTCATAACAAGGAAAAAAACAGTCATACATAAAACACAAGATGATTAAGAGGCAATAAGATACCTTAAGCCCCTTGAGCTTTTATTCCGTGCCGAAGTTCAGTGAGTCAGATGCTCTTAACTGATTGCGCCTGAATCTAAATGAACCTTATTTCCATACGCTCGCCGTATCCACAGTTGGCAAATTACTTGCCCTGCCGGTAATTCACCTCATTGTTTTTAGTAGGGAACCTGGTTCCACTAAAACATCCATCCATCCATTAACTAACCTGCTTAGAAGTAATGGTGTCACATGGGTGGGGGGGTTATCGGTCCCTCACAGGGCGCCACTAAAAACGCTGCAAGTTTAAACAGAAACCGGCTCGCAGGTATTGCCCAGTAGTTCTCAAACTGTATCATACAAAGGATAATATAAGGATTTTACTTCGGTGTTAGGTGTAAAACTTAGCAAGGTGGCTGGCTTAAAGGGACATTGCGTAGGAATGACCCCCATCCAATGGTGAATTTGTGTGTTGCATTCAAATCAATAGGTCACTCTAGCCCCCCCCCCCCCCCATTTCAAAAACACACTGCGACTACGGTAGCTGGCGAGTATCAAAAAGCCTCTCTCACTGATCGTCTCCTCCAGTGTCTCTGCTCTGGCTCGTAGACATTGTCCCTTGCCAGCAGCTGTAGTTTCAAGATGGTGGACCGTCGTGGTGCTGTCCCGCCAGAGTGTGTCAAATTATTTGTGTTGGTCATAACACTCCACTGATAACGTCTATATAAATGCTGAAATTTAATCTGGGAAATAAAATACAAAAAATATTGTATATTGTCCCTTTAAGCTAGCTGTAAAATAATCATATTCATGGAAAAATTCTCCTTACATGACATCCAACATAAATATTACAGTTTGTTTACTTGAGTCTCGATCTTCCCTCATTTCTTTTGTTTTGTTTTTTTTAAACCAATGTTCTTAGATTCCAGAGGCGTTCCCACCCTTTATCATATTGTCCTAATCATTCCCAGGTCCACATTGTTCGGGGAACGGGGGTGCTTCAGCAGTACGTGGACAAGCAGCAGCTGCCCAAAGAGATGGACGGAGACTTCACCCACTGTCACTCAGACTGGCTGGTCTTCAGACTGGTGAGAGTTTCCGTTGCTGTTGACTCAAACATACAACAGGTCCTTGTTGTAGTTTCTTGTTTTTCTGGTTAGATCCACTAGGTGGAGGCGGACAGATTTTACTGAGCAGAGAGGTCAATGAAGTGATACCGAGGAAATGAGCAGGAAATGATCACTTCAGGCAATTACGGCTGACTGATGTCTACCCCGTTGCAAAGGGATTCTCATTTGTTTAGTTAAAAGGGAATTAGATTTAGTTTGTTCGGTCCAAGAGAGGTTGTTTCAGGTTTCTGTTTCCAGCTCTAATATTGCCGGAGAGATGTTTTTTTCTTCTCCTTCTATGTTGGTATCGGCTGTTTTTACGACTCAGTTTTAAATATTAGCGTAAGTAAGGAGAGACAAAAGCGACGTTTGAGAGAGGAATAATAGAGGAGACATCTGCATAGAGTGGATTACAAAGAGTCACGATAGACAGGGTGTGGGAGAACAGGAGACAGGAACAGGAAAAAAAGGTCAAAGAAGAATCTAAAGTGCGCTAAATGGCTTTCTACCAGACAGTTTATGTTGTTTTATCCAAACACATGGTCCTGTCCTGTGCACTTTCTCTGACCTCTCTCATGAACCCAGGGCACAGAACAGAGGGCTTTTATGCACTAATCTATTTCTGCATTTTCACAGTCTGGTCATAATTGTTTCCATCGCAAGTTAATTTGCTAGAATCACTAAAATCCCAATCTCAAACCTCTGATTCATTTCCCTGTTTTTTTCCCCTCTCTCTCTCGTTTCCCCCCCTCCAGAGCCTGGAGAGTCTGACGGAGCGCTGTGAGAGCGCCCTCTCGCTCCTGGGCGACGCGCTGCAGTCCATGGACGCCGAGCCGATGCCGGACACCATCGAGGTGAGGGCGCCACGCCACGTCACGCCACGCCACGCCACGCCACGCCACGCCACGCCACGCCACGCCACACTCGTAGCGAGCGACATGACGTCATGACCAGAACTGCCTCTCCTCCGCAGGCCGTGCCTCTGAGCATAGACAAGCACCGGCAGCTCATGGTGAGCGTCCTGGCCGACCAGCGGGTGACGGAGCTGCAGCAGAGGGGCGGGGCCTGGCTGGCGGGATTGACCAATAGCGCGTCGGGACTGGCACAGAGGTCGCCGGACTGCAGGTACTACACGCCCAATGTTCGTCATTTAGCCGGGAATTGATCGACATTCAGAGAATAAGCGAGAGAAATGGTGTAATGGGATTCAGAGCGTGGACTTATTATGTGAAAAGACTGATTTCGAGGTCTGCACTCGAGGTTTACATTAACAGCGCGTGCAGCCGCATAGACAGGGCCGATAATAGGCCTCTCCTTGTTGTGAGGCAAATGAGAGCCGGGACATACTTCACGCACGCGTGTCTGCTGAAGCAGGACTATTTTAAATGTAAAGATGTCACGGGAAGCACAACAATTCTAATTGTGCGAGCGCTCAGACATGCAGAAACCGCCTCACACCAGCAGCGCGGTCCCAGGGGGCCAAGGAGGATCTGCGCGTCCCTTTTTATTCGCACTTCTCGTGTCTGTTCCAGGGATCTGTTTTAATTTCCTTTTGCCAAAGATGCGTTACAGGTTAAAAATACCCCTCGCTCTGAAAACAAAGATGTTTATTCTCAGCCAAAATATGGAAACCAGCCGGAGGAGGGAGGGAACGTGAGCATAACATCTGAAGGGGGACGGAGCGGTGCGGCGTGTCTGTTCGCCGCTTCAAGACGATCCAAAGACGGCCGTGTTTGTAGCGCTTCCTCTAATCCGGTGTTGGATTTTTTTCCTTTGGCTCAGTGTGCGCAAGAAGCAGGCCAAATACAACCACAGTGATTGCTGATTTGATTCCCTTTTATTTGTTTTTCGTTTTCTCCCCCCAAAAGCTGGTCTGTAGAGCCGGACTCACATAAATGACTCCCCCTGTTAGGACACGGCGCGGAGATGTGTTGAGCCACTGGATGCTTTAAAGATGACCCTGAGGGCGATCGAAATGAAGCAAAACAGTCCCAGTTAAAGATGTATTGCTTCAAATGTGACTCTGTAGACAGTTGTGGCTGAGCTACTGTAAATCACGGCACTCTTATATGCACGTCCTTCACTGCCGAATGGTGTTTTTTAGTGCAAATAAGTAACTAAAGTTCCTGAGTACAGTTGATTATGGCTCTGCCTGTGCCCTGTGTTTGCTCATATAGGCTCAGGCTGGCCCCATAACACTGTCAAGGTACAAAGCAAAGAGATGTTTGATATGCATGTTGCGTAACTTGTTATTTGATCATTCTATTGATTGGATTTAAGAGGAGAGCGATCGATGTTTACATATTTCTTAATCCGTTTTTGTCATTTTGGCCTGCTACAATCGCCACTTGAGCTGTGTAATCAGAGTAATTGCTTCGTTAATTGTATCTTGAAGTGACTGAGCCAGATTCAACAGCCAATATTAATTTTAAGAAATTACAATAATAGCTCTGAGGTCATTTGTTGAATTTCCTGGATGCTCCTTCCATTGCTGATCGGGATATGGTATCATCTGTTAGCAATGAACCTAATTGACACATGACATGATCCAAGCAAGTCTAGAAATGGATGGATTTAAAAAAGATAGATCATGATTCTGGCATCTTCTACCTCACAGCAAGAAGGTCCCCAATTTGGATTTGGAGACCCTTTCTGGACAGATTTAGCATCGTCTCTCCGTGTCTGTGTGTGTTATGTCAGGCTGCACAGTTCAAAAACATGCAGCGAGGTCAATTGGGGTACCATGAAGAGCAAAATCAGATCATGGATTTGCACTTTTATCCTCTCAGGGCGGCGCTGGCGGCGACCTCCAAACTGTACGACAGCGTGGACGACGCCCTCCATCGCCTCGTCCGGGTCTCCAACCAACGAGGTCGTGACCTGGAGGCTCTGGGCCGCCTGGCAGCGCTGGTGGACAAACTGGAAAAGGTGTGTGAGGGGGGGCGGGCGGACACTCAGGGGTGGTTCGGAACGGGGAATCGGGGGGGTTCTGCATTAACCACTGTTGTGGAACAACAGATGACAGACCCACAACACTTGATCATCTCAAGTAGTGTAAAAGCCAGAGACGGGCTCAGTTCTGTTCACTATCAACTGTCGTCTAAGCAAATTTCCACCCACCCTCATTCCCCTCTGCGGTGCCCCCACAGAGACTGGATGGGAGCTCTGATTAGCTGGTTTTTCTTTCCTTCGGCTCATTCACCCCTCCACTGGTGTTTTACAGCCCACAGTTTAAACTTTATGTACAACAAATGTCTGGTGTCCTCCTCTCACCCCCACCGCCCGTCCTCCCCCACAGTGTGATAAGGAGATTGAGCAAGTCCAGTCGCAGCTGGAGGACTACAGGGACCCCCCTCTGTCCCTCAGCAGACTCTCGCTCAAGCAGCAGAAGTTCAAGACGTTCAGAGAAACAGCCAATGTGAGTGCCCGAGCGGCTCGTTGTTGCTCTTTATTTTTAGGTCAAGCGTTTTGTCTAAATATTCCCGGAGCAAAACGCGCACATCATTTTCCTTCTAGACAAAGCATGCTCATCGTGCACGCAGCATTAATCTTGAAATGAACGGCTTTAATGACTTGGTGTCTGGTCGTCGTATCAGGACGGACATGTAAACAAGCTGTGGTAGTTCATTTTTCCCCAAAAAAAGCTTTGAGAGTGCTGTTCCGCGGACCACCACAAACGGGATCTGTGCTTTCTCCTTCATCCATTGTATCTGTTATATCCAGCCAACTTCCTTTAGCGGTATGCAACAACACTGATGCAGTCCGAATGTCTGGTTCGCCACTCATGTCCGGACGAATAGGGCCAACTGTGAAAACACTCCATGCAGGGCTTAGATGTCTGATTTTGAATGAGGTTTGCTAAAATGTCAATGGCTTTGAATTTAAAATGCAAACAGATGTGCTTCAAGCTCCCATCGTTCAGCGGGATATTGGTCTCATTTTTGTGGATGCGGGAAAATGACAATTATTCCACTCTTGATTTCCCAAGTGCATCTCCCTAACCCTCATAAAGGAGGTTAAGCCCTCCAGGCTTCACAGAGGATTATTCCCTGCATCCTCCGCAGGAGCTGCACAGCGAGACCCTGTCGGTCCTCAGTGATCTGGAGGGCTGGTGCGAGCTGGACTGGGCCGGCTTGAGCCGCGTCCAGATCCGGCTTCCTCCCGTCAGGGAGAAGCTCAGGGACATGTCCCACTGCCTGTCCGACTGCTGGACCACCCTGGACAACACGCAGAGGCTGCTGTCCACGCTGACCGAGGTAACAGGAAGCCATCCGTCACACACGCAGGAAGCTGCCATTGCTCTTCGTAGTTTCATATCTTCCTCGGGGCAGATGGCAGCCTTGTTGTTTTGTCCCCACCTCCCATGCAGGCCACCCAGTGGTGCGATGCGGTGTCCTCCACCTCCTCTGCCCCTCCCTCCTCCACTACCGCCTGCCCGCTGGCCTCCCTCCCACCCATCCCGCCGTCCCGCTTCCAGGACGCCCGCTCCCTGGCCATGGAGCTCGGCGGGGGGGCCCTCCTGGACCTCTGGACCCAGACAGTGGAGCGCTACCAGAGGACCGTGGCACAGGTCAAGCCGCGGTTCCTCCAGTCAGACAGAGGCCCGGGTCAGGGCCCGGGGAAGCCGAAGACCACCTCGGCCAGCAGCCTGTGGGACCTGATGGGATCTGAGGGCGAGGGCGACTGGGGGCTGGGAGCCGGAGGGGGCGACGGTGGGCTGCAGTCCTGGGGCTCCCTGGCATCACTGTTCAGACCACAGACCTGCTCCACGCTGAAGATAGGGGAGGAGAGAGGCAATAAGAAAGAGGGGGCAGGAGGTGGAGGAGGAGGAGCCGGAGGAGCCGGCGGAGGGAAGTTCCTGCAGAACCTTCTGAACCCTGCAAAGAAGAGCGTAAGTGTTTCTTTTCCCTTTTTCTTTTTGTTTTTCTGAAAATATGCCTTCCAGCAGAATCAGTACATGTGCAGCAGGGCCTCATCCATATGGTTCCTGGTCTAACTCTAAAACCTTCATTTGCGTACCTTTCTTTTCTTCAGTTGGATACCTCGGCGTCTATACTTTAAAAAGCCGTGGTACTATTCCAGAGATTCTCCTGGGGTCTTCACAGTGACTGTTTAGGCCTTTTTCATGCATTTCATACATTTTTATTCTCCGAGAAAATCAAAATAATCTCTTCAAGCTCCGGCTCACATCGCAAACTGGCAAATGTCCTTGCTCATAGCTGAATTACCATATAATCACTGCATAACAATTACAGAAATCAGCAATGTTCTTTAAACATTTCCAGGTGTATGCTCTATTCTAGTTTTTCAGCAATGTTAAGAGGCATATTTATCTCCATGATTAATACTTTTTGTTTTCCAACAGTAAAGTGGTGCCACATTAAGTCTCTCACGACATGCATCTTATGTAGGATTTTAGATCACAGTGTTTGTAGCCAATCTTTGAATAGTACTAATATTTAACACACACTGCCATGTTTGCATAAAGGGGCCTGAGAAGATGTTTTATGGTCCTTTTCAAAGGATTTGTTTTCCTTCAGAATCATGACTAAAGAAGACCGAGAAAGAAAAACATTTGTATCTTGGCTTTGTTGAATAGTGACAGTCTATCCCCGGCCAAATATGTACAATAAGTCCAGCAATAAGTCCAAAAACATAATCTTATCCTCATTCATCAATCAGAAAGTGAACGAAGGCAGGTAGTTGTCATTCGATCGCTCGTTTCTTGCCTCATTATTGGCTGTGAGATCGTTGTTTTGCTTTGGCTCTAACTTCTGACCCTCATGTCCCTCTCCCCTCCCCACAGCCTGGGGACGCTCCCCTCCCTCCCAAGCTCCCCAGGAAGCGTCACCCGAGCTTCGACCTCCAGGCTCTCCTAGCTCCCCGCAGAGGCGGCGCCACCCCCAAACCCGAGTCCCCCGTCGCGGGCTCGAGCCGCAACTCCCCCATGTCCTGGCTCGGGAGGCGGGCGTTAGCCGACCCGGTGATCACCACCAGCATGGCAGCGGCCGTGCCTGGCTGGGGAGGAGGAGGAGGAGGGGGGGGGAGGAGGAGGAGGAGGAGGAGGAGGGGGTGTGTTGATTCGAGGGGTGGAGGTGAGCAGCAAGGAGGTGGTGGACCACACGGGGTCACCACGGCAACATGTGCTGCTCGGGAGGACGGAGAGGGAGACCGGGACAGACCGGGCCGGCTCGACCGCCCAAAGGTGAGCCGTGTTGTTCTTTCATCCACTTTGCGCCTTTTCATCCGTGTGCGAGGAGCAAAGCGGGAGGGGAAGTTGGCTGGGAGCTTCAAAAACAAGCCCCACATCATATAAATTACATTAAGAGGAGACCAGGCTGAGATGAAAGGGTGAATGTGATTTATCCTCCCCGGGATGACTGGAGTACAACTGAAGTCTCATTTCAGAGCGATTTTATCGGTCAGCGCCCAATCTCAGATAATTTTATCATTACTAACTGTTTGATCTCTGTCCGCGGCTCGCTGCTGTCCTCACCCCCGCTTCCCGCCCTGTCCTCCCCCGCGCTTGTCTCTCTTTTTGAAAGTGCACTCATCTGTCGCCGTGGTTGTTGCTCTCCGCCTGCTCTGTCCCCCGCAGTAAGCTGTACCTGCTGTGGTGCAGGATGCTGAGCTCAGAGAGGCAGTACGTGGCCGTCCTGAAGGGCGTGGAGGAGACCTACCTCCCCCTGCTGGAGCTCTCCGACACCCCAGCCTCCATCCGCGGGAAAGCGGACGCCCTTTTCCCCAACTGGGCCGGCCTTAGCACCTTTCACTCTCAGAACCTGCTCCCCGCCATGGAGGGCGCTCTGGTGCAGAGCTTATTGCAACAGGACTGCTTCAGCAAATACGTAAGTGTTGGGTATTGTTAGGCTACTGGGACCACGCTGGGACCACTTACCTGATTGCATAATCTGATAGTTTCCTGAAACACAAAAAATAGCAGACGTATAGAAGAACTGTATCATGAATGTCCTGGTTTTTCCTCAATATCTTCTCGGTCTGTGGCTGGATTGGTTCATGCTCCATAGTTGCTAAGACACTGTGTAGCAAGGAACACAAGTCATCTGATCATTCATGTCAATGGCAGGCAAGAGAGCCAATCAGCATGAAGGATTTTAATATCCATCCATCCATGTACTGACCCATTTTGTAACCAGTGATGTCACAGGGGTCTCTGGATTCCACATCTATCTATCTATCTATCTATCTATCTATCTATCTATCTATCTATCTATCTATCTATCTATCTATCTATCTATCTATCTATCTATCTATCTATCTATCTATCTATCTATTGATGATGTCTATCTGTCTGAAATGAATTGAAACAAGCAAATATCCCTCATTTATGTTTCATTTTTTTCCATGTTTCTCTCTCTTTCCATGCGCACACATACGCATACACAGCGGGAGCAGTTTCTGCAGTACTCCCACTACATCAGGACAAAACCCGACCTGGACTCTCAGCTGGTTACACAGGCTGCCGACTTCTTCAAGGTACATGCTCTTGCCTTGTTATTAAAGCCCAATAATCCAAATATAGCCGACTTGATTTGGCTGATTTTGACTCTCCACCCACAACTCATTTGAGTAAACATTTATTTCAATTAAAGGGAAGCACCCAGCTTTTTCTTGTGGATGATCACACAGTCTTTAATCTATACACATAAGAAGGACATTCGGGGTCGTATAATTCTCATTTGGTTATTTTTCGTGAAGGAGAATCTGTTAAATCACAATGTAAGAACATGATTCTAAGTCATTTTTGAGCACATCACAAGCACAAACCAATTAAAGTTGTTTTATTCGACTGTGGCTGCAATTAAAACTGAGCTGTATACAGTAAAGCTAATTACATGTTTAATGTACACTAGAAAAGCCAATTAAAGGCGGATTAGGGGGAAAGTAATTTGAGCTTGCGAGCTACAATTAGCTAAAACTAATACATCGACAGCATCGTGAGAATGCTAAGAGGACCTTTACAAGAAGACATCACAGAGCTTAAGATCTGCGAGGCACATTCAAGTGAAGTGTTTCCTGAAGGAGCATTTCAGGAAGACCGCCAGCAGGGGGCAGCGTGAGTTCACGTCCCATCCTGCAGTCACTCTGAAGTCGTCTGTGTGTTGCGGCTGCAGGACCGGTTCTGGTTATCAGGATGTCGATGCACCCAAAACTTAAGGCAATGATTGCTGAATAAGACAAATAGCACCCATGTCTTCTTATCTTAACAAAAAAACCCGACGAAGATACAGGAATACTGTGCGAGCCCCACACAGAAAGGGCCTCAGGGCCGGCCTAGGAGTCGATCCCAGGTCCTTCTTGGTGGAAGGTGACAGTGCTAACCACTTTATCATCACGCTGCCACGGTTCGATTCATTCCTCTGTTAAACGTGTTCATTGGTAATGGGTGAGAACAGTTGTCTGGAAGCAAGAATGCAAAGAGACTGAGGCCTATCAATTAATAGGCTCGGCACCACCTCTTAAAACCATTGTCACTTAACATTCTCAATTTGCTGATGATTGCATTCAGTTTTTACTTACATTTGACGCAGTGAACCAGCTTCTCTGGAAACCGGCTGTTGTGCTATATTTGTATTTTTTTTAACCGTCAATGCCTGTAAAACAGAGCCCGGCTCCTTGTAGCCTCAACATATAATGACCAAAACAACAATTACCCTGATTGCTTGCATCTCAAGTGGTAATTCTAGGAGGCCGAGGGGCTCTCCAACAAAAGCAGATGAAAAAAAAAAACATGCAAACACAGATCGCTCTTCAACCTTAACACCACATGCACATCACATACACAACATAAGAACTGACCCAAGTGTGGTCGACGTCCACGTCAGTGTAACCTTGAATTTGAACGCCCTACAGGAACCTCATAAAGGGGTTAACAATGCTGTCTCTATCTATCCATCTAGCTAGCTAGCTAGCTATTGAGTTAGCTAGCTATCTTGCTAACTAGCAAGCTACCTGTCTTGATCAGTGTCTATTAAATAACTAAATGCAAATGTTGCCATGAAAACGTCACTCTACACTCTCTACGCCCATTCAAAAGGCCAACAGAGGAGGTGACATGGTCTAACGTTTCCCTCCCCCCACCCCTCTCCTACAGTCCAAACTGCCCCCGGCCTCCCCCCTCTCCCCCTTGTCCTTCCCCCACTGCCTCCAGGCTCCCACTCAGAGGCTGGAGCAGTACTGCGAGGCCCTGGAGGAGCTGGGAGGGATAAACCCCGCCTCCGACTCCGCCCTCTCCATCCTGAGACACGCCCAGCGGCACGGCGAGGACCTCCGGGCCAGTGACCTCATCGTCGGATGTCCGGTGAGAACGCCTGTCCCAGTTTGGGACGCTGCAACTGTGAATCAAGTCCCACTTTCTTTTCTTAGCGGGAAGACACTCACTCATCTTCCATTAGGGTCAGGCAACAGGGAACGATGAGTTTCTTTCAGCTGCAGGTCATCATTAACGGTTCTCCTCTGATAAAAGGGGAGTTTATTTGCGTTCGTCTTAAATATTTAAAAGATTTTGTGCTTATTTGTGTGTTCAAAATGCACTTCAAAGGAATGATTTGGACTCATTTACATGTTCTCTGAGTTTTTCCACTCACTGCGAGACATAATGTGGTGCGCGCCGAACCCTTTTACACCTTATCGTCCTGCTATTTTTAAATGAAAATCTGCACTGGAAACAACAAGTCTGTCTTCAGCATCGCTGGCAATGAGAGAAGACAGTATGTACCCGGACTTGCCACCTAGGGACGTGCTTCCCTGCTGTTATTGTGGACTTACAAAAAACGGTTTTAACCTTTACCACAAAGTCAGAAAACACTTGCCCCTTATTGTGCCGCACTGACACAGCAGGATCATTCAGAGCTGGTCGTGACAAATGTTTGACTCCCATCCACCCACCCACACACACACACGCACACGCACGCACACTGTCCTCTCCTCCCTCTTCGGGAGTGCGGGCAGAGATTACGGCAGCACAAACACTCCCATTGAGCTACTTCAAAATCGCGCTGCGAAAGCTCTCCAAGTAGAGCGACCGTAAGTGCAGGTGTGTGCGTGTGTGTGTGTTAGTGTGTGGGTGGGTGGGTGTGGAGGTGGGTGGCCGTAATCTGCGTGAAGCATCACTTATATCATGACCCACGCATCTCTAGAGGTTTAAAAATAAAAAGGTGCGTGCGTGCGACAGGTTGCCGGTAAATTGCGAGTCCTTTTCAGCTTTATTGGCGGAGCGCTTACGGTTTAAAACGCCGCTCATGTGCGCCCCCACCCTCCCCTTCCCCTCCCCTCCCCCGTTCGCACATGTCTCCACAGGTCTGCCGCGGCCTAAGTCTTTAAGCAGCATTACATAAGATCTGACTTTTATCAACGTGTGTCTGCCTCTGGTGCGCAGCAACATCCCAAACGCAACCCTGTAATTGACACGAACAATGAAGTCACAGTTTGACAAAGAGACATGAGTCAGCTCGCCAATTAGAGCCGAGATCCAGCCGAGAGGAAGCGTCCTGGTGGAGAGGGAATATGTCAGCACGCGTGGGGCTGCAACACGCTTTGCTTTGTCTTCCTTCCCTGTTGACTCGAGAGGGAGAAGGCTTTTATCACTGCGCAGCCGAGACGTCTTGAAAGTGGAATATGTGAGGAGGTGTGGGAGGGGGAGAGGATGGGAGGCCAGAAAATGAGTGTTTTAAAGCTTGAAATGAGCTCCTGTCAGGAGTTAGGGTGGAGACGTTCACATAATTCGTTTTTGCACCGGGAGGCGGCAAGACCTCCTCACGCTGGCCCTTTAAAATGCTCCAAAGAGGATTTTTTTTTCCCCCCCAATTTCCCTCCAAATCTGTTTGATTTGCAATAATCTGCCTTTGTTGCAATCTTTTTCTACTTGTTTCGAGACGGTTGAAACGAAACTGGATGCGGGCAGAAAAAAGAGGAACGTTTCTGCCGGGTGGCGAATAAAATTTTAAAACGCAGTGCATGGCCGGGGATGAAAATAACGACGGTGTTTGCAGCAGCGTTTGAGCCGCCCCCCCTTCCCCCCCCCGGGGCCTGACTATGCCCATCCTCTAAGTGTGAACATGTGGCTGCGTCCGGTGTGCCCTCAGATGCCCGTCGCGGAGCGCGGCGAGCTGGTGAGGCAGGGCGAGCTGACGGTGTGCGGGGGCGCGCGGAGGAAGCGAGCGGGCGTGAGGAACGTCTTCCTCTACCAGCACGCCGTCGTCTTCACCAAGCAGAAGAGCCCGGGCCCAGGACGCGTGGCCTATAGCTACAAGCAGAGCATGAAGGTGCGCACGCACACACACGCACACACACGCAGTGCCTGTTTCTTCTATTAATATCACTCCTTCTCTCCGCTGAACGCTCAGCGTTTGAAGAGTTTTCCGGAAACTCCACCGTTTGCGCTGATTTAGGAAGAGCAAACGTAGCCTGAGCCGATTGTTTGAGCGGATAACACTGACGACAAATGCATGCAGGCGTACATTGTTCCCGTCATTACTTCCAGCCTATGGAAGACCACACAGGTTTGAAAGACAATCATCGTAAAATCATAAAATCTTCGCCTACTATTCTCCAGTTAAACGGCACTCAGCACTGGCAATTCTACCGTATTTATATGCATGTTAAACAGAAGTCACCACAGAGTCATGCCGCTTCTATTGCGTAAATACTGCTCTACATTCTTCCAAGTATCAAGGGACGAGAGTACAAAGTTTAAGCACTAGTCAATAGGACATAGTGGGAGCAGAAGTGTAAGGAGATGGCAGAGGAAGAGCAGTGTGGACACCCCCGCCCTGGTGGGCTTTGCAACAGTATCTTGTTCCATCGTCAGACGACCGCAAATGACAAAAGCCTGGGTTGCCATGCTCGCGCAGATGGCAGTGTAAGATGATAGTCGTTTGATGAATGGATCGGCCTCGTATGCGTCCTCTGTGTGTGTGTGTGTGTGTGTGTGTGTGTCCGTCCCCCGTCCTGACTCCACTTCGCCGCCCCTTTCCCCCCGCAGACGGGCGAGATGGGTCTGACCCAGAGCGTGGGCGAGGAGGGGGTGAGGTTCGAGATCTGGGTGCGACCGACCCCGCGCACCAGGGACTGCATCACGCTGCAGGCCAAGGACCGGGAGGACAAGGCGGCGTGGACGCACGACATCGCACATCTGCTGTGGACGCACGCTATCAACAACACGGGTAACGGTCCGACCTCCGACCCCCGGAGGCCACAGCCTCAGACCGCCCTGAGACGCTGCGGGAGAGGAAAGACTTGTTTGGCCCAGACAGATTTCGCAATCGCGGCGAATGCCGCGAAAACAAAGTCGGAAAAGCTAAAAAAAAAAGCCGACTTGGATAGGTTTTCTCCAAATTTAGCGAATAACGGCATTCCTCAAATGTCAAATACGAGGAAAAAGAAAGAGTCTGTGGGTTTGAAGAAGTTGCTGTAAATCCGCACACACTTAATCTGTCTTCAATCAGTCCGCCCGATCCCAGCATGCACCGGGCCTAAAACCCTTTGTACGAGTGGCCAACCAGAGCAGAGTTGAGGACTTTTCGCCCTGAGTACAAAAGCACATTGCACAGGGAGTTATTTTAGTGGTTTAGTTGTGTAAGCTCTTGTAATATTTGTAAGAGGAGAAGTCCCGTGGGTTGCCCGCAGTTGCCCTCAGGCTTGGTTAAAGACTAATCTAATTCCGCTGTGTAACTTTTCCTGGGATGGTAATTGTCTTTCCTGCGCGCAGACGCAACATAAAACATATCAGGCCCAGCGCTCGGCCGGTTTATTGTCCCAGTGTTTGCTTTACAATCACGAGGACCCGCCGGCCCCCCCGCGTGCCGCATCCACCCTCTCGTATCCAGAAAGCCGACCCCTGCGTGGGCTTCAGATGATGGAGGGGACACAACCCTGTGCTACTTTGTGTCCAAACAGCATTGTTCCAGTGTTTTACCCATACAGAGTACAGTTCTCCCTTTACCCCCCCCCCACTTCTCACCTGTCTGACATGCCTAGAGAGGCGAGCCAGACTGTCGTTCTGCTCCGCCGTGCTTTCTCAAAAGACACTGTGGCCTCTGTCGAGAGTTGTGTCGCGTCAAATGTTCTCTCTCCTCTCCGCCTCTCTCAGAGTTGTGCCTGAAGGAGTCCCTCTGCATGGGAATTTCCAGCAAGCTGCTGCTGGATGCGGCGGGGACTCAAGGCTCAGAGCTGGACTCCATCTACAGTCTGAGTGACAGAGGTAGGCTCCTGGGGTGGGGGGGGGGGGTGGGGGGGGGTGGGGGGGGCGGGACCTGTTGCACTGCTGCAGGTGTGTGGGGACTACATAGGGAGAAAAGCTGGTGACTTGTCTAATGGGGACACAACAGTTTGAGGGCTAATCTCCACTTTTGTGGCCTGAAAATGAGCTGTCATGAAATCCTGAAGACCTCTTGCGAGAGTGTCATTTTTATTTTATCTCCGTTAACAAAAGAGTCCAAATGGGGCCTCTGTTCAAACTGTGGCTCCGGGAAATGTGACCAGATTGGATTACTGAATTGTTCAAACCTCCTCTCGGAGCTGACAGTGATATGGCCCCGAGATTACAGGCAAGGAGGCAAACCGGGTCTTGGGTGTATCTCCCCTCGTGACAAAGCAATAACGTGCTACATGTTCTTTCTCTCAATCTCGCGCCCCCGGGCCACGCTATGAATTTTTGATACTCGTCTCACACTGGGAAATTTTGAGGAGCTGTGACATGCCTCGCGGAGAATATGTGGCACAGTCAAAACGCTTGACTGTGGAAACGCGTTTTTTCTTTCGTGAGTCGTCACTCTCCCCCTCGTTACCTCTGCTGTGATCAGACCCCGTCACCACCGTCGGCCCTGCGTCTCTCCCTCGAAGCGCGCCGCCGCCGCACACGACGCCGTTGCACTGTTTGCAGACAGACTCGGCCGCGCCATTCCTGTTGGGGCCGACGCGATAATGTCACCGCACCCCGAATGCCCCGTCCGGTGACTGAACCGTTCTTGGAAAAGCGATGAGTGGCAAGACGGGGGAGGGGTAAAAAAAAAAAGAAGGAAGGAAAGAAAGAAAGAGCATTGTCTCTCTCCCACCATCGCGGCTAATGCGATCAGCAACGCGAGCGCGCTCTCCACCTACACACAATCAGCAACAGGTGCACAACAGCTCCCGGTGGAATACACGGAGAGTAATCACAGCTCCTACTGAGAGCTGAGGATTTTACCAGCTGGGGGGGGGGGGGGGGGGGCTCTGAGGAAGGAAGGGCCGGTGGAAACGTCCCCGCGCTGTGGGCGTCCCCGGCGGGTGTTAAGCACACTCCGAAATATCACGGTGCAAAGGTGACCGCTCGTCCCCGCTTCGGACCTGGTTCCTACCAGTCACTGTCTCGGGGGCCGAAACCTGAATGTCGACCCGACAGCGTCACGGATCCCCCGACCTGACCTTGACCCTCAACCTGGCCTTTCGCCCCCACTCGCCGAGACGGCGCCTCATGTGACCCACACCCCCTCCTGTACTGATCTCCCAGAGGCCGGCGCCTGTTCCGCGCGTTCGTTTTGGGGGTTCTCGTTTCGCCTCTTTGCGCCCGCCGAACCCTCGGACGTTCGTCCGCCTTTGCGCGACGCAGTCTTATTTCCCCGCGACTCTTCCGTCGACGATCCGTCGACGACCCGAGTGCAGGTGTCGTTGCGGCAGCCTCCCCGATCCCATCTCTCCTCTCGCCGCCTCGGCGGAGAATCAGCGCTACGCGAGCCGGCTCAGCGTTTCGCTCCATGCCACAGAGCCTGATTGGATGTTAATTGCTAAATTGTACCCCGCCGCGCACGCCCGCGTGGAAGCGCCTGCATTCGTCGCGCATCTCCACTCATTCAGCCAGGTTGCTCCTTTAATTTGCCCCCCCCCCCCCCCCCCCCCCCCCCCCCTTCCCCCACCTCCCAAACCCCCCCCCCGCATCTGCACCTCCTGGAACACACCACGTCACAAATTGATGCTGTGTAATCACACCACAGCTTCCGAGGATGTTATGGGGGGAAGGGGAGGGGGGGTTCCTTTAAGAAACAAGGTCCGCTGGGTTAAAACACGGTAGGGGGAGGGGGGGGGGGGGGGGATCTGAATATAAAAAACACCCGATCTCGAAATATAATTCTCCAGATTCCAACCTCCAAAGGCCACCGCTGCCCTAAGGCCAGAGTGATTTGCCATTCATTGCTCGGTGTAATGCGCATAGTGCTCACCAGGTGTCTCATTGAGTGCGGCGGCTCAGGATTTCAATGCATGAATTGTCCTCTGGGACAGAACACAGTGTTAGAAATTCATTGAGCAGGAGAAAAATGCCTCCTCTCTGTGACGCCTCTCTTTGTCTCGCCCATACCCAGACTGTCCCTGCTCTGCGCTTCCAGGAACCGCGATACAGTCATTTTTGACACACTGAAGGCACATGAACACGTCGCTAATGAAACAAAAGGGCCATGGATGCAAATTTCAATTACCATTATTTAATAGCAAATGGCATGTTTCAATCGATCGCCTTGATTTTGATGCTCTTTGTATACCTATGAGTGGCTTTCTGACACACACAATCTCTCTCCCTCTCTGCCTGTCAGTCCACAGTAGCTGCTCAGACTCCTCCTCTGTTGGCAGTCAGAAAGAGGGGGGATCCCCGGCGTCTGGGAGGGACCCCAGGAGAAGCTCCGGATCCACAAGTTACTCGCAGGTGCACCCACATTTCACAGCCCGCCGCTCGAGAACGTCTGCGGCTCAGTCCCAGCGCGTCACCGCGGTTAAATATAGCGTAGAAATGTGAGGAATGCGAGGTGACGAGGGCAGCTTTTCCACTGCAACCACAGGATTTCTTTTTTTTTTCTCAATAGCATGTCTTCCAGGAATCTCTTGGGAGGACTTTGCCCGTCTGTCCCAAGAAGTGATAGTCCTGATAGGACTGCCCCGAGACCGCTAATGAGCACAGCTTCTTCTCAGACCAGGCCCCAGTCACCACCGGCACCAGTTCAGTCACAACGGGTTCACAGAGAATTCGTTAATACGTGAATGTAGAACATGTGCAGCGTTGGTATCCGGCGCTCTGATTTTTTTTGTTTTTTTTCACCCAAACAAAAAACAAAACCTTCTCCAGGATGCCGGTTCATACCCAGCCGTGCTCGTGTGGCCGTGAACCTGTGAGACAATCCAGACAGGTGTGCTCGGATACCACGACGTAGGTCGTCTGGCTCGCCTGGAAATGTGCCCTCAAATTCAGAAGAGGTCAAGGTCAAACATGCAGTGAACTGTGCAGAGGGAGGATTAGCACATTGGTCGTAGTTTTATACTCAGACAGTGTCCAAGCTTTTTGGAATCCTTCGTCCAGCCATCATCATATGTTTCTAATGGTGCATTATCATTGGTGTCCGAGCCCAAGTGGACTTCCTTCCCATTTACTTATTTAGAAGATACATTTTTCAACTTTTTCACAGAGATGTATCAAAAAGTGTTCAAAAACATGTGGAAATGCCATTAATACAGTTATTTTATTACATAAAAAACCCTGTAAGGGTGGCTGCGTTCCACAAATCTCCCCACTCGCTGCGTATTGGAGTCTGCAGGACTCCAATACGACAGGAGCGTTGGATGACGGTGTGACATTGAGGTCGGCGGCGTGGCAGCAGTGGACGTCGCGGTTGGACGTGTCGAAGCTGCCTCCTTGACCCGCGTGAAAACAACGAGCGGGAGAGGAGAACAACGGAGGCCGAGCTCGCCTTCCACGCGTCTATTTCGGTGTGCTCGTATTCTTGCGCGACCAAAATAACTTCCACTCTCAACCCAACTCGGTTTGACTCAGCAACGCCGCGGTTGCGCAACAGCCGGCGCGACTCCTTCTAACCCGTGGTGATTCGTTTGCTGCTCGCGCTTTGCATCTGGAAATCCAGGCTTTCGGATCTGCCAAGCTCCGCAAACACTCCAGCGGAGTTGTCTGTCCTGCGGGTGGGAGGTTGCGATCGCGTCGGCCTCTGTGACCACAGCGCCCCGGCTTCATTCCTGGCCCTCCTCCGTCCCTCCCGCTCATTTCCTCTCATCTCTCAGCTGATGGAGGCGCAAAAAATGTAAAAACAGATCGTCCGCCGCTGCCAGTGTTCGCGGGGAGGAATGTCTGCGTCCATTTGCGAGGGATGGGGCGAGGGGCGGTGGGAGAGAGGAGGTGGCCGCGGCATGCGTCGGAGCCAGGAACGCTGCCTTCACGCGGTCAGATGCCTGGAATTTGTCGCAGCGATTTCGCCACCATTTATCTGATCGTCTTGCACTCCGGCTCCCCTTTGGACTGCGTTCAGGAGGCCGCCTGTGCCGCTCTGTCGGTCCGCTCGGCTCTCCTGGTGCCGCCTTCTCCGATGGATTCTCACTTGTTGCCGCGACGCAGCGGGTCCGTCGAGTGCCCTGCGGTCTCGTGGCAGCCAGGCTGTTTCGAATCGCAGCCAGACCCAGCGCCCTCCTATGTGCCGTTTGTGTGGTCCCCCTGCATCTATGTGGCTTTTCTGCAGATTCGCCACTTAGCTCCCACGAGCCAAAAGCAAGCGTGCTCAGGACTCCAAGTTGCCCCTATAGGCGTGAGTGTGTGTGTGTACGTGTCCTGTGATGGGCTGGCTCGGCGATAAGGCACCATCGGACCCCAGATAATGAATGGATAGATGGAAAATGTCAACCACAAACATACATTTGTGTCACCTACAGTGCATCTAAGATCATCCGAACAGCGAACGCATTTCTCCGTGTTAGCAAAGTGACAACAGTGAGCGCACGTCGTCTTGGCTGCGAAAAAAACAGCAGTACCTGCCAGCCATCTCCATGGTTTAAATGAATTTGCTCTCACGCACGCACACGCACGCACACACACACACATAGGCACAAAAACACACACATACACATTCTCTCAATCTCCTTATCTAGCAAACAGAATATGACAGATT